>CM053171.1:10950519-10982003 GCA_012977825.3 Pteromalus puparum
CACACACACACACACACACACACACACACACACACACAGCCATCCGCACGGACATTTTCTAAAAACGTATGATTCGAACTCCAAACACCTCCAAATGCGTTTCCACGAAGTATTAGCAAAACTGAACATTTTACTATTACAAAGCTTCCTCTTGAGGAGGAAGCAAAAGTATAAATTTATCCATCAAAATTATTTACAGTTACAATTACTATGGATCGGATTAAAATAGTGTCCGAGGAAGATGAAGATAATATTTATCATGTGAATATTCATCATCCAGTTGCAGTAAGTCCATAAAGTGTACTATAAAGGCATGGTCTAGCAAAATTTTCATTGAACTAGCATGTTATTATATTGATTAGAAATTAATTATAATAATACAATATATGACCTTTCTTGTTATTCCAGCATCACGTTTATAAAAATAATAAATTATTTTCTGGACAATGCCACATCAAAGAAAACAAGGCTTCAAAATTATGTCCTATTTGTCTGGAGTCGATCTGTAATGAGCCGAGTATCTACTTTTTTGGACGTAATGTAAATTGATATTTTCTTTTAAATTTATCAATACAAAGGGAAAGAATATATAGTAGTCTGTAAAATCAATACAGTATTCCTATATGTCTGCGATATATACTTTCCCTTTAACTGTTATTAANTGCCGAGTATATACTTTTTTCGACGTAATGTAAATTGATATTTTCTTTTAAATTTATCAATACAAAGGGAAAGAATATATAGTAGTCTGTAAAATCAATACAGTATTCCTATATGTCTGCGATATATACTTTCCCTTTAACTGTTATTAAATATTAGACTAAAAAATAAAAAGTAATGATTTCCTCTTATGTAGGATACAAAACTAAATCAGCAAGTCATGCAGTCACTCAATGAATTTGGAAATTAATATAAAAATTTAGTTATTGTATTGTATGGATCACAGGTTAAATAATATTATTTACTTTAAAAAATAATTGTGTTTACAATTATGTTACCTTTCTGCTATACTTATAGGGGAGGGGTGTCTCGATGGGGGTGGATTATGGGTGGTTCCACAAAAGTTAGGGTATAAAAGTGGTGTATCAAGCATGGGCGGCGCTGGGACCTTCGATGCCGAACCGTGCGGTCGATCTGGAGGACCAAACGAGACAAGAAAGGTAATTCAATTCTCTTTCGAATGCGTTAAGGCTGTATAAAAGATGACTTCGTTTTAGATAAAAGGTGACTATTTTCATAAAAAATTGAAACTGAATCAACACTTGGAGGATATAAAAATGACTACTCGCAGTTTTCTTGTATAAGGGATTTTCCCGTCAGCGTAGAGGTGAATATCGAAGCAGAAACTTAAGTTGTGGTAACTGAAGATTAATTTCTAATGAAATTGCAGAATATTCTCTGTGCTGAGACCAGCTATTGTGCATTGGATCAATAAAATCTAGTATTATGTTTCATTTAATAAAACACGTATTAGTACTTTAACATAATTTATTTCCTTTTTAGGCACGACCGCGACACGGAAGTGCCTTATAGTTTCGTGTGCGAAAAATGTGTACCATGCGATATCTCGCACAATTTTTGACCGATCGGGCTGAAATTTTAGGAGAAGTCTCCTTTCGCAAAAGCTAAAAAACTATTTTTTTTTTATCCCGATCCTCTACGTCGTTTTGAAATGCGGGCACAATTTGTTTAGATTTTATGGATTTTTACGTGTATTTCCAATAAAAACTTTGGTGTTACTCTGAGAGATTTTAATCAATCGGGCTAAAAATTTGTGTGTCAACTCCTCTTATAATAGTAAGCTGACAGTTCTATTTTGGGCTTGATCCTGCATGTATACGCAGAATGCGGTCACCTCCAAAAATCGCTAAAAACGGTTTTTTGGCTGTAACTCGAATTATAGGCATTCTACAAAAAAAAGTTAAATAGAAAAGTTGTAAATATTTAAAAAATACAACTTTTTTCTATTGACATGAAATCATGAAAATGCATATAGCTCGAGTTTACAGCCCAAAATCGATTTTTTACAGCTAAAATACCAATTATTTGCCATAAAACTTTGCGGATTTACGTTTTACATCAATGTTAAATAAAGTTGTAGATATTGTTGACTACAACTTTTACGTGGAAAACATTTTCTTTCCTATTTAAACAAACCTAGAACGATTAATTTTAGCAGGAAAACGCGGTAAGTAATACGCTAGATAATAAAATTTCTGTGATAAAATATCCCTTCAAATATAATGTTTCTGCACTGTTGGCATGTGTTTCTGTTTTAACCTAAAAAGAAAGAAAAATTAAAAGCTAAGAAACGTTGTGTACCTTAATATATTGAGTAAAAGGATTTATGATCTACTCTTAAGCAGTGCATCTTCTGAAAATATAAATCTAAATGATGATATTAAATATATGAAATAAATTGTACTGATGTACAACCATCGATGATCGTATAGATTGGATATTAACGATTGCCTTGTTACCTACTGTCCCATCCAGAACATGAATCCAGTTGTAGTATACTTTAAACCTGAACAAGAAATCATAAAACTCATATACAAAAAAGATTCACTCACTGATCACGGATAAACATCCCCATAACGGCCATAGTAGTAGCAGATGCGGAGTTGCTGGAGTTGCTTTCTTCCAACTCCACGATTTGATGGCTCAATAGATGACATAGATTTAGTTGTAGCGGGGCATGCAGTAGACTATATTTCACGAATGATGCATTGCTCGTCACATAGACATACAGGAAATAGTAGTAACACTTTTTCTCAGATAGTTTTATTTACAAACGAAACTAGCAGAATATTAATAATCATTGTAAGGTACCGCAGCAATCAAAATATTTATTTTGAAACTTAGAACATGTATAAGGTATTCTAACAAAACTATTAGAGATTAAATATAATTAAACATACAGTAAAGTCACTGCATTGTTCGTATATTATGTCGAAAGTAAAACTATCTCCAGAACGTATTAAAGTAGTTAAAGTATCCAAGACATCATCAATACTACCAGCAAGCAGGAATCCAGCTCCAACATCATTCGACATGGTTAAGCAGCCAGCAACGCCAACCAGACTGTCAGAAAGCAGAATACAGGTCCATGGTAATTCCAGGTGGTTCAGGCAACTAAAAATGCCGCCAGGATAGCAAAATTCGAATAAGTTTTGAGGTTATCTCGGGTGTTGGATCAGCTACAAACACAAGCACGACAGATATGTTAAGACCAGAGCCATCAGCAATCACAGGGAAGTAATCTAGCTCCAGGATACATCTTAATGTAGTTGGCAGAAGTCCAACGCCAGCTGCATCAATTAGATAGTGTGAATCTGCTCCAGTCGAAGTTGAGGTGTTAAAGAGCCAGTAAGCGCCTGCATCGCTTGACAGTGCGAATAGCACCAGGGTAGTGCTTCCATTGTCAAATTGGCAACGATAATGTTGTCCTCTGATACAATGCGTATAGCTATCAGTAGGAGACATCAGATTACAACACCGATTTAACTCAAAACAGATCAAAATACATAATACTGATTTCACTGTAATAGCTCAAAAAATGATGACACAAAACATATACTTTTATGATCTGTGTGATGATAATCGTCACCTAACAGCATCTGACAAGAATAATATATCAGCACAGCAATAGATCAGAAGGAGCAGCAGCAGGAAGTAGAATAGAAAAGATAACTCCAAGCCAAACTCAAATTTCTTGCTAAGTTCCGTATCTCACATATGCAGCATTCTTCGATAGAATGATATTCACACATCGCATCGTCTGTGCATTCCGGGTGACCACTTGAATACTTTTTGCCCTGTTTACAAAGGAAGAACGCGAGTAGCTGATCCGCGAGCGGGATCGCGGGCAGGTTGCTTTGTAACGCATACAGGATAATCAGAACCATAGGAGCACTTCTGCTCTAATTTTTAAAGTACTTATAACACTAGCATCGCGTCGTTTTGTGTTTTTCACTAGCACTCACTTATAATATCGTCGAAGATGTACAGAGCAAACATTGCGGTTAGCGGAGGGCGGGAGGTGAAATTTCCTTAAAGAATAGCTATATATTTAAGTCGTCAAGAGAAATGTCATATCGTACGACGATAAATTTAGATGATAGTTTTCACACCAAGAGAACTGTCAGAAGTATATTATATTAGGGTCATAATATAATATACTTCAGGTGCGTTGATTTTTTTTCACAAGTTTGCTTCTCCTAGAGGAAGCTTTGTAGTAAAAGGTTTCGACTTTGTAAAATAGTTAGAAATCCATTCTGAGGTGTTGGAGGGTTCTGAAAGCTGCGCAAAGAACTTAGCCGAGTGAAAAAAATCTACCTTTTCCAAAATTTCAAATGTATTAAGTCGATTTACTCTCGTAAACGTTGGACATAGAAAATCGTTTTTCAGTTTTCGATTTATTACTGAAAAAATAAGTAGTAACCACTTGAATTTTAGTGGAAATAGTTTGAGCACGCGACCCATCACATGATTTTTTCGTGAGGTCTAATATTCAATTAAAGATATGCTTCTTCAAAAAATGACATTTTCGCATTTCGCAAACGTGCGGTCGATCCCGAGGCCAAACGAAAAAGTAGGTATTTATTATTGCTTCCTCTAGACGAAGCTTTGTAATAGAAATTTCGACTTGTCAAAATAGGTTAGAAATCCATTCTGAGGTGTTTGGAGTTCGAATACGAGCGTGTTTAGAAAATGTCCGTAATGGAGTGTGTGTTGTGTGTGTTGTGGTGTGTGTGTGTGTGTGTGTGGTGGTGTGTGTGTGTGGATGTTGTGTGTGAGTGTATGTTAACCGTAATATTTCTGAATCTAGCTGTAAATGTCAATAAAATTATATGTATATCTATTTTTGGATTCTGAATTCGGGAAAATAAGTATTTTTGAGTTGCACAAGTTTTCGTTTATGGCATTTTTTAATTTTGCAAAAACTATATTTTGCGTTCTTTTATTCCATTGTTACAGAACAATCAGCTACTACGCATTTGAAAGATAATAAAATTACTACTTTTCCCTGGCCCTCGGATCGACGCAGTTTCAGAAAATGCGAAATGGTGAATTTTTTTGAAAAAGCATATCTTTAATGGAATATTAGACCCTCACGAAAAAAATCATGTTGATGGTCACGTGACCAAACTATATTACTAAACTTTAAGTGTTTTACTACTTATTTTTTCAGTAATAAATCGAAAACTGAAAAAAATGAGTTTTCTATGTCCAACGTTTACGAGAGTAAATCGACTTTAATACATTTGAAATTTTGGGAAAAGGTAGATTTTTTATGGCACTCGGCTAAGTTCTTTGCGCAGCTTTCAGAACCCTCCAAACACCTCAGAATGGATTTCTAACCTATTTTTGACAAAGTCGAAAATTTTACTATTACAAAGCTTCCTCTAGGAGGAAGCAAAACTGTGTGAAAAAAATCAACGCACCTGAAGTATATTATATTATGACCCTAATATAATATACTTCTGACAGTTCCTCTTGGGTGGTGTGGAAAACTATCATCTAAAATTTATCGTCGTACGATATGACATTTCTCTTGACGACTTAAATATATAGCTATTATCTTTAAGAAATTTCACAAAACTTTCATAATCTACTAACTTACTATATTTGTTTGGGATTCTTAAATTTCGGCAATGGTTTCATCTTATAGGACCAGTATTACACAGAAGCTATTGGAGAGTAATGTAGGAATCTGTAGGATTCAGACACTCAGTAGATCTATTTTGCCGGGTTCCAAACCGGCGATCTACCGCACAAAGGGATGCCAAGTCTGCTGACTTACTATACTTATTTGGGATTCTTGAATTTCGGCATTGGTTTCATCTTATGGGACCAAAATTACACTTAACCTTCTTCTTCTTAAATAACAGTCAGATTGATTTAAATAATGTAGATAGTCAAAAGAATTATACCTATATTGCTACAGAAAGTAGCTCTCCTCTACTTGTATTTCTTTCATACATTCTGCTTTTACTAATGTTTATAGATTAAATTAATTTATTTATCTGTTAATTTATATAATATTCTCAATTTTCGACATTGGTTTCATCTTATGAGACCCATAATCTACTAATCTACTATATTTGTTTGGGATTCTCAAATTTTGGCATTGGTTTCATCTTACATGGGGACCAGAATTACATTTAATCTACTAAGCTCAAGTCAGTAGTTAGAAAGATCATATTATATAATTGATACAGAAAATAGCTCTCGTTCTGCTTATACTAATGTTTACAAATTAAACTAATCTATTAATCTCTTAATTTATATTATTAATTAACAGACAATGTGTCTTAATGCGTTTACTTTCTTCTCATCTTGTTTTATTACCTTATCAACTGTTACTGTTATTTATTTAATGAGTCTGTACTAATTCTACTTTCTCAATTAGGAATCAACATTTTTACTGCAGCCATATTTTACTATTTACGTAGTAAAAGTATGACGGTCTCAAGCCCGATAACGCAGAGAGAAGATTTTGATTCAATTGAGAGCATGCAAACAATCGACTCTAGAGAGAAGTAAATGACTAATATCAAAGCTGTTCTAATATATACCGATCATAATATAACGTAACATTTGTATGAAATAACGTCAAATATGAACATATAGGGGAGTAGAGAGGAAATTGAGAGGAAGTGGAGGGGAAGTGGAGGGGGGATGGAGGGGAGGTGGATGGGTGGAGGGATGGGGGCCTGAGGGGTGAAGGGGCAATTATGAAAAAATAACGTAAATTTGAAACAATTTAACGTTAGGGGTTGGGGGTAAGTGGAGGGAGTGGAGGGGGTGGAAGGAATTTCAATTTAAAATCACGCTTACAACTATATAATATAGGAAGATATATATATATATACATATATATTAAAACATAAAAACTAGCAATTCCAACATATATATATATATATATATATATATGTTGGAATTGCTAGTTTTTATGTTTCAAAAACAAATTCTAAACAGATGTAGAAAGCTGAGGCGGTGAAAGTAAATCCGTTTCCCGATTTATAGTTTTATGAGTGGACCGGGTTTGCAATACGACGCGCTGCGACGCGTCGCTCGTCTCCGATCTTATGGTGAGCTTAGCCATCTGGAGCCCGCATGCAGTTATAAAAACGGGACCATTGTTTTAGGCTTAAGCAGCAGACGGAGCAGCGAAATGCATTCCCTTGCATTACCGATAGCTTGCCGGTCACTCTAGCCCTCAGCAGCCCTTAGTCTCTGGCAGCTCCTTGTAGCGATCGGACGTGCCTATTTCACTTGTAATACCCCGTACACGTTTCCGAGGATTTTGATAAAAAAAGAAAACATTAACATTAAAAGAAACTAAAGTCATTCGACTTTAATTTTAGAAAATCTCAGTAGTTCCCCTGCTCCTGCGCCGAACAGCAATCAGCACCAGTAGACCGGCACAGCGAGCAAGAACGCACAGCAGAGCGGCGCAGCGAGCGCACATGAGTGTGAGTGAGAAGCGAGCGAGCATGCATGTGTGAGTATGAAAGCGAACAGTGACGTAGCGACGGTGCGGCGAGCGCACCTAAGTATGAATGGGATATGGATGTATGAATGTGATAGTTTTCTCGGCGGCTCGAGTCCCGCTCTCCGGCGCTACCTTTATAAGGGCCCGCGCAGCCTACAATTAAGCACTAGCCTCAGCGCAATTTAAGCGCCTAGTCTCTACTCAAGAGCAATTTACGCCTTGAGTAGAAAATATACTTATAAAATCTTCGAAATGATTATAGATTAGGGAATTTTCAAAGATATATGATAACGCAATGTTAAGCGTATTATATAAAATTATACTTAGAAAAACTATGAATTTTGATTATACTTATAAAATTTAGGATATAGATAGATAACGCAAAACCAAGCGTATTTATCCAAAAATCAATTGTAATGAACCAAAGCGGGTTTAACAAAAACAAATATATATAATTGAATATATGCAAAAATTTATGCAATATTCTTACTTAAATATTTAATTTCATGAATATAATTCTTTTGTTATTTGAACATAAATCAAACTTCTTTTTTTTATTATAATGAAAACATTCCACTACCTGGTATCCCGGACCTGAAATATTATTATTAACATTTATGCGACGATTAAAAATAAATAAAATCAATATAAAGAATTATTCTTTTGGCCTGTTGTCAGAATTAAGACGCAGAGCCGTAAACAATCACGACTTTTATGAAATAGAATCATACATTTTCTTTTTATCTAAAAGCGCCCGGGGCAAGTAAGAGTCGTGACGTTTCACTCTGTGATCTCAGAATAAATTCAAAGTCAAGTTAAAATATTCTGAGTTTCGTTTCATTTTATTTACCCATTTCCAATAATATATATATATATATATATATATATATACATATATATATATACTAGGGGGGTCCCCCCCCCGCTCGCTTCGCTCGCCAACCCCACGTTCGTCGTAGTAAAAACTTTAAAGTTCGTAATATACGTAAAAGCGTATTTCAAAAAATAAAACAAAAATTTTCGAAGTGCGAATTCTGTAAAATCACTTCCTAACCTCTCTTTCCTCGCTTATTCACGCCTGAATTATATATCATAGCTCGAAGCTACTGCTAAAAATTAACCCCGCGTGCGCATGTGTTTTGGATTTTCCTTTTTGAAGAAGATAACCGCTTTTTAACGCATTTTAGATTTTATATTGCAGCCGCCACCGCCGATTACACATTGATAATTTTGCTCGATACGCTCGATACGCAACGCCAGCCCGAGCAGTTTTTTTCGCTTTACTCACGCGCATAATCATTTACAAATTGACGGTATTAAGGTCGTTGGAAAACGCACCCATTGCTGTGTATGCATCAGCTTTTTCTAACGAATCATAGGCGCCAGCTATTTGCTGTAGCTGAGCTAACGCGCTAAACGTATACGGGCTTGTATATCGCATTTGTTGAACTTACCGGTACAAGAAAAGAAAAATTATTACTCTATATTGATTACAAGCTACTGCTGATTTTAGTGTATTCTAAACGCTTGTATAATGTCGAGATTTTTAGTTGATATATGATTGTTTCGGCGCATGTGTTTTGGATTTTCCTTTCCAAGGAGTTAAAATGATAGGGCACGTGTAAACAATACATTTCTTTCTTTCTGTGTATGTGGAGAAAACATTTTACCTATAAGAGCTCAAATACGTTATAATTGTTCAGTATTGATTTGTCGCAATAAATCGGTCGTTGAAAAAGTTACGCCGTTTCGAATTTTACAACAACGTGTGTGCACGCACCTATTGTCGTATAGTTTGCGAGTCTACCGATAGGTAATTTAAGAGGCAGAACTGTTACCCACGTTAAAAACTAAACCTTAAAACTACTTAAAAAACGTCTTAAGGGAATATTTCAAGATCAAACCAATGCGTCTCCTAATAAATTTAAATACATTATAGATCTTTCAGTGTAGACGAATCTTCACAACTCTTTGAACGACGTCATCGATCGTGACCATTTTTCTATCATGTCGTGATCAAATCTGATCCGCAACCACTTGTGATACAGCGGGTAAAGAAGCTTGTACGTTTTGATCCTAAACTCTTCGATAATTTTAGGATAACTTACGTCAGAAGTCATTACGTCTATCGGCTTGTTTAATAGATTGTAATACGAAGTACCTTCGATCTCATGAATTGGCACAGCCCTTTCATAATAATTCAAAATCGGTTGTTCTCTTTGTATTAATAAGATCGCTTTCTTGTCGAAAGGAGTTTTATTACAACACGCAAATCCCTTGACTTCTTCTTATAAAAGGTATTCAGTATAATCCCAATCTTGCTAACCCTTGTCAAACCACTTAGAAGTAAATTCCATTTCCTTGAACATCTTGAGTTTCACGATCTTAAAAATCGTCTGCCTGTCTGCGAGAACAAGCTGATGAAAAAATATAGATAAGGAAAGACTTTTGTGATATTTTATCGTCGGGTATTGAATTGACCGTTAATGCGCAAAACAGCGTCTGCTCATTGAATATCAACTTATTTGTCTTTGCTACATACACGGCTAATAGCTGTATTATAAACAACGAATTTTTTGCCTACCCTCTGGTCATACTGATTTGTAATAATCTTTTAAATATTTCGTTTGATCAAGCTACGACGAAGAAAAACTATTCTTATTTTTCCTTAAATTGTGAACTGTATCTTTATATACTTATTCTTATCTGCAGCTTGAATTTCACGTGCTCGTGACTATTCTGGGACGTGGTTTTGTTTATTTTCAATATTGCTTTTAAAAGCATTTTCAAGCATTTGGGAGGTTATGTGATCGGAAAAACAATAAATTATTTATGTGACTTCAGTAAATACGCTTAAAAAAATTGCCTTATGTCCTTTAGTTTTATAATTATAGACTTTTAGGTTAAAATTTTGCAAGCACAGGGCATATTTTGTCGAGAGTTCATCATCTTCAAGCACAACTTACATCTATCTTTACATCGAACGCCATGAAGCGCGTTACCGAGATTATGTTTTTTTCTCTGCCAGACACCTGAACATCGTCTACCGGAGTCCCAGGTGACAGGCTTATAATCTTCAAGCACAACTTACATCTGTGTATTAAAAGCTGGAATGCTAGTAAATAACAGAGTGCTCCTCTTCTTTAAGACCTTGATAGGCTATCCATAAGCCAAGGCTTCCATTCATTGCGTGACGATTTTGTATCCAAGCGTTTGTAAATCATTGACCAACATTGTCCAATTGGCTTTCTAATGGTAAATGGTTGGCTTACGTTTCTACCAATGTTGTTCTGTATAAATATGAATGTGATTTGTATCTTTAAAATTTAAAGGGATTATTATATTCTGTTTCATGTATTTGTATGAAATCTTCGAATAGAAATGGATGTTCATTATTGTGTAAGAAGGAAACAAACCCATTACCCAATGCAAAAGTACACATACCGTTAATTGAAATTTTTAATTCGGGAAACTCCCGCCAGTGCTGGTCATAGGTTAATGGGAAACTTGCATGAAAAAATCTATTAGGTCCGTCGTGTAGAATATCGAAAAATAATCGACACGTATTTTTTCTTCTTTCAATCAAACGATTATTGACAAAGGTACAGCGGGTTGAAATATCGTGTGACGTCACTGAATCGGACAATATAGATATACCATACACAGTCCGAATCAGTGACGTCATACATTTCAACTCTCTACATCTTTGTTAATAATCGTTTAATTGAAAAAAGAAAAAAAACGTGTCGATTATTTTTCGATATTCTATCTGACGGACCTAATGAATTTTTTCATGCAAGTTCCGCATTGGGGATATCCAGAGCCGACAAGCATGCGCTGGACGCGAGTGGCCGCGTTTTGATATAGAACGCATGCGCGTCGGCCCCAGTTAACAAGCGGCCGGCACTGGCAAAATTTTCCGGAATTCAAAGTTTGAATTAACCGTGTGTGTAATATTAGAACTGATTACAGAATAAGTATTAACAGTGGTTTAGAGGTAATAGCTGAATGGCAATATTGGAGGGTAATTAAGGAGCAAGAATTAAGGGGCAGTAATTGAGGGGCACTAATTAAGGAGCACAATTTTTGAATCGGCAGCGGCGAAGCTTTTTTGATAATATAGAGAGACTACAGAATCTATAGTAAAGAATTCTAAAATCTACATTTGAGACGATATGCATTGAGAGGGAAAATTAAGGGGGAAAATTGAGGGGGAAAATTGAGGGGGAGAATTGAGGGGGAGAATTGAGGGGGAAAATTTCTGAAACGGCGGCGGCGGCGGCGGCGGCGAAACTTTTTTTATAATATAGAGATATATATATATATATATATATATATATATGTGTGTTTTATAGAATGTTCCTGATTCTCAAAAAAATGTTGAGCGTGATCCCTTCACTTGGCTTCGAGTTACAGCTGGTCAAAGTTGGTGCTTTAAGCGATTTTTGCATTTTTTTACCTATTTTCAAAGATTTGTAGCTCATAATGGATGCATTTTTAACTAAAACTACTCTGATACTTTTTTTGTTAAATTTTCTGAATTTTTTAATAAAAATACTTTTGAAGTCATATATACATGTTTAAGCTACCTAATTTGCATTTTAGACCTTAAAATGTGAAAATCTGAGGGTTCGATCCGTACTTCGACTACTCTTGTGCGGTGAAAAGATACCTTTTAATAGAGCGAAAGTACCTGTACAAGAGCCGGAATGGCAGAAGCCGTTGTTTTTTGTTTTCATGATACACTAGTAGTGAAACGCCCTCAGAAATGATTCAAATAACTAATAATAGCTGTAGACAAAGAACATATCTATCTAGATCATTCATAAAAATATCACAGTGGTAGTTTATGATAATAAAAAAGAATCTGACGTCCTTTGTCACAGCTATAAAAAAATATTTAGAAAAATTTAACATTTTACGCTTCCACTGTGGAAAAAGTATTTGCATATATGGTATGTAACCAAATTTCTGAAAAAATATATATAGGACCAAATGGTAATATCTATATGATAGGAATACTTATATATTAGTCTTATAGATATTTTTTCACAAATTTGGTCATGCACTATATATACAAGCCCTTTTGCCACAGTAGAAGCGTAAAATGTTGAATTTATCGAAAAATTGTTGATTTCCAGCATTGACCCTAAATCAGCAACGATTGCTAACGAAATTACTATAGTTTTGCAAGTATCGGTATGACATAAGCTACACGTACAAAAACGAATTATCAGAACTGGTCGTTCCTAGCCAGAGAAACTTTATTATGTCCTCAAAATTCCTGTTTTGGCACACTGTGCGCCGTCTACCTCCATCGACACCTTATGCTCCCTTCCAACCTGCCCTTTTATCTCCTATATGGGAAGTAGAGGGAGGTAAGAACTTGTTCGCTTCCGAACTCCTCTAGCGGCCGGGCGGGGGCGCTAGAGGAGTTCGGAAGCGAATAAAAATCTGATCATTTTCAGCTATCATAAGTGTAGAATTCTTATCAGAATTATAATATTATCCGACAAGACGAGAAGAGAAAATTTGGTAGTTTAAAGATTTGATGGACAAGATCATTGCCCTCTCTTTGTAATTTGATATATTCCAGCGGTTAACTCTTTTAAATATTCCACCGTTAGAGTAGGGAAATCATGCAATTCGTTTACATCAAGTCTAATCCATCTAAAAATATCGGATTTATATGAACAAAATAATTATTTAGATGAATCAATACGTACGTATTGTTGCGTTTCGATACTAGTGCGAAATTGTGATTTCAGCTTTGTGTAAATGTTTGCGCACGTGCTAAGTTAGCGAAAATAGGGCTCAAAAGACATTAATCTCACGTGTACATGGATCAAAACGTATTTCTCGATACGACAGGTGCGAAGCTGAATTTAGCGTAAGCTTTCTCTACGCACGGTGTGCAATCTTTTAAAAAATACCGTATCCTTAATTGATTTTTGTATAAATCGTGTCAAATATGGCTCGATAAATACCAGAGAATAAGATTATACAGACTTGGGTGACCTTTTTACATTTGCATCGTTTGTGCACAATTGTTTGCACAATGCTTAAATCAAATTCTTGCACTAGTATCAAAATTCAAGTTCTTTTATTATCAGTTTTTCTTATTTGTTAAAATATTTGTTTGAAATATACACCTCAGGGCATCTCTATCTTCTAGATTCTCAGCTTCAACTCTAATTTGGACATTATTGCGCTGTAATGCTCTTTCTTGCAATTGTCGAGCCATTGCAGGATTCGCTCCGTCCATAGAAATAAGAGGATGAAATCTAGAATGATTTGTAAGGTATAAGCATATGGCTTATAGAAAGAGTTTTAATTTCCCTCTTCATAAGAATCCTCCCTTACTACATAAGTAGTCCATTTTTGGACCGTGCATTTATAGCGCTTGAGCGTAGTGAGGGCAGTATGTACGGTGAAATAATGGAATACTCTATTCTGGGCACCTCTCCAAAAAGAACCTCTTGGCCGTCGCTGCAAAAACGTTCTATCTTGGCGAGCGAATTTTTCACATTTTTCTAGGTTATTTATATGCTATATGAGATTAATTTTTTGCAATTTTTTCATGTTAGTCCTGTACACTTTATCAAAGCACACATGACTACTATAAAATAATTTCAGAAAATTCATTTCATATGGCATATAAATAACCTATAAAAATGTGAAAAATTCGCTCGCGCCAAGATAGAACGTTCTTGGAGCAGCGGCCGATATAAAACTTCAAAATCCAATCATCTATCGAAGAACAAGGCTCTGGCACACATTAGATATGTTTGCTTATCTCCCTTTTTAATAATCGGTATGATGATGGATTCTTTCCAGTTTTCCGGCATTGTTTCATTTTTCCAAATAGAGCGTACTAGTTCAAAAATTTTCGATGTCAGCGCAGTGCCCCCATATTTAAGTAGTTCAGCTGGTATAGAATCGTTTCCCGCGGCCTTATTGTTTTTTAGTTTTTTGATCGCGGCTTCTACTTCTTTATAGGTCGGTTCTTCCATATGGAGTTCAGCAGTGTGGATTTCGTCTCCCGTTTTCTCGCAGTTTTCATGTACGTTTAGCAGCCTTTCAAAATAGCCCTTCCACAGCTTTAGCAGTTCACCTTCGCTTGTGACGAGATTCCCACCCTCATCTTTCATTAATTGTGATCTACTCTGGAAACCCTTCCTAATAGCGTTAATTCCTTTGTACATCTCGCGCGGGTTATTTTCCTTACTATTAGTTTCTATTTTTCTAATCTGATTCTTTCGATACTCGGCTTTTTAGGCACGACCGCGACACGGAAGTGCCTTATAGTTTCGTGTGCGAAAAATGTATACCATGCGATATCTCGCACAATTTTTGACCGATCGGGCTGAAATTTTAGGAGAAGTCTCCTTTCGCAAAAGCTAAAAAACTATTTTTTTTTTATCCCGATCCTCTACGTCGTTTTGAAATGCGGGCACAATTTGTTTAGATTTTATGGATTTTTACGTGTATTTCCAATAAAAACTTTGGTGTTACACGATTAACTCTGAGAGATTTTAATCAATCGGGCTAAAAATTTGTGTGTCAACTCCTCTTATAATAGTAAGCTGACAGTTCTATTTTGGGCTTGATCCTGCATGTATACGCAGAATGCGGTCACCTCCAAAAATCGCTAAAAACGGTTTTTTGGCTGTAACTCGAATTATAGGCATTCTACAAAAAAAAGTTAAATAGAAAAGTTGTAAATATTTAAAAAATACAACTTTTTTCTATTGACATGAAATCATGAAAATGCATATAGCTCGAGTTTACAGCCCAAAATCGATTTTTTACAGCTAAAATACCAATTATTTGCCATAAAACTTTGCGGATTTACGTTTTACATTAAAATGTTAAATATAAAAGTTGTAGATATTTTTGAATCACAACTTTTTACCGTGGAAAACATTTTTTCTTACACTATTTAACAAACAACAACCCTAGAACCGATTTTTTAGGCAGGAAAACGCGGTACGTAAATACGGCTATGCCAATTAATAAAAATCTTCTGTTATAAAACAATATCCTCTTCAAAATATAATTTTTTGCTGCAACTGCTTGGCATTGTGTTTCATTTTTTACCTAAAAAGAAAAAGAATACAATTAAAACCTAAGAAACCTCTGTGTACCTTAATAATATTTTAAGTAAAACCATTTATGATCTACATCTTCTAAGCACTGCATCTGCAAAAATATAAATTACATAAATGACATGAAATCATTTAAATTATATGAAACATATTGTACCTGAATGTTACAAACTAACGATGATCCAGTATTACTGATATAGGCATATAACCGATGCCCTTGATCCTACTGCTCCCCATCCAGCAGACCATGATATCTCCAGTTGTAGTATGACTTAAACACTGAAAAACAAAAGAAATCATATTAAAAACTCATATCAACAAAAAATTATTCAACTCACTGATCTCACCTGATAAAAACACTCATCCGTCAATAGTAGTAAGCAGTATTGCCGGAGTCTTGATGGAGCTTTCTTCCAACTCCAAGATTTTGATGGCTCAGATACGAATGACACCAATATCTTTAGTTGTAGTCCGGTGCATGCAGTAGACTATATTGTCAACCAATGCAGCATTGCTCGTACACCTAGACATACAGGAAAATATGTTACAAACTTTTCTCAGATAGTTTATATTTACAAACAGAAAACTAGCAAAATATTAATAATCATTGTTAAGGTACCCGCAAGCAATTCAAAATATTTATTTTGAAAACTTAGAACATGTATAAGGTATTCTAACTAAAACTTATTAGAGATTAAATATCAATTAAACATACAGTAAAAGTCATTGCAATTGTCCGTATATTACCATGTCGAATAGTACAAACCCATCTCCAGAACCGTATTAAAGTAGTTAAAGTATCCAAGAACATCCATCAATACTACCAGCAAGCAGGAATCCAGCTCCAACATCATTTCGACATGGTTTAAGCAGCCAGCAACGCCAACCAGGACTGTCAGAAAGCAAGAATACAGGTCCATGGTCAATTCCAGGTGGTTCAGGCAACTAAAAATGCCGCCAGGATAGCCAAAAAGTTCGAATATAGCTTGAGGGTTATCTCCGGGTGGTTGGATCAGCTACAAACACCAAGCAGCACGAGCAGATAATGTTGAAGAACCCAGAGACGCCAATCAGCACCATCACAGGGAGAGTAAATCTAGCTCCAGGATCATCTTAATGTAGTTGCAGAAGTCAGCAACGCCAGCCTGCATCAATTAGATAGTGTGTGAATCTGCTCCAGTCGACACCTTGAGGTGTTTAAAGAAGCCAGCAACGCCAGCCTGCATCGCTTAGACAGTGCGAATCAGCACCAGGGTAGTGCTTCCATTGTCAAATTGGCAACGATAATGTCTGTCCTCTGATACCAATGCCGTATAGCTATCAGTAGGAGACATCAGCATTACAACACTGATTTAACTCTAAAAACAGATCACACAATCACATAATCACTGATTTCACTGTACATAACTCAAAAAATGATGAACACAAAAACATATACTTTTTATGGATCTGTGTGATGATGAATCGTCACCTAGACAGCATCTGACAAGAATAATATATCAGCACAGCAATAGAATCAGAAGGAGCAGCAGCAGGAGTAGTCACGAATAGAAAAGATAACCTCCAAGCCAAAACTCAAATTTCTTGCTAAAGTTACGTATCTTCACATATTGCAGCATTCTTCGATAGAATGATATTCACACATCGCATCGTCTGTGCCATTCCGGGTGCACCACCTTTGAATACTTTTTGCCCTGTTTTACAAAGCAAGAACCGCGAGTAGCTGATCCGCGAGCGGGATCGCGGTGAGCAGAGGTTGCTTGTAAACGCATACAGGATAAACAGGAACCATAGGAGCACTTCTGCTCTAATTTTTAAACTACTTATAACACTACTGCATCGCGTCGTTTTTGTCGTTTTTCACTACGCACTCACTTATAATATCGTCCAAAAGATGTACAGAGCAAAACATTGCGGTTAGCGGAGGCCGGGAGGCTACTTCAAAACGTCAAAACACACACACGGCAGACAGCTGCGTGAACCGGTCGCCAGCTCGATGCGCACAATGTATGCGCAGTGGTCGAGCTCGCTAGCTGCCTCGCTTCGATAGAGCCAACAAATTATGTATTTTCTTTGCACAAAATTTATGACTTTAGAAACGTTATGGAATTCACTTTGTTAAGCATGACGTCACAGCTTACACATAAACCTGCAATGTATTTTCCACCAATAGGATAGTTCCGATTTTGTCCACCTTATGAAATTTCGCGTATATTTTGTGCGCCACTTGTTGTCGCTTAACAAGGCGAATTCCCATCTAAGTAATATAATTTGAATTAAAGTAATATAAAATGATAATTTTTTTTAATCTTACGGAATAATAATTGGTTTTTTTAATCATATTTAAAGTAAATTTTGTCGCGATAAAAGAATACATATCAAAATTATGAATGTATATTCCAAAATCAACAATATTGAAAATTATGAGTTAAAAACTAAAATAAATAAAAAACATTCGAGTTACGCATGGCCAACACATTTTTTAATTGTTTACAAAATAGATACAAAATTAATTTTTTTTTTTATATATTAGATAACAAACGTCAGACAGCGAGAGTGCAGCGCCGACACCGGCAGGTACATATGGCGAGCGCGAAGCGCGAGCGACGGGGCTTGGGCGCTTGTTTGATCCTGTAAATCGCCTCCACTTGCCTTCTTATTTCGTGGTACTCTTCTACGGCCCTATCGCCTCCATTGTGTACGCTGTCTAATTTGGCCTTTTTACGCCTTTCAAACCAGAGTTCGCACTCTTCGTCAAACCATGGTTTGCTCTTTGGCTTTTTCTTTCTACCTAGCACTTTATTCGCGGCCTCTTTTATCGTTTTTTCGATATCCCCCCAAAGACTGTTTGGGTCGTCATCTACCTCCGTCGATGCATCCGTTTCTTCGAGTACCTGAAACCTATTTCTTATTTCTACTTGATACTTAATTCGTTCTATCCCGTTCCGTAGCTTTTCAATATCGAACGTTTCTACTTTGTTCGCCCGTTTACTATTTTGCCCAGCTACTAATTTGGCTCTTACTTTGGCCACTACTAGAAAATGATCCGAGTCGCATTCCGCCCCCCTATAGGTTCTTACGTCAAGTACGTTCGTGTGGGGCATCTTATCGATAAGAAAGTGATCGATTTGATTTTTCGTGGCTCCGTTCGGCGATGTCCACGTTACTTTGTGTATATCCTTGTGCTTAAAGCACGTACTCTTTACTATAAGATCTTTTGCCGCCGCGAAATTTATGACTCAATTACCGTTATCGTTGCTNTTTTACGACTCTAATACCGTTATCGTTGCTGGTTTCGTGCAGACTTTCCTTGCCTATAGTGTGCCTAAACATTTCCTCTTTCCCTATTTTAGCGTTGAAATCCCCCACTACTATTTTGGTGTCGTAAGACGCGAATTGGTCTATTAATTGCTCCAAGGCTTCGTAATAAAGATCCTTCACTTCTTCCTCTTTGTCCTCCGTAGGACAATGCACGTTAATAACCACGTAATTGTACCACGCTCCTTCGATGACGATATACGAGAGTCTGTCGTTTACGAATTTGAAACTTTTAACCGCGTGTATAATTCTTTTGCTAATCAGAAATCCGGTACCTAGGGAATGTCCGCTCGCGCCCCCGTACATAAAGGTGAAGTTTTCGTTTCCTAACATACCGCTATCTTGCCACCGAGTTTCTTGTATAGCTACTAAGTCTAGATTGTACCCGTCAGCTTCTTTTAAGATTTCCCGGTACGCGCCTGCTCTGTATAAACTGCGCACATTCCACGTTCCTACCCTTAAGTCCCTATTGATTTTGATTTGGTTTTGGTTTTTTTGCGCCATGATAGTAAGTGAAACCCACGCGTTTTGGATCCTGTTTCCGATCGCAGGTGAATCATCCGTTCTAGAGGTAATAACTTCCATACCTCTCTAGAACTAAGTATGAGAGCTTTCCGACTTTGATGAGGACGGAGTCAGCTCATCGTCGGACACACTACGGAATCACGCTCGTATCCTAACGCCCCCCTGCAAGGCAGCGCGCCTACGCTGGCTTCGTTGCCGTGTAAGACCAGGTGGCGAATCATTCTACACATCCCCTTTCGGGGCAGTTGTCATCGCTCCCGCATTCTCCACGACAGCAGGATTTTTGTAATGTGTGCTTAGAGACATAGATTATAGACATAGTTAGGTATGAAGAGAAAGTGAAATAGGAAGTATTGTTGAGTGCTCGTTGTTGTGGTGCTTTCGCAGTGTTTCTAGATGAATGCGTTCGATCGCCAGTGCGGGCTCATCACACCCACGCCTGGGCCTATCGGCTGTCCGTGGCTGCTTATTCGATTTATTCGCAGCTAACCTCTTTCTCAGAGGCCGTTCCTCTATCCGCAACCTGAGGACGCGCTGTGTAGTGGTGATAGGCACCCACCCGTCCGCTCTGGACGCACAGAATAGCGCCTGATATGCGATAAAAATCACCAGCATTTGGATGGGCATGAACATGTTGAAGAGTGCTTAGCAATTTAAAATTGGATTTTAGGTGCCCATTCCTTGCTTCAACTATCCATCTAGTTTTTGTTATAATACGCGCTTCATTCGTGTCTTCTGTACTCAATTGACGCTCGCATGCTTCTAGTAAAGGAGGCATCCAACAAACCAATCCAAACTCTTCAAGCATTGGTATTACGTCCCGATATCCTATAACGGATCGGATTCGGGCATTCAAAATGTGTGTCACTCATTAAGAAGTAGTAAATAGAGATTGGTGTGTTAATGCGTTTGTGTATGGCGCGATCGCGTCAACAAAATATTGTTATTACAACGACAATACTTTGTATATTAATTTTTCAATTTAACGCGAATTCATAATTTACCCCACAGTTTCACAAACCTCTATCAACAACGGCGACATCTCCTTCTTGAAACCAATCGTTGATTGCTTCGTCGTTTTCGAATTCATTTCGAAGCATTGCAGCATCATTATTGGGCGCATCAGAAAAATAAGGTCCGTGGATGTCCAAAATGTACCCATCCGAAGCAACCATGAGTGCAGGTTTCACAAGATGGCGACCTTTATGGCGTGAAAATGACTGGCGTAAAGCTCTGAAATTACTGCTTTTATGGCAGTAAATATACGTCCCATCAACATAAAATATGGCCACAGCATTGTCAGGTTGTGGATTGTATAAAATATTCGCAAATGCAGTGACGTGTTGGCGAATGTACTGCTCTCGTGTGATTGCATTTAGCCCTATATTTTCAGGGACAAAACGCAACATCAGTGATTGCCTAACTGTAGTCACAGCCAAGCTTATAGCTTGTCTGCTACTGTACTGAAACAGAATGGTGAGGAACTCGTCTGACAATCCTTGGCGTAATTTGCAAAGAAACATTAGCAAATCAGTTCTTCGCACGTTTCTGAATCCACCAGCTCGAGGTACTCTGTCACAATACGTGAACAGCTCATCGAATTGCGCCTTCGTCAAACTGGTCAGTGTGTACATTTCTTCCTCGGAAACATCATCGGTATCGCGTAATCTTCGAGTTTGAAGCGCAACATTTCACATTCCTTGCAAAATCGCCAGCAAATAGACTCCCCCTATAACCCATTGTCGATTGATACTTTGCAAGCCATTTAGCAAAGGGCGCAAAATACAACCTTGCTCGTCTAATTGGTGCGCGCATGATCTTACCGTTTCCGGGAAAAAAAATGTCGCATTAAATGAAAGCCTTTACTTTTGCTTCAGCAGACAACCTACGTACATTATTTACATTGTTGCAAATAAAACACGAATTGTCGAATTTCGCATTTGTCTCAACACGTTCAACCTCACGCTCATCGGATTCTCATTGATGTTTCTGATTTCTCGTACGATGCCCTGATAACACGTGAGACAAATGCGGATGTTGGGATAGACATCTAAAGGAGGTCTCCTCCTTTCAGCCCGTCGAGCGACAGCTATTTCGCAAATCTCTGCGCGCACTTCTCCATGTATATTAAACATGTTTCGTTGAGCAAAACGTCGATCGCAAATATAGCATTGAAGAGGATGGGCCAACGCCATTGCTAAAACAAGGAGAATTGATTTTATTTTGTAATTAGGAATCCTTCAGATTATGCAAAAAGCAACGTCTTTCGTATGAAACAATTCACGTCAACTATCTAAGTGCAAATTCTGATATTTTCAACTCGTGTTTGCAAACAGGATTTTTCTTGCGAAAACCACAATTTTTCAGGCTGCGGTGCGTCGCTCGGAACGTGCACAAGGAAGTACTACCAGCCCGGTAAAGTAGACCGGCGAAATATTGACTTTCGGAAAATCAGTCATAACTTTCCTCGCGATCGACGCTCCCTGTTCTAACCACTCTCGTTATATACTTGAAAGAAAAACACAACTTAAGTCTCGATACGTGCACACTGGGTACTACCAGCCCGATTACTCCGAGCGACACAATCTCGACCTTTGAAAAATCCTTCACAGCGACCGACCCAATCAAGGCTTCCTTTTCCAAATCCTTTTCAAACTACTCTTTTTCGATTCCTTGATAAAAGCTTAATTTTCTAGACCCTTTCATTCGCTTCTTTATGACAAAACATATAATTGTTCACAAAAATAACAGAAAAAACAATAACCAAAAATTGAAACATTAACGCGCACGCCTGAACTAACCCTAGTTTGTCATAACACGAGTAGAAAATAACAAGATTCGGCGCTAAAACAGTGACTCCCATTATAATCAACTTTATACCAATTTTCGTACCTCATGAAATACCTCACGACAGCGACGCGCTTCTTAATATATATATGATTGATGATTCTTCAATCTCGCAAGTAAATCTCCAGGGTGTGCAAATGAGACTGCTATCAGATGCTATTATCTGATACTATAAACATTACCAATCAAAAAGCGATCCCTTCCTCAATCAATGTCATAAAAAATTTTTGTATCTCACCAGAACATGTCTAGACTGCAACAGACTTCACAAAAAAATTCAAACTATTTCACTGCATCCAAATGACGTTTTAAAGACACAAAATACCCGGTCCAAACCAGGGGAGAAAACTACTATTTTGTCTCATGCTCAAGTGACAGTTTTTCTACTTGTGAGAATAGCAGCTAACAAAAACAGTGTCTATGGTAACCCAAACTCCAGCAGCCAAAAGACATTAAACAAAAGATTGTTGACTTGATTGCGACGTTCGAAAAAAGCCAATGCACGCCCTCTTAAAATCGGAAACGAATCTGCGCCATGATTTCAAAAAAATCCGGAAAACTTATTGTGCAAATAATGATATTTTAATAACCCAGAACAGTCATTTTTTTATAATAAGCAGTCATAAGCAAAACTTCAATGTAAAAAGCTTTAAGATGATGCAAACAATTAAATGGTTAATTTATTATGCTACAAATTGCAACGTTGGTAACGTCGGCTCTCGTATCGATAGATTAGCCAAAAAAGCCAGAAGCAACGCGCCAAAGGCCCGTGTCGCTAAGTCGCACCTGGAAAGACGGTTGTCGAAATAAACTTTGAGTCAAAAGCTCGCAAAAGCTCTCTCTAAGTATTTTTTAATTTCTTATCGATACGCAGACTCGTAAGTCCGAGGGCGCCTCGCCAGAGCCCCGTAGCGTGGCTCGTTGCATCTCTAAAGACTGTTGTGGGCATGCACTTCGAGTCTAAAGCTCGCAGAAGCTCGACCCAGGTATTTTTGGCTCTTTTATCGATAGACTAGCCAGTAAGTCCGAGGGCGCCTCGCCAGAGGCCCGTAGCGCGGCTCGCCGCATCTCGAAAGACAGTCGTCGGCATGAACATCGAGTCTAAAGCTCGCAGAAGCTCTCTCCAAGTATTTTCTGCTTCCTTATCAATGCGCAGACTTCTAAGTCCGAGGGCGACGCGCCAAATGCCCGTAGCGTGGCTCGCCGCATCTGAAAAGACTGTAGTCGGCATGATCTTTGACTCGCGAGCTCGCAGAAGCTCGACCCAGGTGTTTTTGCTCTCTTGTTAAAAGAACGGTCCGAAAAGCCGAGGGCGACACGCCAGAGGCTTGTGGAGCGAGTCGCTGCTTCTGGAATGTCAGTTGACGGCATAAAATGCTAGGCGAAAGCTCAATAAAGGTCTCTCTAATTATTTTCTACTTTTTTTTTGGTAGACTGTCCCGAAGGCCCGAGACCGACTAGCCGGAGGCTCCGCTTGCCACATCGAGAAATTCAGTTGTTGGCATGCACTTCGAATCAAACGCTCGGATAAGCCTTCTTCGAGGAATTTAATTTTTTCATCGATTAACTGGCTAATATTTTAGGGGGCAACGCGCCACAGGCCAAAGGCACAGTTCATTTCGTTTAAAAGTCAGCTTAGTTACACACGCTTTTCTAAAAGTGGTGCTCTCATCCCGATACACAAGCCAGTTCTCTAATCTGGAACCCGCAAAAAAAACGTACAAGATATTTTGCGAAAATACAAGCTCTATTTGAGTTCGTTATCGAAAAAATCTCGGGTTCCGCAGACTCGGTCTTGTATTAATGTTCTTCCATCCTGCAAACGCCTTACGCACGCATCAGAGGCCTGCAAATAAAACGTACAAGCAATTGCCTAAATAATAATACTATTCGAATACGACGAATTTGCCAATACAAGCCTTAGGTAATATTGCCGAAAGATCGGGTGCTGTATGGCCTCAGTTCAAAAGCTCAATCCAAACCAGTCTTTTTAGCGGCTCGCGATTGCAAAACAACTTATCCAAGCCGAATCACACGCATACAAACAAAGCTATTTTTCAAATAAATAATACTTTGTTGAAGCAATCATTCAGAGCTATGTGCGGGGCTTGATATATTTTATTGATTTAGTATCACTCTAATTAACCTCCCTCTTCTATCTGTCTGTATATCGAACGCGCTATATAGATATATCGCTTCCTCTCCATCGCCCGTCAACATAACCCTCACTGAATCGGCGATTTAANGATTTAAATGATTATTTTCTCGAAAANTTGGGACTTTTGATCGGGGGATCATAAACTACAACATATCCAAATTTCAGGCCATTTGACTGGGGCTCACCATCCCATATGATTGGTGCGGGGTCTTTTGACACGCATATCTATTTTTGGATTCTGAATTCGGGAAAAACATTTATTTTTTAATTTTTTTAATTAATTTTTTTTATGGCCATTTTTTGATTTTCAAAAAACATTTTTTTTTTTTCAATCATTCCATTGTTACAAACAATTCAGCTAAAATGCATTTGAAAGATAATAAAACCCCTACAGTTCTTGAGATATCAAGGTTTGAATTTTTTTTGAAAATTGTTTGATTCTATCTTATATCTCTAAAACATTTTAGTCAAATGCTTCATAATTTCATTTGGTGATTCACCATAAGTGAAGATATCTGCTGTTAAAATTTCAAACGATTTCGTTGAGCGGTTCTTAAGTAAAGAGCTGAAACGTAAAAACCGATTTTTGTAAAAAATTTGGCTTCTACAGCAAATTAATTAAACTTAGAAATAATTAAAATAGCATTTACATACTGTATTTTAAAACAATATTTTACTTATTGGAACAATAAATTTCGCTGGAGGAAGCTACGTGCCAATGAATTGGCAGCGGTTTTCGTTACGTGACGCGACAGCAGTATATAGAAAGTTATGGCGAGACACAATAAATGACGTCATCACTGACGCCTTCTTATCTTATCATGTAAACAAACCATTACGATAAGATAAGGTATTGTGTTTATATAAACAATATAAGATAAGGTATCACGTGTACAAGTAATAAAGATAAGATAAGGTATCATGTAAACAAGTAATAAACAGATAATTGAGATAAGAGTATCATAATAAACAATCTCATGTTTATATAAACCACACTGACCCAACCTTATCATATCAACAAATAATTATAATACTACGTCATCACTGACATCTTGTTTGTTTACAAAGATAAGGTATCTTTACAACTTGTTGACGAGATAACGATAAAATTTTTACTGACCCCCTCTTCTGATTCATAATAATAGTAATGATATGGATTTAGGATAAGGAATGTATATATTATCATTTTGCACTACGTTTTAAAAATATTGCGGTCCTTAGAAGGACCGTTTGATATGATAAAGTTGAGACGGCCGCACCACCTACACGGTAAAGGACCGACAACCGATAAGTTACCGACAGCGGCCGGTCACCACGCGAGCGTCATCATAATAAGTAAACCCGACACAGATGGTGTGCGCGCATAATGTATTGCATAGAGGGGCAAACTCGAGTATATAAGGAGCTCCGCGAACAGCAGCTAGTCATTCCTTCTCTGCTCGTCGACTGGCTCTCATTCCAGATACTCTCAACGCTGATCATACTACTCAGCTGCGAGCTCCGACTACCCGAGTGTTTAGTATATACATATGCCGTAAGCATACGTATGAAGGATACTCGAGTTTGTCATCCCCTCCTTTTGCTATAAATATGCAGAGAAGTTATCAATAAATATTAGTGAATACTTAATACCTTGATTGTGTCAAATCATTCCCTCCTCACCCCACCGAATCACCTCTAGTAAAGCGGGCAATATGCCCCCGTGACTATCTAGGGTGAGCTCGGTCTCAGACACACTAAGAAGGCACCCTGATACACCTTCGACGTCTGTCTAGCTGTAGCAGTCTATGTTTGGATCTAGGGGAATATCGCCCCCCGTTACGGATCAGTGTACATGACTCTCAGCAATCTCTTTACGGCTACATTGCTTTCGTAGTCGGATGAGAGTAGGAAAATCCCGAATCAGCGCAACCTGTTACACGCTGACCACGGATCTTTGGCCGACTTCTAGCGCATGTACCCTCATTTCGATCCACTCGGGTTTATTTTATCTCTCGGTCTCGCGATTTCTCTTTGGACGCGATTAGGACCGTTTCAAAGTTTATTAATTTATGATTTATTCCTTAAAACTTTTATAGCCTTCTCGTTTCGGAAACGAAGAGGTGTTTGTAGAGTATTGAGGACAATACTTTCTAAAGTCAAATTTCGACGTCTTATCTTTTTCGATGAGCGGTTTTTTATTTTATCCATTGTGATGAGATGTTGCTTCAAGGGTTAGATTACGCGTAATGACAAGCTATACGTAGTGGCTTGATATTTATACCCACGGTCAAGGAGAATGGAGGAGATAAGCAAGGTTCGAATGACGTAACAAAATAAAATATATCTAAATTTTCTGGTTTATTACAAGTAAAAAATGCGTATGTACAAAGCGTAACCACGAAAGTAGGTGAATTACGCCGTTTCTGGCGCAGTTGGCGCTACGCCGTCCTCCATCTGCGCTACACCGTCCTCCAACTGCGCTACGCCATCCTCCAACTGCGCTACGCCAGATCTTAACTGCGCTACGCCAGATCCCAACTGCGCTACCCTGATTTCCTTCTACCCCGATTTCCTTTTACCCCCGATTTCCTTCTACCCCGATTTCCTGCTACCCCGATTTCCTGATACCTCGATTTCCTACACTACCCGATTTCTAACTGCGCTACCCCTATTTCCTGCTACCCATGCCACCTCCAACTAGCCCGTGCTACCCAGTTAAAAGCTGCGGTCCCCAGGCCCCTGCCAGCTGCCCCAACCAACCGTCCTGCATCAATCTTCTCTGCTTTACCGACCTGCAGATCTGTTTTATCAATAATAAGGTATATATTAATATTTGTTGCTGAATCTGTTAATTGCGGGATCTGACACAATCTCTGTTGACGTGAGCAGTACAAAACTCTTGCACGCGATTGGCTTAAAATTCAATATGGCTGATCGATTTGTATTATTGATTGCGTCCCGAGCGAGATTCCAATTTCAACTATATGAAGATAAATTGGGAACGGGTAGGAATGTAAATAATAAGTCAGATATTGTTCATTTCAATTCTTTATATGAAAAAATCCTTATTATACGAGTATATAGATACATTGGATTATTTATATCAAAACACATAAATTTCTTGCATATATGTATATATAGAGTTGTATGTACAACTCTAACCTGTCTGAAGAAATATAGAATACCATGAATTTATTTATACTAAAACTAATCATAATCAAGTGGCGCGGCAGCGCCACGAAGGCGAGTTTGAGAAGCAGACGAACCCGCGGCACCGCGGTACTATTTACTTCTATGTTGGGATTCGCATTTTTCATTATAAGGAAATAAATGCTTTTCTTTGTTATCTCCAAGTTATTTTGACTTATATCATCTATTATTATGCCTAACTATAATTTTCAACAATAACATTGATAAAAAGAGATCCCTTTATATGTAATATACGAGTGTGCCATTCGGAAATGCTCAAATCAAATCCGTTTTTTTCTTCCATCAAAATGTTTGGACCGTGAAGTTGGCCGCACAGCTATATGCAGATGGGTATTGCTTTCTCATCGGTTTTCCGCATTGCTCGCTTACATGTTGTTGTATGTATAGTGGCTCGGCAGTTAGCGGCGCTAAGGGTTATATGAACAAATCCTTTAAGAAAATAGTTAATTAATAATACAAATTTGTTGACTACTGTATAAATATGGATTTAAAATCATATTTCACAACCAATGAACAGATAGAAGAATGGGAGGATCGTGATCCAACAACGTAAATTATATTTTTGAGGTTATTTTTTCTCGTTTTTTCGAAGGAATAATGTATCTTCTTCTTTGCAGTAATCTTGTTGGGTATGTTGATTCTATTGTGGCACCGACCCCATCAGGACCAAAACAAGAGCTATTATTTAAATTTATTTATTTATTTATTTATTTATTTAAATATAAACGGGCTTAATAGCCCTTTAGTATAACAATGAACAGTATATAATACATTAGAAAAAGATATAATATAGTACAATTTAATACAATATAGTACAATATAATACAGTATAATCGAAAAACGCTTAAAAGGAAAATATAAAAGATTTAAGACGAATTTTGAACTTAGTTAAATTATCAATACCAGTAATACATTCCGGAAGGCTGTTCCATGCCCTCTTCAGTCTATTTAACGTTGAATAAAAGCCGAAATTAGATGAACATTGACTCTCCAGTAGGAGTCTGTGACTACGCAGATTATAAGAAATAGTTCTCTCAAGGAAAATACAAGAAGGCGAATTACATAATAAGAGCTTACGCACAAGTTTGAAGGTTAGCAAACCGTCATGATAGCGGTGCAAAGACGCAATGGTCGGCATTCCGAGTTGGGCACTTTATAGACTGTATATAATGTTTTAAACATTGACTGCGAATGGCTCCGATATACTGAGTCAAGAATATCTGTGGAGATTATCGCATCTAGACCTTATCACTGGTGATCTTTAACACAAAGATACGACCTAATAATTCTAATATCAACACCCACATAAATAATTACACACATGTCAGAATAGTTTGTCAGTAAATGTTGAGCATGGTCATAAAATGATTGGACACGTAAGGTTAGGTTGTTAATCTTTCAACTCAGTACATGATATAGCTAATTGCAGTCAATGTTTCAATCATTATGGCACTATACACAATGTACTGATGTAAAATATATAATTTTTTTGTTTATACTAATCAGAAATTGTATATAGTGATAGTTTTACGTTAGCTTCTCTGTATTTGGCTTTTCATTTTGTATTCTATGCCTTCAGCGTTAAAATATCAACAGAAGTGTAAATATCAAAATCAAAACTATAATCTTTAAGATGAAAACAACTTAATATGCTGTTTAAGAATGTTAAAACAGATCACTATGCAAAATTTCAGCCCTGTTAGTATAATAGTCAAACAAAATTCTGAATGATTTTACAATTACATGTTTTTAAATTGTTTTTCTCTTTCATTTGAAAACTATTATACTTAGAGAGCTGACATTTTGCATATTGATTTGTTTGAACATGTTTAAAGAGAAATTGTATTTATTTTTGACTTAAAGAGAAATTGTTTTTATCTTTGATTGATTTATTTCAACATGTTTAAAGAGAATATTAAATTCTTTTTATCTTAGAAATTATAGATTTGATTTTGAAAATGAAAAGCCGAATGAAGACAAGCCAAAACAAATGAATGTTTTTCACTAGAAAAACATTCATCGCAGCTTGTTTCTAATAAATTAAAAAAACCGCTGCCAAGTCTTTGGCACTTAGCTCCCTCCTTTTCCGATTTTTGATATTGTTTTAAATGTAATATTACGCACGCACGCGCACACACACACACAGACAAAACCATCTGCACGGACATTTTATAAAACCGTGAAAGCTCTCAAAATATACTAACAAATTATATGGTTTAACAAAAATAATAATGTTCAGTCACACAGAGTATACAGGGTGAGAGTTGAAGAATTTGAATCTTAATATCTTTTAAACTAAAAGGTTTCATAAGCTACAAAATGAACCTAGCCGAAGTGATCAAAAGATCAATCTTTTCCTAAAATTTCAACTCAATTTAAACCTTTTTACTCCCGTAATCGTACGACATAAAAAAACCATTTTTTTTAGTTTTTGATTTTTATCTCAAAAACTAGTCGCCAAAATTGCTTAAAATTTTTACAACTAGTAGATATCGTTGTTTTTTATTGTCATGAATTTTTTCAAAACATTTAACTATTTATTTTTTGAGTTATATATGTTTATCGAAAAATTACCTTTTATATCATAAAAAATGAACAGATCAGTCAATCTAGAAAATCTTGCGGGAAAAAGTAGACAAATTTATGTTCTTTTAGATACACTATTGTTGAATATATTGTATAAATCATATCATTATAAAAAAGCAAAAATATTTTTTTTTAAATAGAAAAATGGCGATATTATGGCCATAAAATGGTCAGAATCATAAAACAAAAAATGACCTACATTCAGAATCAGAAAAAATATATGCATGTCAAATTTTATTACGATCCGTCGCATGGTTCCAAAATTATGGCGGTATACCTACACACACCACACTACACACACACCACACAACACGCACGACACACCACACACACACCACACACACACACAAATACACACACACACACACACACACAGACACACACACACACACACACACACACACAGCCATCGCAGGACATTTCTAAAGTAGATTTCGTGTGCAACTCCAACCTCTGGCCGAGAATAACTCTTCCACGAGAGGATGTACAAAAACTGAAAATTTTAGTAAGCCAAGCTCGCTGCGTGAGAGGAAGGCAGGATAACCGTATATAATGTTTTAACCATGACTTTGGCGGGTCCATGATACGTAGGTCCAAAGAATATTGTGGAAATCATCGCATCAGAGCATTTAGACTATTTAGCAGTTTTATGCATGTAGTATTTCGATTTTATAATCATTGAAGAATTTGTTTATTGAGCTGCATTTTTTTCAGATATTGACCATATAATCTCGACTGAAGGTTAATGGTTAATGGTATTCAACGCACTACAAACTTCGTAAGTACAGCGCTAAAATATTTTGTATAAATATTTTCTTTTGGGCGGGTTATAAAATTCTTTTCTTTTAAGGTTTTCTACTTGTTAATGGAGTCGTGACGGCTATAACAAAACAGGAGTGATGAAATTCTAGCTCATATTGTTTAATGGAGCATTGAGTGAATGTGAAGTTTATATTACAACCTGATCATGTGCGTTATACATATTTTTTTTTTATTTTTTTTGTTGTAAATGATACATAAAAAATTGCTTAAAACATCTCGAGTGTGTAACGAATAATTACTCTAAAAAAATTAACTTTAAAGTAAAAGCGGTTAGGCAAGTTGTGGGATGTATTCGCAAAATTATCATGGATGTTAATCACGTAGCATATAATATATTTTTAGAACAAATATGAAATACTCAATAAAATTTACTAAAAAGGACTGAAATCTCTAAAAAAAACTAACTTTAAAAAAAGTAAAAGGTTAA
>CM053171.1:10982103-11002911 GCA_012977825.3 Pteromalus puparum
CATTTTTGGAGCATTAGAGTAAATAAATTCATCCAGGACCTGATAAACTTGAAGTGCACGAATTATATGTCAAGTTTATCAGGTCCTAGATAAATTAATTCATTTTAATGCTCTAATCATGACGAATGAAAATATACCTTTTTTAAGTCTTCGTAAGAACCGACGATATCACGTTTTACCAATTCATAAAATAAAAAATGGCATCAAAATTGTATTTAAAGTCGATAAGAAATCTTGTCGATTCCTATCAATTTTTTTTACCTGATTGGGTTCCTCGATCTTTGCCTCGTGCATGGTCTGTGGCAGAACATCGAACTGTTTGTCGAGCTTGGTCTCGAACTTGGTCACACCGCGCGCCTTCTTCTCGAACTGGCGCTCGCGCCTTGTCAATGGCATCTTCAGGTTGGCGCAGCGCTGCGTCATTTTTGCCTTCTTGACCTTCGCCTTCTTGAGCACGGTCTGCTTTAGGAGATTGGCCAGTTTGTCGAGCTTGATCAGCTGGCGCATGATCTCTCGCCTGTTGCGAGGTCAAAAAGGCGTTCTGGAATTCGATCCGCGTCACTTGCACCTCAAGCTTCGCCTTCTCAGACTGCAGCACCTTCGAGGCAGTCTGCAGCTCCTTGATTGGCTCCTCAGTGGCTGCGCTCACGGCTGGCACCTTCCCCGCCTGTCGTTGAATCACTCGATTCACGACCTCAGGCACCTCCGATATTATATCGAGGATCTTGTCGGCTGGCAGCGAGTGCGACTGTTCCGAATCCAAACCGAGCTTCTCGAGCGTCGCGTGCATCCACTGAATATTCGAATTTTCCGCGATCTGATTCTGCTGCAAGCTTCCTACAGCTTTTCTGTTGACGACGGCACGCGAATCTGGATTCCTGCTCGGCCTCTCGATCTTCTGCAGAGGGTTGATCTGTGTTGTCTCTCTTTTTTTTTCTTGCGCTGATGCTGTCGTTTGAGCAATGACGCTTTCTGGTTGGCAAAGCGCTGCATCGTGATCTTCTTCTTGCCCTTCAGGTTCTTCCTCATTATCCTCATTCTTACTACCGGATTTTTTGATAAGTTTTTTTTTTCTCTGTGCATCCAATACAGTTTGCTGCTGACTAAAAGTAACAATAAAATAATAATAATGAGTAATAGTAGTTGTATCATGACTTGGAGTAATAAATACTGTTTAAATAGTAGTTTTCGTAACAAAGCCGTAAAAAAGATTTCACAGTGCGGTCTGAGTATTGCTCGATCATACGTACAGAATTCAAGATATGGAATTCGGTTAAAGTTTGGTTTTTGAAAGTAAAATTTTTTTCACGGCGGGGTACGTAAAATGTAAAGTTCTCAAAAAGCTTCTTACATGAATTGTTTAACTCGCGTCAAAAAATCTTCTTTTTTCCAAGTTGAATCGGCTGGCGTTTGCTTTAAATCAAAGTAATCGTCATGGTAATTTTTCGATTGCAGAATATGCTGCATTGCTCGAATCTCCTCTTTGGAAACTCTATCATCTTTCTTCAATTCAAAAATTCTTTTGTATAATTTTTCTGCTTTCACGAGAGAGCATTTGAAGTATGGACATTTTTCCGTATCTTCTGATTCATCATTCAGATAGCTGAGAGAAAAACATATAATGACTTTCTATACATTTTCTTTTATTAATAATAGCATTTATCGATTAATTTTTCAATGACTATTTCGACGACTGGCGAGGACAAAGCGCTCTCTTCGCCGCAGCTCTAAGAAGAAGCTATCTTAGTGCAAGCAGATGCGATAAATTCTCTGTAATTTCGTTATGTCAGCTTGCGTATTTTCCAAACCTTTGTCTGATTACCATAAAAAAATGCAGAAAATAAATCGCATCTAGCATATAGATAAGAAAGAAATTTTTAAATTTAAGCACAGATAAAATAACGTCCTTTGAAGCCGCGAGTTAGAAAGCGGCTTCTTGTGGCTGCCACCGAGAAAGCACTTTAATGTTCCTCTCTGCCGTTGATTTTCATTCGATCGCGAGTGAATTGAACAGAGCAGGTGTCTTCTGACCTCGTTTTCAATAGCTTCGCCTTTTATTTACAAGCTATGAAACATTATAATGTACTCACTTAATTATGTACACAGCTAAGGCTCTGTGACCAGCTATTATTTCCAGAGGTGCAGTGCGGAAATGTTGAACTCCTCCAAGAGAGGCTAAAAACGCTGGAAGATATGCCATTGCAGAGACGGTATAAGAGTCCCGAAGTGAAAGTCCTTTCCTCGTTATTCTCTCTTGAGTTGCTCTTGAAGCAACATTTTCGTCATTCACGTCTAGATTCTCTTTTAAAAACTGGATAAGTTTTAAGAGTCGTTCGCGATTCCTCATAAAATAAGCGCAATCTAAATTAGCGTCTAGCGGCATTTTTATTTCAGTATAAAAAACTATTGTAAACTATTTTTTGATTAGATGCTCGCGTATTCGCTTACTTTTTGAACGTTGCTATCTGTGGTTAAGAGGTGAATGAAAAAATTCAATCTGTGTTGGGATTTTGCGTTACTATAGAAACTGCATTCCTTTTATTCGAGTGCTTTGAAAAGCACCCTGAATGATTTATTTTTAAATAGCGATTCGCCGTATATGCTTGAGAAAAGACTCGGCAAACGCCAGCAAATTTTCAAATAAAAAATCCGAATGCAGCAGGCTGTGCCAATTCGGAGCAGCAGCGTAAAAATTCCTCTCGCAAACACACACCTAGAGCTACAGTTTCGGCAGAGCTTCTTTTATACATTGTTAAGCGCATACTGATTATTGTTATTTCATCTTTGACGGCAACTATCATACGAGAAGTGCCTGTACCTGACAAAGCTGTAGCTCTAAATCTAAGTTCGCGAGAGTCAGAGAAAATAAGAGAGAGGGGTACGTTCACGGGGGCGTCGAACTTGCATTCACAAAATCAAGCTCGTGGTAGCGGCTAAAGAGAGAAAGAGATATGTGTTCCGCAAGGTCGAATGCCGAATATTATCGAGGCCCGTATTTATGTAGATCAATATCTCGCCGCACTAGCTTAGCTTGTTGATTTGCAGCTCGAGCTCACTCTGCATCTTCAATATTTTAATTTTCCAAACTCCAAGTCCACAGCTGCTCCTCAACACAACACAAGCGCGCGCGCGCGCACACACACACACTCATCTGCTCATCTCCCCAGTAGTATAGTCTACATACCAGTGAGCAACGCGCAAAGTAGAGACGTTCTTCCGGAGTAGCATGTAGTTTACGCGCGCTGAACTTTTGTAACAGTGTGTGCATTTGTTATTAGCGAGCGAGACCTTTTTTACTCCTCTTTACACGTGCAAGAGACTGGCGATCGAGCTGGAGAGGAATACTTATGGTAGGGAAGAGTGAGAGGATCGGCGATGAGAGCCCTGACCCGCGTCAAGCTCATCTCCAACAAGAAGCAGCTCCAGGAAACCGCGTAACAGGTGCACCTACGTTTGTATTTTTGTCAATTCAGCAGTGCCAGCAGCCCCAAAAATAGTCACCCGTCAAACAATTCGAGGAAGACTAGCCTCTACAGTTACAGCAGAAGCTAGCGTAAAAGCTCAGAAGCACGTTGATTTTCGTTGAATTACTATTTGGGCGAGAAACACAACAACAGAATTTGTAACATCGCGAGAAGTCCAGTCGAACAGCGCAGCGACAAGAGCTAAGACGTTTCTTCCAAAACGTCCGAGGGGAAAGACGAGTCCGAGAACGCAAAAGCACAAGATATCAAGGCAAATGACGGAGGAGCTGAGCTGCACGATCCAGCAATGTCTCCAGCAAATACTCGCAGAGACCGAGACCAAGCCGATAATCTACGAGATTGGGCACATCTCCAATGCTCGACTGTACCGGGAATTTCCATTACAAACGTATAGGTCTGATAATAAGAATTATCAACTACTTATACACACGCACGCGAATAGGACGATGGACGAAAGGATGATATAAAACACTTATAGACGAAGTCAAACTATTAAGGAAATGATCTATAGTTTTCTTATTATTGAAATATATCTTTTAATACTCTTTATTGACAATACATGAACAATTCTGGAATTCGAGCCGCGTCACATACACTTCGCGTCTCGCCATATCATACATTTCCTTACAAATCTACAAGAATAACGTCCTTGATGAAGTGTCGCTTTTTGGTCATCTCGTGGGAGACCAATCGAGGGAAGCTGAACCCGAGGCTGTCCGGTTCGCGACTCGACCTCTGGAAGTTCTTCCACTTCGGTTCGGGAATAAAGCTCTCGACGATGTTACAGGCCTTGTCAGCGTGTCAGCGGCAAGCGCCTGGTCGAGGAGCGTGAAGGAGACGTTGTGCGAGAAGGGCCAGCGGAGCAGGGCGTCGTACTCGCCGAGCAGGATCTTTATGTAGTTGCTCAGTTGCTGCGCTCACGGCCGGCACCTTCCTCGGCTGTTGCTGGATCACAGTTAAAGTGAAACTTCTCGAGCGTCTAGTGCACCCACTGTGCGTTAAATATCTCCGCGACCAGATTCGTCTGCAAGCTCTCCAGAGCTTTGCTGACGATGGCAGCGCACGAGTCTACTTTACAAGTACAAAACTCCATACGAATGTCCGTTTAATTTAGCCACTTGCGTAAACTTGGATTTTAAATAACGATCAACCATGCGTGCAGAGGAATTCCAAACTGTTTGCTGCACGCTAAATTACACACCTACAACAGTAAGAAGAACAACAGTAGAAAGTACGTTTATTAAAGTAAATTTCGATAAAAATAGTTGAATGATAATCAAATTTAAGTAGTTACCTTATAAGTAATATTTTAATTTCTCAAACTCTTCATAGATGACAATCTTGTCTAAACTAAAGTGACTGAGCGTTTTTCTACAATATTTTAGTTGAGCCTTAATCCCGTCAAATTCGTCCCGGTAGGCGTTGTAAGTGTCAATCACTTCGTGAACTGTAAAAAGAAATTTTTTGAAAAATAGGGTACAAAAATACTTTAATTATATGGTTTATCTATATCGTATAGATCATATCTTATAGAGCATACATCGCATACGCCAAACAGTATGCGAAATATTAGCGTACGTGAGCCTAAATTTTCCGATTAAAAAAAACACTAAACCGTAATTGTGCGCAGCAAAAATACAAATAAATTTCGTGTAGTTTAAGTAAATTTCTGCGTGAGTTTTCGATCACGTGAAAGAAGGTTAGCTTCGTTTCCGCAGTTAATTTCCCGAAAATTTTTCGCGAAAGGTTATATCAAAGTAAAAGTCAAATAAATTCAACTTACAGGTGATTTGTCTCTTCATGATTTTCGTTAGAACCTCGCTCGTTTTTACAAATATGTAGATCTTATCGCCTGTATTGATGTGTCCAGCGGCCTGCTCTTTAGTGATGTTGTCGTTGATGCTCCGGATCAGTAGGACTAGCGGTATTTCCTTTTCCATTTCTTATCTTTTGAAATCCTTTCTTTGAAATCCGTTGAACGTAATGTCACTTGCTTCGATGCTGCAATGAATGTGGCGCTTGTTTGAGTGAGTTTGTCTAAAATATTATTACCATGACTACGATTTTTTTAAGATCTGACAATTTCGAACGATATTGGCAAATGTTTTGAGCTGCATTCAATTCTAATAAGAAAAGTTCAACTTTTTTCTTTGAATCGAATATGAGTTAATGAGAGAATAATGTTTCGATGCAAGTGCAAGTGTTGTGAATCAACTATTTGCAGCATGTATTTCGAACCATATTTTTCGTTTGTTCAAATGTTTCATCTATAAGATATGTAATGTCGTCTATAATAATAGATACAGACTACGTACTACTCTACGCCTATAATATAGACACATACTATAATTACAGAAGGATTAATAAAGCAGAATTTTTGAAAGTACCTTAAAGATGTAGTCCGAATACTATAATCTAATTGTCGTGATGACAAATTACTTTTGCAAATGTCGTTGAGTGCGCGTGAGACCGTACGAGAAGATAATGGGTAACTTCTGCACGTACTTGTTGACCAACTGATCGAGCTAGTACTATAGGGTTGGGTGATCTGGCCCGAGGACTGCAACTCCAGCAAGAAGGACCCGCTGCGGGTGCCGTTGCTCACGCTGGTGCCCGACCTGCGGCTGGCGGTCTGCTGGTGCGGCTAGTGCAGCTAGTGAGCCAAGACTGGGTGTCGCTGGTGCCTGGCGGGTATCTCCTCCGAGGCAGAGCGAGCCAGAGCTTGACTTGGGGGCGCGTGGTCGGTGGTTAGGCTCGAGAAAGCGATGCTGCTAGTGCAGAAGCGCTGCATTGTCAGCGATTCGAGCTAGCTGCTGGCCTCGCTGCTGATCGCGTTCTCAATGAAATCGCCGATGTTGCTCGACTTGATCGAGTTGCGATAGCGCTGCTGGCCCAGCTTAGGAACTCACCGGTGTTGGTGACGACGACAAAGCTGCCGGCGTCGCTGTCTTCGGCCTCCGACGTTCACGCTGGGGATGAATATTTTCTTAGGCTTCTCCGGCTCAACCGGCGAGACCAACTGATTGAACTTCTCCGCAGTCTCGAAGATCTTTTGCTACGCTCTTTGCCGGGCGACTTTTCCCCGCGCTCCTCCTGCATAATCTCCCTGATCCGCCTGTCCGAGTTGTTCTGGTCGAGCTACATGAGGCTGCCGACCGAGTGGCAGCGGGTAAACACGAGGGTATCGCTGTTGGCGATGCTGGCCGCCTGGTCGCCGCCGACGACGAGCTGCTCGGCGCTCGCGGATTGGAGCACCAGCAAGAGCAGCTGGCCCAGCCAGACCGGCGTCTCGGCTACGTCGAGGCAGTTCTGCTCGTAGCCCTCGTTAACCCACCAGTGCGCGCAGATCTTCTCGATGTCAGCGCGTCTCGACGGACAGACCGTCAGCATGTCCTTGATCAGCGGGGATGCCGCTGCGGCGAGAACACAGGAATCGTGAGCGGCCGATCCACATTAACGCGGTTTAGTACCTCGTTACAGCAGTCATACTCACGCGAGGGCTTCTTCGGCTCGAAGTAGTCTGACTGGGAGATCTGCTTAACCAGCCAGTTGAAGTGGGAGCCGTCGAAGGGCATGGCGCCGTAGACGAGCGTGTAGAGGAGGACGCCAAGGCTCCAGCATTCGACCTCGGGCCCGTGGTAGGGCCGGCCCTTAACTATCTCGGGGCTGGCATAGAGCGGGCTGCCGCAGAAGGTCGAGAGCAGGCGCTGCTCGTCGAAGACGTTGGAGAGGCCGAAGTTGGCGATCTTGGCGTTGCCGTTCTGGTCGAGCAGGATGTTCTCGAGCTTGAGGTCCCGGTGGCAGATTTTGTGCTTGTGGCAGTAGAACACGGCCGTGGAGATCTGCCGGAAGATGCGCCGGGCCTTCTGCTCGCTCAGGTAATCGTAGAGCTCGCCGCCCGCCGCGTACTCCATCACCGGCACCATCTTCTCCCTGTTCTCGAACAATGCGGGCAGTAGAGCTGCGAGCAGTAGAGCTGCGAGTTCTCGTCGGGCAAGATCTTGCGCGGGACTCAGGTGGACAAGCCTCTGTGCAGTTGAAGCTCGTCGTGTTGTCGTTCGGGTCGCCGTCCTCCTGTGGAAGCACAATAGTCGGAGTTAGAAAAGAAATCGACCAAGAAAAGCAAGGTAGCAGTAGCAAGGTACCAATACTAGCGCGATACTTTCTACGAACAGCTTGAAATTCGTGCACTTGTAGCAATGGTCAGAGCCGGTACCGTAGCACTTTAGGCACTCGTGGTGGCAGGGGACGTAGAACTGGGTATCGTGTACGACGAAGTGGTCGGAGGGGCAGTTGTCGACGCAGTGTTTGCCGCACTCGTACTTGACGCACTGCTGGCAGTTCACTTCGTCGGCGCCGAAGCCCGTGCACTTCTGGCAGAGCGAGTGGCACTTCTTGCAGACGGCGTTGCCGGTCCGAGGTTCGAAGGGGCTCTTTACCAGCTGACTGAGCCATTCGCAGTGTAGCCGTCGGGGCAGAGCTCCTTCTACAGGCATCCCTCGGGCATCTTGCCATGCATGCACAGCCGCCCACGCAGTTCTCGCGGCAGTGAGAGAGACAGTGTATCCGCGAACTCTATTGTCGCGATTGCCGAGAGTTGTAGGCCGTGTAGGATAAGCTGATTTTGCTGCCATATTGCGAGCTGAAGTCGACGATATCCTTGACGAATTACTCGACGAACTTTACGGACTCATTTTTCGCGCTGCCCCCGTTTAGCTTCAACTTCTTCACGAGCACCAGCTCGAGCTTCACGAAGTCGCTCGAGGATACCATCTTCCTACCGAAGTTAAACACCCACGCCGGTCTCGTGGCAGTCGTGACACTGGCCTTTGTCGTCGAACTTAGACGTGGAGCACTTCTCCACGCAGTACGGGCCGACGCAGACGTTCCGGCAGCTGTTGCAGTCCTCGGGGTTCACGCTGATGCAAGTGCCGTTGCACTTCTCGTATCAGGCCTTGAACTTACCGTTGTCGGCTTGGTAGATTCTGCGGGAGAAATTTTTCAACACTTAAATCCTAACCTTGCAGGCACACACACTTCACTACCACTTGCATCACTGCAACAATTTTGGAGTTGTTGTTGCCTGGAAGCAGCGGCAGTCTTATCGCGGCACTCGCGTTCATATGTGCAGCGCATTTGCGAGAATTTTCGAGGCCCGCTGGCTCTCAGGTTGCAACGACTCGTATAACTCGACCCGCTTCTGCTCCAAAATAGTCGCATGCGGAGCACGGTCGCATACTTACGACCGCGATGCGAAGCGACTCATCGCACCGGCCTTGTCGGTAAGACAGCTGGGCGACATTGCAAGCGTGCTGCAGTTCTTCTAATTTTCGTACATCACCTCCTCGAGCACGGTCAAGACGTCGAAGCCTCTGCGCTGCCCGAGCAATCCGCACGCTACGCTCTACAAAGTTACCGTACCCTTTTTTCCCCAAGTCGTAAGGTTTTTTTACGGCAATAGGTATAATTCAACGATGCATAAAAAAAAGTTAGGTAAGGTGCTCTAAGCCCTTCCATTCGATAGGCCGTGGCAAATAATGCCTAAAACCGCGATTACACGATTACCCTTTTGTTAATTTAATTTTAAATCAATTTTGAAAATTGATTTTTGAAGAGGGAATATTTCGCGGGGCAAACCAAAAATGGCGCTGGGAAACCAAAAATAGTGGATCGCGGCGCACTTCCGTGTTGTTGTGACTCGAGGTTAGCGAGTGGTCTGCTACGTGCAGGTTATGCCTGTGCGGATTGCTCGGGCAGCGCAGAAGCTTCGACGTCTTGACACTCTTGACCGTGCTCGTGTAGGTGAAAGTGTGGATCGGCCGCTCACGATTCCTGTGTTCTCGCCGCAGCGGCGTCCCCGCTGATCAAGGACATGCTGACGGTCTGTCCGTCGAGGCGCGCCGATATCGAGAAGATCTGCGCGCACTGCTGCGTTAACGAAGGGTACGAGCAGAACTGCCTCGACGTAGCCGAGACGCTGGTCCGGCTGGACCTGCTGCTCTTGCTGGTGCTCCAATCCGCGAGCGCCGAGCAGCTCGTCGTCGGCGGCGACCAGGCGGCCAGCATCGCCAACAGCGATACCCTCGTGTTTACCCGCTGCCACTCGGTCGGCAGCCTCATGTAGCTCGACCAGAACAACTCGGACAGGCGGATCAGGGAGATTATGCAGGAGGAGGAGCCCGCCGCCGCCGCAGCCGCGCCCGCCGTCGGCCTGACGTCGGCAAGCGGAAGTTCGAGACCACCACGTCGACGGAGGAGACGAGCGCCGCCGCGATCAAGCGAAAGGAGCGCACCAGGAGAAAAGACGAACCGACGATCGGGATCACAGAGCCTACAGATCCGCTTCCAAGTGAGTGCTATCGTGTATTATTGTTTAGTTGTTTCGAGATGTTAATGCATTTATTTATCTTTCGCAGACACCACTCGGCGCCGATTCCTAACCCGATAATGGAGGAAGCGATGGAGGTAGACCCGGCAGTTGTGCCTGCAGCAGTTCCTACAAGCAAGACTGTCGATATGAGCAACGGAGAAGAGGCCGCTTCTTGCCTGGAGGTGAAGCAAGAGCAGCGCGGGGAAAAGTCGCCCAGCAAAGAGCGTAGCAAAAGATTTTCGAGACTGCGGAGAATTTCAATCAATTGGCCTCGCCGGTTGAGCCGGACAAGCCTAAGAAAATATTCATCCCCGGCGTGAACGTCGGAGACGCAAAGGCCGCCTTCGAGAGAAAGGCCAGCCTGACGTTGTCACCATACCTCAAACAGGGCGTACTTTGCCTACTTTACTCCCTAGGTGCATAATGTACTACTTTGACTCTTCGCCTTTCGACTCCAGTGGCTTTAACAATGCGTTTAACAGCATGTCTAGCTATGCGGCTCCAGAGATACCGACGAGCAAAGCCCAGGTGACGACGGTGACCATTGTACCTTTGCCAGATCTGTACAACTCCCAGCAACAGATTTACTCTCCGGCGATGTCGTCCACGATCAAGTCCGCTTCTAAGTTCGGTGTTGTGACGGTCCACTCCGGAGTGCACAGCAACATCTCGATACCGCCACCGGCACCTCTGGTAGTAGAGACGACAATGGTGCCGAACACGACGATGCGAGACGAGGAGCCCGAAGATCTGTTTGATTCCATCCCTTTTGACAAGATCACTTCTCTGGCGCCGAGCAGTCTCGCTCAGCAGCAGCAGCGGCCGACCTCTCTACCGCTTACTCAGTCGCCGACTCTCGTCGACAAAGCTCTGGGCACGAGCTTTGCCCAGTCAGCTCACTCTGCCCAGCTGTCACACATCTGCAACCCGAACTACGGCATGCCTGCACCTAGAATCAACACGAAGCCAGCTCTTAGCAGCAGAGCATCCAGTGCAGGTGCTCCGAGGACAGCGACGCCGGCAGCTTTGTCGTCGTTACCAACACCGGCGAGTTCCTCACAGACTGCAAGCTCCGTGAACATCAGTAGCAGCACCACCACCAGCAGATTCCCAAGCTGGGCCAGCAGTGCTGCGGTAACTCGATCGAGTCGAGCGACATCGGTGATTCCATCGGCGAGGCCAGCAGCTAGCTCGAATCGCTGACGACGCGGCGCTTCTGCACCGCCTCGCGCGTCTCCTCGAGCCTCACCACCGACCACGCACCCCGAGTCAAGCTCTGTGCGCAGGCCCACTCTGCCTCGGAGGAGATACCCGCCAGGCACTAGCAAAATCCAAAGCAGACAAAATCATTGAGTGTCACTTAAATTGCTAACTACGCATATTGGTTTATCTTCCCTGCAACAGTTATCAATTTTAATTATGACGCACATTTCTTTATTTACAACACTTTCGACGTTTTAGGTCTTAAAAGCTCTCAGTTTCTTCACGAAGAAGGCTTACCCTATGGACACTTGCACACTGGCAACGTTTTACTAACTGCTACTGGAGCAAAATTATAGAGAACTCAGAACAGTCTCCTAGGCAGTCCTAGGTTTACCGGCATTCTACCGATCATACGTCGTTCAAAGGCGGAAGTTACACGCTACTGTGAGTATGATTTATTTATTTCGTAAACAGGATTAGAATCAACACAAGAATACTAATTCAATTTTTAATTGCAGACTCAGGTAGACGCGTATGCCTTTATACACGTCCTATACGAAATGGCTTTTGGCAGGCCTCTATTAGAAGCCACAATCGGGAGTTCTGACCTACTGCACTGTGATTCAAAATTAAAAAATCTTTTAGAAGTTATTTTATCTCATGAGTCGTCGTCGCTGAGACGAACTCGCAGACCGGTCACTCGTACGGAGAAGATGCCTCGAGCCGCTATGTCTTCGAATTCGGCCTTGTAGCCGTTAGGACCACTGCCCAGAGCTTTGTGAAGCTCGTCCAAGACTATTGACTCGACCTCCGTGTAGCCCAACTGCGGTGCAGATGCCCAAGTTCGGCTGGACACAAGAGTCACCTGGCAGCTCACTGCGTGCCCATTAAGCCGGCGTGATCGACGATTCGTTTTATATCAGTGTATTTTAGTGAAGTTTGAGCTTTTGCTGATGAACCTTGAATTAGTGTAGTAGAGGGAAAACGGAACGTAGTTCACACGCGAAAACTAGCTTCATCACTGCCCAACCAATACAGATACTTTTTTATATCTCTGATCCGCGGACGTGCGTATCTTTTTTCTAATAATACTTTCAGCTAAGATTGCAATTAATACAATAAGACGTATTCTATTGCATAAAAGTAGTTTAATTTTATTTACAAAATAAGTTGCATTTGATTGAAAAAAAATGTTGCATTTGATAGAATAAAGTAACGTATGATTATAAATTCGAATGTTTCAGTCTGTTTCGCCATTGTCCTTCTCCTAATTCAGCACCACAACGGAATACATTACTCGTATTACAAAGTAAATAATAAAATAAGGAGTACTTTTTAAAAATAACTAAATTAAGTCTTGTTAAAACTAAAACGAATGACAAATAAACCTATGTCAAACGTATGACATTAAACAATAGCGACAGCAATCGCAATACAATTTAATCTTATTAACTATTATTGTTTCATCGATTTCTGCCCCTAGCACCTTCTTCACGATCTCGATACTTTACAAGCTGCTCGATATGACGTCCTTCGTTTCTAATGCACAACGTGAATCTTCTACGCAATTGTTCTCGTGCTTTTCTGATTTCACCAGGGCGAATTGCAGCACACGCCTGTCGTATGCGTTGCTTCATATTGTCACTTGTCGTGGTTGGCTGAGAAACGAAAAAATCTATTTGTTTTCCTGCATAGAATCCGGTTCTCGAAAATGAATCGATTATAACGGTAAGTCGCGGCATAGTTTTCTCCCGTTTAATTGAAATTACACTAATTTTGAGATATTCACATACCATTTTGCAATAGTATATTATGCACCAAGGGAGCAAAAATCATCGACAACCTAGAACTCGCGTAGATTAACGCCCGAGCCGAAGGCGAGGGTGTTAAACGCGAGTTCTGGGCTGTCCATTTTTGCTACATTGGTGCATACGATATTTTATACCACGGTAGACCGTTAAATAAACGTTTAGCTCCTAGCGCGCAGGGAGATAAACGTTGATTTAAGTCCTACTGTGGTATAAAATATTTAATACTGTGATACAAAATATCAATTTTTAATTGTTCGTTAGATCTTCTTAACACTTGTTAAGAATAACCAAATTTACGCGCGAAGCAGTAATCACTTGTACGAAACAATAATTATATTAATTACCTCTCTGTAGACTATCCTTTTCAAATTACCGAAAAGGTAATAGTCGAGCATAGTTAGATCAGGTGACCGTGGCGGGAACCTAACGTGGGGCGAGTTCAAGCCAATCCAACGCTCTGGAAACATTTCTTCTAAATAATTAGTAACAATAGCAGCGTTGTGCGGTGGAGCGCCATCCATCTGCCACCACATTCGATCTTGGGCCACTGGATTTCTTTCTAACAGATTCATTATACGCGGTAAAAAGTCATTCCTGAATCTTCTGGCTGTCAAACTTCCTGTATAGAAAAGTGGTCCTACGATGCGGTCTCCAACGATTCCTATCCACACTTGGACTTTCCATCGATGCTGTCGATCGTTCTCCAAAATCCAGTGTGGATTCCTTTCTGCCCACATTCTTGTCGTCTGCTTATTGATGGGGCCATTATTCGTGAAAGTCGATTCATCACTAAAACAGACTGTTCTAAAAAAGTGTTGATTTTGTCTAAGTTGTTCTAGACCCCATTGACAATATTGGATGCGCCTTTGTGCGTCATCATTCACGATTTTATGTACTTTCGTAGGCTTGAACGGTCGATGTGAAGTTCTTAGTATTCTTCTTACTGAGTCCTTTGATATATCTAAAATTTAATGTATTTATGATTATATAAGAACAGGCAACTCGCAAGGTGAATATTCTCTTTTTGTGATTGAAGAATTAGATTATTTCTTACTGAATCGACGCGCTAAAGCTCGCAAGCTCAAACGACTGTTTTCTCTTATGGCCTGAATAACAGGTGCTCTTAGCTCTCCGTCTTGGACTTGACGTACGCGAGGTCGACGTTGAACTTTCAATACGCCATGCTGCCGAACTCTTGTCATAAGTCTACAATAATGTATTTATTAGTAAATCTATTTTTAGAGATGCGACGCTTATCAATCCAGCGTGTGTTGAAATACACCGCGTTATCTTTGAAGAAAAAGAAATCCTATACAGAAAGCTCGGATAAGCTATAAAAACGCCGATAATTGGCGCTCTTCTTCAAACGATTTGAAAATCTAGAATATTATAAGTTTACCTGTAGTACGATGCACGACCAGGTTGAGGTTGAATGTGCTCGTATTGTTCCGCAAACATGCGGCGAGCACGAGTCACATTATCTCCGTTCGCGCTTAAGCATCGAAACATTGCTAAGTGGATTTGATTCCGGTTCATTTTTTATCATTCTTTATATTCACATAAATATTAAGACGTGCTACAAGATGTAAAAATTTAAATAGTACTACATTCTTCAATATTCATTATAGCTATTTTAATGTATGAAAAAGGCTTACGCTATTTTTTCAACGCCGAGGTGTAATATAATCCGGGACATATAATCCGTATACATAATCCATATAATCCGGACACTGAATCTTTTCATACAGCTCTAATAAAAATGTAGTTTTATAAAAATCAAGCTGCTCTAACTTACGCAAATGTTCATTCAAGTAACCTATTCCAGCTCAACTGTCATTACGCGCCAACTTCATTTTTAGTGCGAATTTTGTGCGCAATTCATGTTTTCGGAAAACAATGTAGTATTCCAAGATGTACATGACCTGCACATCTCTCGAGCTTTTTGTAGAGCTTGAAGTATAAAAAAGTGCACAGCATATTTTCTGAAACGAAATGATGGATTGGCTGTGCAATCGTTTTGCATCCGAACGGTACGTCTGCTGCGATCAAAATCAGTGGAAAGAGTCAATAGTTAAGTCAGACGTACTGAAAAATCCAAAGGAAAAAGTTTTTGTTTGCGGCTCTTGCAAACAAACCTACTTTTTACTTTTGCACGCAAATGGACAGTTGTAAACATACAACTCGCTATGTATACCCGGCCCGTGCGGCCGATAAATATTATTGTAAGCATCGGGACATTTATGTCGCTCGTAAAGCAGAATTACGAAGTAGCGAGATTTTAAACCGAGTTGTAAAGCTTCGCTCGGCTCTGCTGGCTGCTCTCTGAGATCTCCCTCCCTCGCCGAGTCCAAAAAAAAAACGCGCCACGACGAGTCACGTACGAAAAAGCCAGTTGCGCCTGTGTTTATAAATATATCGAACCGCGAAATCTGGGCCTAGTAGCGCTCGGCTCGGCAGACCAAATACGTCATGCCTGTGCGTATCACGAGAGATGAACGAGACACCGACTTCATACACTAGTCTGAATTGCAAAAAGGGGGAATAAAAAAAGCGGAGAGCGGCGTTTTCCTATTTGGCGCAACTGACAAGACGCGATTTAATTAGTCATGCCGATCAGGCTGCACTTATGAGCGCTTAATTATAAATTAAAGTTTGCTGAAAAATGAAAATTCCTCGCAAGTGAGTACAGATTGGCGTGGAAAGCCCGTGTATGTGCAGCGGCGGCTGCAAAAATTCGAACGAGACATGTCTGAGAGTCTCGTCTGGACGAGATAAGCAAGTCGGTACTGCGTCGTCTCTAATCTTTATCTTAAAAGTTCTCTCAGCATCGGAACAATGCGGTACCTGCATCCCCGTCATCCATGCATACAGCATTTTCTTTCATAATCAAGATAGTGACACTGGCTCCGCTGATGAACAACGGAAATTCAAGTTCACAGACGTCGCTGTGCGTGACGGTGATCCATCCGGATTTAAGCATCACTCAGGCGCTGCGTATATTTCTTGGTGCCTATGCCACTTGGAGCACGAAATAAGCCCATAACACCGACTCGACCGTCCTAAGGATCTCGATATGCTTACGAATCGTCGAGCCTAGCGAAGTGACGACTCAGCTATAGGTGTTCGCTAACATTCGGCTTCTTTGACGAGAATCAGTAAAATCTGAAGTTTCGCGAAAAAGATGTAAGACCACTCCAAGTGCTATTCAACGATCGAAAGATGCTCGGATGGTTTTTCGACCATGGAAAATTACTCCGAGTGGCTTTCAACCATTGAAAATTACTCCGAGTGGTTTTCCGACCATTGAAAATTACTCCGAGTGGTTTTCGATGTTCGAAAATCAATCCGAGTGTTTTACGACGATCGAAGATCACTCCGATTGCTTTTCAACGATTGAAAAATGCTCGGATGGTTTTTCGACCATTGAAAATTACTCCGAGTGGTTTTCGACGTTCGAAAATCAATCCGAGTGTTTTTCGACGATTGAAGATCACTCCGAGTGCTTTTCAACGATCGAAAGATGCTCGGATGGTTTTCCGACCATTGAAAATTACTCCGAGTGGTTTTCAACGTTCGAAAATCAATCCGAGTGTTTTTCGACGATCGAAAATCACTCCGACTGCTTTTCAACAATTGAAAAATGCTCGGATGGTTGTTCGACCATTGAAAATTACTCCGAGTGGCTTTCGACCATTGAAAATTACTCCGAGTGGTTTTCTGACAATTGAAAATTACTCCGAGTGGTTTTCGACGTTCGAAAATCAATCCGAGTGTTTTTCGACGATCGAAAATCACTCCGAGTGGTTTTCCGACCATTGAAAATTACTCCGAGTGGTTTTCGATGTTCGAAAATCAATCCGAGTGTTTTTTGACGATCGAAGATCACTCCGAGTGCTTTTCAATGATCGCATGTCTGCGTTGCTCACTATCACTGCAGTATCAGAGCAAAGTCTTAAGGGGCACGATGAGCTTTCACGTTTCATTTGCGACTGAGCACGTATGTTCTTCGGAATTGGCGCAGTTCTTGCAGCAGTATGGCTTTTATGTATGCGTCGGGACTGCGGGCAAACTTTCTTTAATACTGATTGGCTTTATATAGAAGACTGGCCTATGTAAATTTTAGCTAGAGAAATTAGACGTTCATCGTAAATTCAGCTGTCGTCAGTATGTCGATTTAAGTTTGTCTCAAATGCACATTAGAAAACAAATACCCAAAAGACGTATTGTGCGTATAAACAATGTATTATTAAGAAGATCTGAGAATGAACAATTTATAGAGTATTATTAAAATGCGAATAATTAATGATGAATTATGGGCTCGATGGGAACAGTTTATACGTGTGTGCAAATGTATACGTGAATTTGAATGCGTGTATGCGAATGTATAATAATAATAATAATAATATTAATACGTAATTTAAGGCACTATGCTAATTTTTTTAGTAACAAAACAAAAATCCTAAGTAGAACTATTACAAGTTTAACTTGACCGGTGCTCTGCTTTTTCTTACAGAACGACGAAGAATATAAGACGAGACATCTTCTTGGTCATTCAGAGCTTCTTGTCCTTGATGTTGCGTCTGAACTGGGAGGCCTCCTTTTTCTTGCACAGTTCTGGCATGGTTTCCCGAAGGAGATCGATCTACTCGACAAGCTACGTCATTTAGCGTAAATCTTTCTTCTTCTTGAACTGGCGCTGGCGCCTTATTAATTTCATCTTCTTGTGGGCGCAGCTCAGCGTTATTTCCTCCTTCTCGAAGTTGCCCTGCTAAAATAAAAATTGATGAAATAAAATAGTTTATATCATTGGTTCCTACGAAGACTAGCGCAACCAAAAAAAGCTCAAATTTGCCATTTTTGGAGCATTAGAGTAAATAAATTCATCCAGGACCTGATAAACTTGAAGTGCACGAATTATATGTCAAGTTTATCAGGTCCTAGATAAATTAATTCATTTTAATGCTCTAATCATGACGAATGAAAATATACCTTTTTTAAGTCTTCGTAAGAACCGACGATATCACGTTTTACCAATTCATAAAATAAAAAATGGCATCAAAATTGTATTTAAAGTCGATAAGAAATCTTGTCGATTCCTATCAATTTTTTTTACCTGATTGGGTTCCTCGATCTTTGCCTCGTGCATGGTCTGTGGCAGAACATCGAACTGTTTGTCGAGCTTGGTCTCGAACTTGGTCACACCGCGCGCCTTCTTCTCGAACTGGCGCTCGCGCCTTGTCAATGGCATCTTCAGGTTGGCGCAGCGCTGCGTCATTTTTGCCTTCTTGACCTTCGCCTTCTTGAGCACGGTCTGCTTTAGGAGATTGGCCAGTTTGTCGAGCTTGATCAGCTGGCGCATGATCTCTCGCCTGTTGCGAGGTCAAAAAGGCGTTCTGGAATTCGATCCGCGTCACTTGCACCTCAAGCTTCGCCTTCTCAGACTGCAGCACCTTCGAGGCAGTCTGCAGCTCCTTGATTGGCTCCTCAGTGGCTGCGCTCACGGCTGGCACCTTCCCCGCCTGTCGTTGAATCACTCGATTCACGACCTCAGGCACCTCCGATATTATATCGAGGATCTTGTCGGCTGGCAGCGAGTGCGACTGTTCCGAATCCAAACCGAGCTTCTCGAGCGTCGCGTGCATCCACTGAATATTCGAATTTTCCGCGATCTGATTCTGCTGCAAGCTTCCTACAGCTTTTCTGTTGACGACGGCACGCGAATCTGGATTCCTGCTCGGCCTCTCGATCTTCTGCAGAGGGTTGATCTGTGTTGTCTCTCTTTTTTTTTCTTGCGCTGATGCTGTCGTTTGAGCAATGACGCTTTCTGGTTGGCAAAGCGCTGCATCGTGATCTTCTTCTTGCCCTTCAGGTTCTTCCTCATTATCCTCATTCTTACTACCGGATTTTTTGATAAGTTTTTTTTTTCTCTGTGCATCCAATACAGTTTGCTGCTGACTAAAAGTAACAATAAAATAATAATAATGAGTAATAGTAGTTGTATCATGACTTGGAGTAATAAATACTGTTTAAATAGTAGTTTTCGTAACAAAGCCGTAAAAAAGATTTCACAGTGCGGTCTGAGTATTGCTCGATCATACGTACAGAATTCAAGATATGGAATTCGGTTAAAGTTTGGTTTTTGAAAGTAAAATTTTTTTCACGGCGGGGTACGTAAAATGTAAAGTTCTCAAAAAGCTTCTTACATGAATTGTTTAACTCGCGTCAAAAAATCTTCTTTTTTCCAAGTTGAATCGGCTGGCGTTTGCTTTAAATCAAAGTAATCGTCATGGTAATTTTTCGATTGCAGAATATGCTGCATTGCTCGAATCTCCTCTTTGGAAACTCTATCATCTTTCTTCAATTCAAAAATTCTTTTGTATAATTTTTCTGCTTTCACGAGAGAGCATTTGAAGTATGGACATTTTTCCGTATCTTCTGATTCATCATTCAGATAGCTGAGAGAAAAACATATAATGACTTTCTATACATTTTCTTTTATTAATAATAGCATTTATCGATTAATTTTTCAATGACTATTTCGACGACTGGCGAGGACAAAGCGCTCTCTTCGCCGCAGCTCTAAGAAGAAGCTATCTTAGTGCAAGCAGATGCGATAAATTCTCTGTAATTTCGTTATGTCAGCTTGCGTATTTTCCAAACCTTTGTCTGATTACCATAAAAAAATGCAGAAAATAAATCGCATCTAGCATATAGATAAGAAAGAAATTTTTAAATTTAAGCACAGATAAAATAACGTCCTTTGAAGCCGCGAGTTAGAAAGCGGCTTCTTGTGGCTGCCACCGAGAAAGCACTTTAATGTTCCTCTCTGCCGTTGATTTTCATTCGATCGCGAGTGAATTGAACAGAGCAGGTGTCTTCTGACCTCGTTTTCAATAGCTTCGCCTTTTATTTACAAGCTATGAAACATTATAATGTACTCACTTAATTATGTACACAGCTAAGGCTCTGTGACCAGCTATTATTTCCAGAGGTGCAGTGCGGAAATGTTGAACTCCTCCAAGAGAGGCTAAAAACGCTGGAAGATATGCCATTGCAGAGACGGTATAAGAGTCCCGAAGTGAAAGTCCTTTCCTCGTTATTCTCTCTTGAGTTGCTCTTGAAGCAACATTTTCGTCATTCACGTCTAGATTCTCTTTTAAAAACTGGATAAGTTTTAAGAGTCGTTCGCGATTCCTCATAAAATAAGCGCAATCTAAATTAGCGTCTAGCGGCATTTTTATTTCAGTATAAAAAACTATTGTAAACTATTTTTTGATTAGATGCTCGCGTATTCGCTTACTTTTTGAACGTTGCTATCTGTGGTTAAGAGGTGAATGAAAAAATTCAATCTGTGTTGGGATTTTGCGTTACTATAGAAACTGCATTCCTTTTATTCGAGTGCTTTGAAAAGCACCCTGAATGATTTATTTTTAAATAGCGATTCGCCGTATATGCTTGAGAAAAGACTCGGCAAACGCCAGCAAATTTTCAAATAAAAAATCCGAATGCAGCAGGCTGTGCCAATTCGGAGCAGCAGCGTAAAAATTCCTCTCGCAAACACACACCTAGAGCTACAGTTTCGGCAGAGCTTCTTTTATACATTGTTAAGCGCATACTGATTATTGTTATTTCATCTTTGACGGCAACTATCATACGAGAAGTGCCTGTACCTGACAAAGCTGTAGCTCTAAATCTAAGTTCGCGAGAGTCAGAGAAAATAAGAGAGAGGGGTACGTTCACGGGGGCGTCGAACTTGCATTCACAAAATCAAGCTCGTGGTAGCGGCTAAAGAGAGAAAGAGATATGTGTTCCGCAAGGTCGAATGCCGAATATTATCGAGGCCCGTATTTATGTAGATCAATATCTCGCCGCACTAGCTTAGCTTGTTGATTTGCAGCTCGAGCTCACTCTGCATCTTCAATATTTTAATTTTCCAAAC
>CM053171.1:11003011-11054891 GCA_012977825.3 Pteromalus puparum
CAGTTAATAATTCAATGGTTGTACCATATAATAAATTTCTATTGATGAAATATAAATGCCATATAAATGTTGAATTTTGTGTTTCTATACAAAGCATAAAATATATCTTTAAGTATATCCATAAAGGTAGCGATAGAGCATATGTTCAAATTCAAAAAGATCTTGATTGTCAAACTGAAGATAAATTTGATGAAATTAAAAATTATGTTGATGGTAGATATTTAAGCCCAATGGAAGCAGCTTGGCGATTACAAAATTATCCAATTTGTTATAGAAGTCATTCAGTAGAAAATATGCCTGTACATGATAAAAACAAACAATATAAGATATTTGAAGTAAATAAAATTAATACTGCAATAGAGAATTATCAAACTCGACTAACAGCATGGTTCGAATTAAACAAAGTTGATGACTTTGCAAAATCTATAAAATACGTAAATGTTCCAGAATACTATATTTTTAATAACAAAAGTAAAAAATGGCAAAAAAGAAAAAATACAATGAAAAATATTACTATTGGTAGATTAAATGTAGTTTCACCAAAAGATCATGAACGATTTCATTTAAAACTAATATTAAATAAAGTTAAAGTTGCCAAAACCTCATTTGAAGACTGCAAAACTTTACAACAATTAAAATATTAGTACATATAAGGACACTGCCCCTATTGCCATGCGGTTTAATTGAACATGACACACCAAATTGATAATATTTTTAAAAGCCTTAGTAATGCCTTATGCTTACCGCAATTCAGTTTACGACAATTTTTTCGCAGTGGTTTTTACTTTTCTGAAAATTTTCAAGGTGATCGTCCACTTTGGCAAAAAGTACCAAAAATAGATTCATCGAAATTTTATGATAACAAGCGAATCGCTGCTCTTTTACATATCAACAAAATATTTGCATTAGAGATAAATCTTGCTGATTCATTCAATTTACCTATGCCAAACTAAAACTACTTTACAAAAACATTATGATAGCTGAGAAATTATACAATGCGAATATTTGTTTAAATTAATGCTCTTATAAATCAATTAAACACATGACCAAAAAGATTTTTGAAACGAGTATGTTCACAACTTCATAAAACTTATTTTTATAGACGCCCGTCCTGGACGTTCAGTCAAATAACCATTTTCTGCTATTAAGACCTTTTAATTTATATTATTTCTCAAATAAATAAAAATTTTATCAATCGGCATGGACTGCCCGCTATCCGCTTCAATCATTATTACCAAAAGAATGACCAGCTATAGCACTTTATCGTTACCTTTAGATTTAACCTAATATAAAAAAATCTCATTCCTGCCTAGCTTTTTAAATTCTGGATAAAAGAAAAGTTACAAGAAGCACGATTTGATAATTTGCCGGATGAAAGCTTCTATGATTCCTAAAAAGCTCTGGAATAGTTGATTACAAACTTTACCGTGATTTATGTGATACTCAAATTCCTTCGGAAATAAATTTAATAGTTTTAGCGAGGATGACTTTCGACAAATTTTATGTTTTAAGAATAAGTTAGCTAAACTATTTTATAGCAGAGCAAACTATAATATCATACCCTTTGGTCATACTTCCATATTTTAAAATTAATAATAAATATTGCGCTCACTCAATAGAAATTTTCAAAAATTATTTATTAGACGTTGGAGAGGCCCAATGATTAGAAAAGCTTTAAAAATTTCCTGTGAAGAATGGAAAACAAATCGATATATGTTCAAAAAATTTTTGGTCAAAAGCTTTGTATTTTTCATTAAATATGCCCGTAATACTTACTTTCTCAACAATAATATATCTTATTTTTTGAATATAAAATTTTACAATCAAATGTAAGAAAAGATTAAAAACATTATAGCTATGATTACTGCCCACCACCTTATAAAGGCTGTTGATAAATCTGATGATAATTTATTTACATTAATTTTCCGATCGAAATATTAAATGACATTCCGTGAAGGATTGCCCAACCTCAACGAACTGCAATTTTAAAATTGGACGGCCATTGTTATGTTAATAAGAACTTAAAGATATAAGTGATGGTTTGTGCTAATGGCACACGATTGAAAGTTACTAAATTATTTTAAGCTTACGTTGAAGCCCCTGAAATTATAACTGCGGGAAAAAATCGCGGCGAAAGAAAGTTCTGCTTACTAGGAAATTACCTTAAATACCGGAAATCTATCTTCACTGCGACGTATTTTTATACAAAAAACAGTTTCCTTTAGTCTTAGCGTTTGCTATGACTATCAATAAATCTCAAGTCAACAGTTTCGCACAATAATGATAGGATATACTTAAAAAAGCCATTATTTTCTCATGCGCCAATTTATATGTTAGCCCCTTTATCTAGATGCAAAAAATTCTAATCAATTATTCATTCAAAAATTGAAAATGAAACATTCAGAAATCGAACATAGTTCATGAATTGAAATTTTTAATTAATAGCAAAAACATTTTTAATAATTGGAAAAAAACATCGAAATTTCTTTTAATATTATGATTTAATAGTAAATTGCTTAAATCAATTAATGCATTAATATATACAATTGTTCCTATACCATTGTTAAAATTTTGGAAAATTAACATCGCAAATTTCTTAATTATCATGATTTAATAGCCTTAAATTGTTAAATCATTAATGATTAATATATACAATGTTCCTATACATTTTTATAAATAACATTTGCAGCGATGCCGAAATGGCAAATCCGGTTCAAAATATTGCTTCAGTGAACAAATATGGATTTACGCGCAAGTAAATAATCAAATTATAGAACTATTGAAACGCGATGAGTAAATTATGAAAATTATTTAATTAATTTGAACAGGATTATGATTAAATTATGAATTGGATAGACTCAATGAAAGATTGAAATTTATTGAAATTTTTAATGATTGAAATTCTTCAACATTTCTCTAGTTTAGAATGAAATTCCTATCTAATAATGACTTTAATTATTCAAACGCTATTTTAAAACATACGTAAAAAAAAATCTTTATACCTACATCTTTAATAGAATCCTGATGCTTATTGTTAGCTTGTTTGAGAAGCGGAGGGCCCTCGGAAGATGCCCAATGAGGACGGGTGGATGAGAGTGGGCAGATGGGCGTAATACTTGCTGAACACTGTATGGCGTGAGACGTCCCGTCTCCCACAGTAGCTGGCAACTGCCCACTGATTTGAGGGGGCGGCGGGCTGGCCGCGTGCGGCCCCGTGCAGATGGGAGAAGCCGCGAAACGCGGTGATTGGTGAGCAGCCCATCTAGTGGGCCTGCCCAAGCAAGGGCCTCTGGGCAGCGCGCCGAATAATTTGAATTCCAACATCCCGCCGCGCCCGTTCCTTGAACGGAAGTAAAGTAACGCCTCGCCTGGCGATTGATGTGTTGCGCCCCGCCCGGTTAGCGTGCGATAACGCGCCGCCCCGCCGACTGGCCTCAAAGAGTCAAGCCAATCATTGGCGAGGCTTCCTGTTTGGTCCTGACTAAGAATGATGCATGCCAAGCGCGGATTCCCCGCATTTTGCCCAGGCGGGCTGCCTGTTGACGTGGGCGAAAACTCGTTTGGCAGAGAAAACCACACGCCTGGGAACGGAAACAGCACGACGGTTCCTCCGTCGAGGTCTCGTCTAGATTTGGTGGGCGCTGGCCGATCGGCTCGTCGCGCGGCCTGCCGTCGTTAGCTTGAGTTAGAGATCCTGGCCAGTCGCACAGGAACAGGGACTGATCGTGATGCTTGTTTCGCTCGCGCCGCCATGGATGGGTCTGTGGCGCAAGATGCCAGTCGTTGAAGAAGTTTTGAGAGCCGTCCGCCATGGAGAGCTTTGTGGTTTGAGCATGCGGTCGAAGTCGGTTGGAGAGGCCGCCCGCCATGCTGAGGCGCATTTCTTGAGACGCATGAGCTAGCCATTTCACGTGTCGCCCGCGCTTGCCTCGAGGTCCGAGCAGTGTCGCCGCAGCTTTGGTCTTTTGGCGATTCAAGTATCTGTGAAGAGAAAGCGTTAAGCGCCGAAGCCAGCTTCGGAGCATACCTGGTTCTGCATGGCGTAATGAACAGCTGGCCATTTGTTGTTTAACTTTACGGAGCTGTTTGCTGCGCATGAAAAAGCAGCTGAAGCGTCGGACGGGATGATGCCACTTGCTTACTTGTCGCTTGTGGCCTCTCTGCACGTCTTCGTGCACTGCCTGCTGCCGTGGGGGAATCAATCGCTGCCGCTTTTCGTGCTTGCTGCCAGCAGGAGATGATGTCTCTGGTTGCCGCCGCAGTTCTCGTGCGTGCGATGCCTGACCCGTGGGGCACCGTAGATGCTAGTAGGATCGGGGTTGTTCGGCCGTCTCGCTGGCTCTGAGCACGTTCTTGAGCCTCTCCACGGCGCTTGGTGGGACTTGCTGCTCGTCTGCAGCTGAGAAATGCCCTGCCTTTCGGCTGCGCGCCTGCTTGGTGCTCGTGCTTGTGCCTTCGCAGTCCGAAGCCCTGTCTTTCGGGGCAGCTGTTGTAAGCCGCAGGCTGTTAGGATTACTCGGAAGCGTCCGTGGCTTTGGTGGGCCTATTTCTTTTTGATAGCCTGGAGCGCTCACGTGTCGATGTTGTCCCGCGTCGCCGAGCTCATTGGCAGGGCTTGCGAGCCCGGTTGCAAGCATGCTTCGCCTGAAGCCCTGCAGTAGGAGATGACTAGGAATCCTTCGACAGGTCGCCATTGGCCCGACCACGTCGGGTGCCAGGAGCACACGTTTGCCAAGAACTCAGCGCCAATTGCCGCCTCGCTGCTACCGGTTTTCGTGGCAGGCGCTGCGTGGCAGATGCCTACGGCTTCCAGGACAGCGCGCCGGGTAGCCGGGCCCAGGACATGGTGCGCGCGTGCGGAAGTCATCCGCATGGCCGGTCTCACGCTACCGGTCCGTGGCCAGAGCGCGCAGCCGCTGGAGCAGCGCGTACGGGTCTCCCCAGGGCAGCGGCGCGCTAGCATGGGGACATCTGGCTGCGCGCGTGCCAGGAGTTCAAGGCTACGCCGGCCCTCACGCTACCGCCGGCTCCCTTGCCCAGAGGCGCATGGCCGTGCGAGGCGCTACGGCCCCCTCCCCAGAGCAGCGCAGCCGCTTAAGCCCCATGGACACGGTCGGCGGCCACGTGCCAGGAAGTCGGCCCAATGGCCTGCCTCACGCCCTACTCGGCCTCCGCTGGCAGACGCGCCTTTCAGCGTGCGCAAGGACGCTACGGCTCCCAGGGCCAGCGCCGTAGCATGGGGAACATGGCGGCGCGTGCAGGGAGTCAAGCGATGGCCCCCGCTCAATGGCTACCGCGCCTCCGTTGGCCCATGCAAGGCCGCGTTAGCGTGGCAGACGCTAATCGGCCCTCCCCAGGGCAGGCCGCGCGCTAGCATGGGGAATGGTCACGGCCGCTGGAGGAGTCAGCCGGGACCCTCTGCTACGGACGCTCCGTGGCCCCCAGAAGCCGCGTATGCGTGGAGACGCTACGGCTTCCCAGGGCAGTCGCGCGTAGCATTGCGGACATCGGCTGCGCGCTGCCTAGGAGTCATGCCGAACGGCCGCTCACGTTACCGCCGCGCCGGCGGTTAAGCCCAGAGCCGTGTGCGCCGCCCGACACTGCCGGCCTCCCCAGCTGTCAAGCGCTTGACGAGCCAGGCGCTTTAGCGCTGCGACCACTGCGGCTCCCCCAGCGTCAGCCGCGATGTAAGGCCGAGGACACGTCGCGCGTTGGGCCTGGCGCCTTGTAATAGTTGCCGACGCCCTTGGCCTCCATGCGCAGCAACGCTCCTGCTTCCATGCGCGCAGCCTCTGATGCCGCGAACTTCGGTGGGCTTCGAGACCCAGGCGGGTGCTGGGAATTCACGCTCCTAGGCCATGGGTGGCCTCTCTTGATGTAATTGTGTGCAGTCCTCCTCTATGTGGCAGTTTGTGCGTGTGGGGCGAGATGGCACGGGAACTCCCGCCCGCCTTCGTTCCGCTGCAACGGCAAAACTACTAGCAGCAGCCTCATTGCCCAGCGCTGTAGGAAAAAATTCTGTTTCTTTAAGGCGAAAAGCGCCCGGTGCGCGAATCACGGCAGCGACATTGCGATATGATCCATTACATGATAATGTTACGGCCATTCTTGTTCCGTAGGCCTGGCTGCGTCGTACGCGTTGACAGGCGTGCTGTGGCGGCGAGTATGTGCGACATGCGTGCTGCAGCTGAGAGGCGATAACGCGTCGAAGGCTCTGCGTGGAGCGCTCCTTCGGTCAATTCACTACCAGTTGCCCACACTTGTCACCAGTAAACCTTGATGCCTGTGAGCCCAGATGAGGCCGCATATGCCATGTGAAGATGTATTGGTCGAGAGCAAGACAAAATCAACTGTTCAGGCTCTGATAGAGTGCCACCGTTAAGAATAGCACGGGCGAATACCCGTTGCCCTACATAAGAGTTGGCTTAGTTCGAAGTTTATCGATAAAGTTATTCGACATTGGATTTTCGGAGCGCTGAGTAAGCCGCATAAGATTGGTCAGCTCTTGAGAGCTGATCTGCACTATTGTAAGATGTCTGACAAGGATCATTCTGGAGGTGTTCCTAGTCCAGACGGACTAGCTGAGTATGTAGCTGAGGACGGCGTCGTGATGATCGCGAGCTGTCAATTTTGACGCTGCCAGAAGCGATTGTGCTGACTGTTTTAGGAGCGGTTTGGTCTGGCAAAACTTCTGAAGCTTAATGCGCCGTTTCTCGAGAGTAGTCTGTTTCCTGAATGCTAAGCCATCGCACTTGCGGAGCTTCGTCGCGTTGCCGCACGCGCACCCTGGGGAGATATCACGAGGACTCGTTGTAAAGACGTGAAATTAGCACGAAGATTAGGAGGCACTGCCAGCTTCGCTTGAATCGTAGATGCATATACCCGACATCAAAGCGCCTTGCGGCTGCTCGAGAAGATGCCGAAGTAGAATGTGTTATGACTTTGTGGAAATTTATGTGCCTTCTGTCTAGTGCGGTTGCACTGCGAGTTCCCCAGTGCGTCGTCTATTGGTGCCACTGCCCGGCTATCTTCGAGACTCCGGGGCGCCAGTCTCGAAGCGCAGACGCCGGGACGAATCCGAAGACTGGAATTGTTTCGCACGACGCTCGTTCGGCGCGGTATGTCGGCCGCAGATGAGGCCGACCGTGAGCAACTAGCGGCCGACGAGACTATAGCGAGGAAAGGACCAGCACGCGAGCAGCACGGACCCAAGTAGCCGAGCGGGCTGCGCGGATGCAATATTGCACAAACGCTAGACGTTATTGCCAGCGGACAATGCCGGGCAGCGCGGATAACAAAATGATCAGCTGATGAGGCATCCAGGGACTTGGGCGTGGTGGCTATCCAGCGGACGTCGCGGACGAGATGACGACCGTAGTGCGCGTCGTTGACGACTCGCGTTTCCGTCCGCGGACAAGATGGCCGACGCGTGCGCCGTCTTGAGCGGCGTGGCGCTGCAGATGCACCGAGATAACGCCGCACGTTATTGATCTTATGCCATTAGTCGGTTACCTGCTGTCCGCGTACTTACTCCGCAAGAAAATGGTTCGATGATGAAGGTCTAGAAGCTTGATGTCGGGTGCATAAAACGGCTCGGCTCACGTGCGCGCTGCGTATTTACTGCGCGCCGCCTGAAGATCTGTCAATGTTGCCGGTAAACTCATCCTCATTGTTGTTCATGCGTTGTGGTGAATCCGGCCTCGAAGGACCAGTGTTGGGCGAGCGGCTCGAAATATGAATCGAGACGGCGTGGTTGAGATGTCGAAATGGCGTTTATTGCTGACACTGCCTATCAGGCGTGAGACGTCCGGGTTCTCCACACGGTAGCTGGAACTGCAGACTGATTTGGAGGGGGTGGCGGCGCGTGGGCCCGTGCAGAGGGAAGAGCGGAAAACGGTATGGTGAGAGCCATACTAGTGGGCTGCCCCAAGAGCCTCTGCGGCCAGGGCGCCGAATATTTGAAATCCAACATAGCTTGATATTTTGAAATATTGCTAACATAATATATATCACGATCAATTTAACAAACAAAATAAATTTTGCAATTACGCTTTTATCAACGTTATTAAATAAATCAAAATTAACAATACTAAAAAATAATTTAAAATCATTGCATTTATTCACATTATTAAATTCGACTTGTAACTTACTATAGCTGAAAAAGTGGATTAGCGCTATTCTGGCGCGGATACACTTTATTTTTTGTTAAGACTTTGATTATATTCACATTTAATGATCTTATAAAGTTTTTACAATGCTAAGTATAAACACGCAAAAGTTGATATATATACAAAAGCAAAAGACAATGCTAAAGTATAAACACATTACAGTGTCAACAATACAAATAGCAAAAGTCATGCTAAGTATACGCACATCAAGTGTTAACAATACAAAAGCAAATAAAAACCTTTTAGAATTATTTACGTTCAAAACTTAAGTCAAACTTTTAAGTCAAACTTTTAATCAAAAAATATAAAAAAAACGCTCCTGTCTATTTACCTCATAGGTGGTGTGGAAAAAATAGAAAATAAAATTTAAGTTATATCTCTTATATAGTTTATCTCTACTGTTATATATAATTTTGATACTGATGTGCTATGAGCTCGTTATGAGGGCTTGGAAAACTTTCTACAAAGGATGTAGGATCTTCCCGAGGCTAAAGACATTATTTATGCCAAAAAGTATTGTATTGCTCGAGTCGTTCGGTTGGTAGAGTCGGAGGAAAGTAACCTTTATACATCATCTTAATATAGTGCTAGCTAATATAGCCTAATATATTTTTAGAAAATCGAAATAATTATACGCGTCGCGAACGTGCCACGACTAAAATGTCGTTAAAGATGATTCAAAAAGATGTGTTCATAAATTGATCCGATTTTATCCGATGTACTATTACAATTTTGTTAGTAAATTTTTTTGCTAATAAAAAACTTTAAATAAAAAAATTGTACTACAATTAATAAATTTTAGGAAAAGCTGCTAAATAGGAGGTGCGGGGGGGGGGGGGTGCGGGGGGGAGTATTCTCCAAAACAACTACACTATATATAGGTAGATATATGTGTGTGTGTGTGTTGTGTTCTGTGGTGTGTGTGTGTGCAGTGTGTATATATATATATATATATATATTTACAGCTGATCTCGTCGATTGTTCAAGAAATCGTCTCTCATTCGAAGCGGGAGAGAGCGTCGGAGAAACAGCGCATGGGTTATAATATTTTCGCTAGCATTTGTGCGGCGGTACAAAACGGTGTTTATATTTTTTCTGTTCCGACGTCAGAGATGACTCATGTATGTTGAGTTTTAGCTTTTCAGCTGATGTAAGAGATGTGTATACACAGTGTTGAGGTTTTGTGTATCTTCTTTCTTTTTTATTCCATTTTCCTGAAAGTTTATGTGTAGTATTTCAGATATTAGTCTTTTATTTAAATTTACCTCTCTGTCTCTAATTTTTTAATTTTCAAAGTTGAATGTATGGTTGTGATTGTTAATATGCTCGGAAATTACGCTGTTTGATGATTTTGTATGTTCGTTTATCCGTATACAAATATTTCTCTTTGTTTGGCGTACGTATGTGGCTGAGCAGTTATTAAATTCAAGTTTGTAAATAACATTGCTTTCATGATCTTTTTCTTTCTTATTTTTTCCTTTAATAATAATGCTTTTCATTTTGCTGTTGATCTTAGGTACAGTGTCAATGTTGTTTGATTTGAATGCAACACAGGTTTGTTCATAAAATTCGTTCATGTATGGTAGACTGACGATATTTCGATTTATATTGATTTACATTGTTTTTTATTGTTCGTTTGTTGTCTCGGTGGAGCGTTTATTACGATGGAGACTAACCTTTTGCGTACATATTTGTTAACAAAGTCGGACGGATAACTACTTTCATAGAGTAGATTTTTTTGTTTTATCAATGTTCTTGTTATGAAATTTTTTATTTGATGATTTGATTGCTCTATCAACGAGATTGTACACCATTGCAACTTTCTAAGTTAATGGATGTTATGATGTATAGTTTAGACATCTACCCGAGAAAGTTGGTTTGGTGTACCAATCAGTAATTAGTTTATTGTTATCTCTTTTTATTAAGACATCTAAAAAACTTATGGAATTATTAGCCTCAGTTTCGTGGATTAATTGTAATCTATTATTGTATGAATTGAATATTTCCAATGTTTCGTTAATTTTATCGTCGGGTACACAATAGAGTGGTTCAAAATTTCTTGGCTTTCGAGTTTTCAATTTGTAACCCCTTGAAAAGCTTAAATACATAAAAAAAATAAAGTAGCTGCAAGGAGGGCGCTGTGCGACGAATTTTTAAGGTCTCTACCTCTGAAAAAAATCGTTATTTTTCGTTTTTTTCAGTATTTCCGTTCTTTTTTCGATGTTTGCTATTAAAGCTATATAAAAGTTTTCTTAGGTCATCAGAAGTTTTTTTTTTTGATACTAGGAATGAAGGCGCGCCTTGCGCGCTCTTGATTCTATCCCTGCCTGTTTTGAGGTTATCAATTTAAAGCGCGCGGTTCTGATCTCGTTGCCTAGGCAACCAACCAGCCAATCAAAATAACGTATCAAATGCTTCACAACAAAGGCCATCATTTTTTAAAGAGAGAGACTCTATAACCTATTATATAAGTTCCGACCCACAGCTAACCCAAGACAAAATTTTACCCGTTCAAAATTGATCATTTTTGTCAAATTTGGACGAAAAATGCGGGCAATGCAACAATTCTCTGTTCGTCCATTCTTATTTCTTAGTCGGAACAGGTAAGGGCTCGTTTAGAAGAGAATTTGTACCACTATTTACTGAAAATATGCGAGAGAATGCGGGATATAATATTGTAAGCAGGCAATGGGGTCGGCACGATACTCTCGTGTGAGTAGCGAAGTTAGTTTTGCTTACTTCAAATCTTTTGTACCCTTAGTTATGGTCGCCAACCTTTTGTTATGTACAAAAGGGAAAACACGTTTACACAATAAAGTACACAAGTGAACTTCGTGTAATTACGGCTGCGACTGGATATTTCTGAGTAGGAATACAGGAGCGGGGTAATTAACGAAAACACTTTGTGATTAATTAATGATAAGCAATTGGGTTATTTATTATTTAGTTAACACTTTCGCGTTGTTAAGGAGTGGAGTACAAGTTGCTCTGCGCACAAGGAGCGCGATTTAGCTTTATAATAAGTATTTGGGTTGAGTTCCGTTCGCTAGAGTGGTTACGCTGATACTGACTGGTTTGAATTTCCCGTGCGCTTATATATACTGAGTCGTGTGTGTTCCATATGGACGTTTACCGACCGAGCGGCCCGACCATTAAGGCTTTGGCTGTTTATGTGTGTGCCTCGCTGTGTTAGTGTCTTATTGACGGCTGAAGCCCTTTGGTTGTGGATGCGGTCGGCCCTGCTGTCTGTGGTTCCTTTGGACGGTCACGTTGTGCTGTTTGGTCCTGTCCAAAGGTTGGTCCTGTTCACCTCGAGGATTCCCTTATAATATGTTTGAAACGCCGAACGATTGATTATATTCATTTTGGTTTACCCATCTGTCCCGTACCCAATAGTATCGATGCTAAAGGCCACCTCAGTTTCGTTAAAATAACAAGGACGAATTAATTTGCATTAATCGTTGTCTTTTTATACCTCAACACTCTATCCAAACTGTTAGACTATTACTTGGACTGGCGTGACTTAGGATAATAAAGAACACTGTTTTAATTGATCACACTTTATTCACCTCAAGCTTATCCTAAGACTTTCCAGATACAAACGTACTAAAATCGAACTTAGATTTAACAAAGGATTATACGAATAGAACTAGTATCTCGGGCAAAAGCACACAGAGAAGTGAGCGCCGCCGCCGCAGCCGCTGGCCGTTGACAGGGAGAGGCGGACGAGCAGTCCCATCATTCTCACGCGCATGGCGTCTCTGCTGTCGCTTGAACTCTGCTCGCCTAGACTCAACACTCCCTCCCGAGCAGATTTCAACGGCGTTGTCCAGCATTAGGTTTAGCGTCTGAAAAAAGCAAATAAATGTTAATATTTCAAATAATACTTTAAAAGCAATTTGGTGAGTTTAGCATGTAATTCAAAGGGCAGCGCCTTTGTGAATATATCTGCTATTTGTTCTTTAGAACCAATCCAACTGACTTTGATTAGATTTCTGGCTACACACTCGCGGACATAATGTTCTCGAACTTCGGTCATATGTCTGAGTTTGTTTGTGCTGCTTACTTGAGTACTAGCCTCAGCAGCTTTATTATCGCACCAAAGAGCCATGGGTAACAAAGAGTTTTTCAGAATCAAACTTAACGAATTATGTAGAGATACCATCTCCAGACAAGCTTCGCTCATCGCAACGTACTCAGCCTGACAAGTCGACAAGGCTACGAATTGCTGTTTGTGGGTTTTCCACGCCACTGTGTCACCATAGAGTTTGATGGCAAAACCACTCGTTGTAATAGAGCTTTTGCAATCAGCAAATCTGGCGTCTGAAAAACCTTGTAAATTATCGAGCTTTCCTTCGAACTTAAGACCCAGACTTCTGGTGTGTTTCAAATATCTACAGACTAGTTTCACCATTTTCTACTCTTCATCAGTGGGATTTATTTGTCTACTTAACACGTTCGCCGCATATGCTATGTCGGGACGTACAGTGTTAGCAAGGTATAAGAGAGAACCTACTATCTCTCTGTAAGGACCGTTCGTTTTGTTTAGTGTATTTTCGAGCTGATTTTCGCTTTCCTCTCTTTCTCGCCTTTCTCGATTTGACACTTGGTTTGTCACCATTGGCGTTCTCTGAGGATGCATTTCACTATATCCAAAACGTTTCAACATTTTATCAATGTAATTCTCCAGAGTCAAAGTCATCGTTTGATTTTGTCTGTCCCTATTTATTTCAATGCCAAGAAAGCTCTTGGGCTCTCCCATGTCAGACATTTCAAATTCCAACTTAAGTTTTGATGTTATTTCATTCAGCTTATGTGTCATTACTGGCTATCAGTATGTCATCAACATACAGCAACATTATCAGATATTTCTCATAGTTGCGCCAAGTAAAAAGACAGGGCTCTGAATCATGAGACTTTAGTCCTAGTTTTATCACAACTTCAGTGAATTTTTCATACCACTTTTTCGGACTTATTTTCAAACCGTAAAAAGCACGTTGAATCTTACAGACTTTATTTCGTCTGATTTCTGGTGAAACATCAATACCCTCAGGTATTTCCATATAAATTTCGCTGTCGATTGTTCCATTCAGAAAAGCTGTTTTAACATCAAGCTGTCTTACTTCAAGATCGAACTTATTTATGATTACTAGCACTGATCTAATCAGAGGTAGCCGACAAACAAGTGCATATGTTTCCATTAATTTGTAATGGTTTTGATCTTTGAAACCCCTTATCACAAGTCGAGCTTTATAATTGTTATCGTTATTTAATCTAACTTTTGTTTTTAAGACCCACCTTGAGACAATTATGTTAGGTCATTTTCCTCCTTGAATCACAGGTCTGTCGACAAGTGTCCAGACTTTGCTCTTTTCCATCGAGTCTAATTCGATCCTAACAGCCTTTTGCCATCCAAGCTTGTTTTTAGTACTCATGGCTTCTCTGTAGGAATTTGGATCGTTTTCTGCAGTTGCTATGAACGCATTCAGTTTATCACTTTCCAGCAAATTTAATTCGGATTCAAGAGCATGTGATTCTGGTGATCACTCGACTTCTTTTACTTTTCTTGGGCGACCTCTTTGCCGTTTTTCTCCCTCCGTTTCAGAGATCAAAACTTCGCTATCTTTATCGAACTTAACAAGCCATGTTTCTTTATTTATTTCTTCCATTGGATTAGCCCAATTTAATGCTTCTTTTATTGTATTTGTCTCCAAATACAAGCTTTTCATTGAATCGAACATCTCTGCTTTCGTAGTATTTTCCTTCCTCCGGTTTCAAGAATAAATATCCCGTTGGTTTATACTACTCGTTTTCCCAGCTGATCAAACTTAGGTCCTGTTTTCCTTTGTACCTTGATATAAGCTATGCAATCAAATCGCTTTAGTTGTTCCAGATTAAGTTTAAAGTCTGGTTTGAACATCTGCAAGGGCGGTATCATTTCATTCGAGCTATGAGGAGTCCTATTATAGAAATAGACGGCTGCATTCAGGGCAAGATCCCACATGTTTTCAGGTAGGCGCGTATCGTACCTTAAAGCTCTCGTGAGTTTTTGGATGGTCTGATTAAAACATTCAGCTACTCCGTTATGCTCAGGTGTATCTGGGCTAGCCAACTGTAGCTCTGCTTCAAAATTATCGAGAACTTCTTGTGTATACCCTCCTGTAAATTCTATACCTTGATCGCATCTAAGGTAATAGAACTTAGCGTCATATCCTTAGCGTCATATCATAATAAATTTCTCGAGCTTTTAACGAAAGATTCAAGAAAATAACCCGTCTCGCTCTTGTGTTTCATTGGATACGCCATCGCAAGTCGTGAATAATCGGATGTATTGCTGGACTGATCGGTTCCATTGTGTCTACGTGAACAATTTGCAGAGGTTTACTCGCTCTCTGTCTAGTCGAACTGAAAGGTAGCTTATTGAATTTTGACACAATACAAACTTCGCAATCAAGCACATAATCATCGAACTTAATTTCCTTCAAGTGTTTCGCATTTGGAAACTTTCTTTGAAATTCTTTCAACTTTTTCAACGAAGCGTGTCCTAATCTGACATGCCATAGCATAGCTTTATTAGTGTAAAACAAGTTATTGATTTTACTGATATTAGATTCACAATCTATACTTTCTAAAGCAATTGATTCAGTTAAGTTACTTATTTTTCTGTCTTTAAGTGTATCCTCGAAATTTGAATAGCTGGAGCTTAGTTCGTTGCTATCTGAAGTTACTTTTACATCTAATTCAGTGGCAATTTGCATTGGTTCATCAAACTTATTATTTTTATCAAGCTCAGTACTTTCAGGCTTGTCTTGTTCACGAGTTATCTCTTTGATTGCAGATCCGCTCTCCTTATTGGGCACAACACTTACGGTCGGATATTCACGACGCCTTGTGGTTATATATGCAACAACCCTATTTACATTATCACTTTCATTTTTATCCGAGTTATTTGTCTCTAACTCTATTACCCAATAAGGTTGCTCATATATCCCAGAGACGAAAATCGTCTTCGACACCGGATCAAAAATGTTGATTTTCTTGTTATCCAAGTAAATACCTAAACCCTTATCAACAAATTTTCTCAATGATAGCAAATTTTTCGACAATGATTTAGCATAGGTAACATTGTTCAAGCTTAAAAAATCATCATTTTTGGTGTAACCAGAGATGTTACCTACTCTCTCCGATTTTATAATCGCTGAATCATTGTCATTTGCACATTTAATATCAAGCTTTTTAGTATTATCAAACGTTTTAAAAATTAATTTAGAATTAGTCATGTGCTCCGTAGCACCAGAGTCCGCCAGAAATCTTATCATTTGGTTTTTATCGCTTTCTTACGCGTTGAGAGGCGTACTGTCTACATACAGACCTGTACACTCAGCAGATTCGGAGGCTTTGGTAGAATTGTTGTTTTGTCGGTTTTGTTTACCTCTCCCCCGTGATCTGCCTCGGGCATGGCCTCTATCGGCCTTCTTTTTCTTAGGGTTGTTACCCGTAGGTGCTTCGTTATTACGTCGTTTTACACCACAACTAAAGCCAACACGTCTACCACCCCGATTAGAATTTGAGGATTCATACCTTCTCTGGCTTTCATTCTCCTTCAGGATCTTTTCCAGCTGATTCTCCGTGTACGGGCAGTTTGCCCTGACATGCCCTTCATACCTCTTGCATCTAGAGCACATCTTCCCTGACCTTGTGCATTCGTCCTGATGATGGCAGTTGTTACCGCATTTGTAGCAAAGAGCCGCAGGATCAGATACATAGTATGCTTTTGTTCCAGCTTGCGTAGTCTTTTCAGCTAATTCGTTCGATCCGATTCGAGCTGTTTCCTGTCGTTGAATATAATCTTTAAGTTGGTTCAGAGTTAAAACTTTACCAGTCGTATTCTTATTCAGAAATTCGGACTCTTTAACTGGAGGTAAATGTACGACAATGACTTCAAAGAATGCATTGCATATTTCTTCCTCAGATAAGGAAGGTGTGTCGGGCAACTTATTATATAAACGAACTAATCTATCAAATCTGTACCAGAAAGCCGATGCTTTTTCTTTATGTGGATTTTATCGAATATTATGCAAGTCTTTTCTTATACTTCTAGTAGAATTGTTTAATTCATTCTCTTTAGTACGTTCAATTTCATCGAGCAATTCAATAGGATCCCGGATCTCCGATACCTTTTCGTAATAAGATATATCGATTCTATTTATGATAATGTCTCGAACTCGAACTTTGTCGAATGAATTACATACAGCAAATCAGCAAGAGTTAATTCTGAAATTAAAACGTCTAAGAATGTATTAATATACAATTTTTTGCGTTAATTTATATTCTCTACGAAAAGTACTATCTTTACTTCAATCTGAATTTTTTCATTCACACTAGCGCTTTTATTCAAATCAATTTTATTAACCTCATCTTGAACTAGTTTCTCCAAGAATTCTCTACTCACGTAGGTGTTCGTGACTGCCCCAGCTGCAGTGTTCTGATTCGACGGTTTGCTATGATTTTGTGCAGTTTTTCCGGCTGATAGAATCTTTTTTTCTTCCATCCAGCTGTAATTTTCTTGTACATCAAACTTATGCCTAATCAAGTCCTGGGCTATGTCATCGTGTACTTGATTACACTTGGTTTCGATCATTCTCTTTAATTCTCTGTTTTCTTTTTCCAGCTCATCCAGCTTGACCATTACTTCTGAAATTTCAACAGTTTCATTAGTAGTATTCAAAGAAAATTTTTCAAACTTAGCTGTCCCCTCTTCCTGACGGTTTATGTTCAGTCCCAAATCCAGTTTTATCGGTATGTTTGATTTAACAACAACTGGGGTGGATTTACCTCTCAAGCTTATTTCAAACTTATTTTTCCAGCTATCATCCGCAGAATCGAACTTTTTATCTTTTTCCTCATCGAGCTTATTGGCCAGCCCGCCGTCAGCAGTCATTTCCTCGACATCCAGCTTTGGGGATGAGGTACTCCCATGTTGGCTTGGGTCAACCGCTTCAACTGAATCCACCGCTTCAGTTCGAATCCTTTTGATCTCCTTCTTCACGGATTCCAGTAATCGTTCCTCGACGAGAGAGTTATCTTGAAACATTTTGTAAATGAGTTGTTTGTTTTGACGAATGACAATCAAAAAAAGCACTCTATACGTGTAGCAATTTATTAAGCATGTGCTTTGTTGACGAACAACAATCAAGAAAGCGATGCTAATTGCCTGATTGTTTTAAAAACAAAACAGTGATTCTACAGCACACACTACCCCGCATGTACTGGCCAATATTTAAGTTTGGAACTGAACAGCATGCTATTAAGATTTAATATGTACATATTTTGTTGTGGAAAAACGACCTTTAATTTTCGAGTTTCTAAGAAAATTCAAACATTACCTAAGTAATATCTTTTACCACTTGACGTCATAATATAAATGTCTCCATCAATATCCATATCTGGATAGAAAGAGTCCTCGGGATTTGTTTCCGAGATTCCCAACTCATGGTCCTGGAGCAGCAGAAATAACTGCAGGCTTTTCTCATCTGTTGAATTCGAGCTAATCAGTTAACTGTTTCACACTATTTTTGAATCGGACTTAAAATTGCAATTTTTATTTATAAAAGATTAGTCAAGCTTGATTCTAATTTTAATAAACACTTCCGCTTCCCGATTCGATCAACGCATCGCAACATAGTTTAAGACTTTATTCGAGAATGAATTTTCAATCAAAAATTCGAGCCGTGGTTCTCAGTTCGCAACATTACGTCATCGAGCACTCACGTACATTTACGAATATGCAGTCAAGCTTGATTTGCGAAACTAGCGCCATCGATTGCACGTATAAGGAACTAACTCGTCCCGTCGCTTTCATGTACACAGAGAGCAAGATGGCGCTCGCGCTTGACCATGCCAACGGCTTCTCTTTTTCGCGTTGCCGGGCGCCGCCATTTTGCTTCGTCGCGTCTTTGTCGCGAGCGCTCGAAGCGCGCACAGGCACGTTCAAAGACGTTGCCGGGCTTCCGGCTGATTCCCGAAATCGCCTGCCTCGCATGCCGCGCTACGGAATTTGCGTCATGAAGATTTTACCGTCTTCACGCAAACTTTTCACTCACGCACTTCGTCAAAGAAAGACAATGGCTTACCTCGTGTCTTTGGGATCTGCAAAGATATTCTCCTTGCCTGATCGGACATGTTGCCACTCGAGCTAAAAAAAAAACGCTTTCGAAGCAAACAAAGGGAAGCGGGTCGTCTCTGTAGTCCTCTCCTATGCTGCACGTGTCGAGCGCTGCAGATCAAGCCGGAAGCACAAAACGTCGAACTTTGGTCATCAAACTTTTCTTCTAGCTATGCGCCTCCAACGGTTTCACTGAATAGGCAAACCCGTAATTTGGCACTTCACTCACGAGATATTCTCAAGTTCACGCACAGGTCCAGCAAATTCCCAAGCAGCGCAGTGGAAGCGTGCTGGGCCCATAACCTGTTGGACTATTACTTGGACTGGCGTGACTTAGGATAATAAAGAACACTGTTTTAATTGATCACACTTTATTCACCTCAAGCTTATCCTCGGACTTTCCTGATACAAAGGTACTAAAATCGAACTTGGATTTAACAAAGGATTATACGAATAGAACTAGTTAACGCGGACGCGTCTATCTCGGGCAGGAGCACACAGAGAAGTGAGCGCCGCCGCCGCAGCCGCGACGTCGCCGCTGGCTGTTGCTAGATGGGGAGAGAGGGACGAGCAGTCCCATCATGCCTCACGCGCATGGCGTCTCTGCCGTCGCTTGAACTCTGCTCTCCTAGTCTCAACACAAACAAATATTTCTATTTTTTCCACAAATAATAGAACCCGAGAAAGTTTTTTTCCAAAATAAGCTTTTGTTAGTCATTTGAATTTCGGGCCATACTAATGCATTATGGGACATAAAGAAGAGCGACTGTTTGTTATTCTTGAAATATTTGAATATGTCGGGATGAGGCGGTCGAGGTGGAGAAAGTACTCTGCCTATCCTGAACTAACTAACTTCTTTATTTTCCTATCTCTATCTCTCCAGCCTGACGGGTCTGGACCGTAGTCGATGCGGAACTGAGCGAGGCGCTCGCTCGCGGCGTGAGCCGCTCTCTCCCTCTTTCTCTCTGTGGTCGGACGTGCCGCCACCTATCGGTGGGGTACCTACAGTACTCCCCCTGAGGAAGAAAAAATGAGAAGCATTTTTGTTGATTAGTTAACTTCAGTAAAGTTGCGAGAGAGAGGAGTTAACAAAATTTGCGTAGTTTTACAAAAAAAAGTTTGTCAGGGACTGGAGAGTATTTACAAAAATAATTTACATTTTCTTAAAAACTAGTTGTTCGTATAACAAGTTTGCGCTTAGAATTACAAAAGTACTAGAATTAGAATTACAGTGTGATGATTGTACAAGTATTTTCTTGTAGTGTAACGTAATGTAATACAATGTTTGTGTTGATGGTTTCGCTCCATCTGACTCCATAATTTGCTAGTACATAATACAATATTAAAGTTAAAGACTAGATTAAACGCAAAGAACAAAAAAAAATTTTGCTAGCTTGGCTAGGCTTTGGTTGGAAGTTCGGTTCTGTGAGGTATTTACAGAGTAGTGTAATAAGTAGGAGGTAGTATTAGGTACTGTACCCCTCCGCAAAAGAGCTGTGTTTCATACGAGCGCGTTTGTGTGACTGAACTGAGTCAACATTCTTTTTTCGTTTAAGAATGTTCGGAACGAATCTAACGCGTTTGGGCACCGGAGGTTGAGGAATCGGTTGGTCCGGTGGATATTCGGTAGGTGGGATAAGAGGTGCAGGTTGAATGTGGTCTGTTGGAAGCTGCGTGGCTTTGGAAGTACCGGGTGCTGTTTGAGCGCGATTGACTTCCGTTGGCTGAGGAATCTTGATCGGTTCAGGTGTTGTGTTTTCCTTAGTGCCGTCAGGATCCTCTTGTAGAATGAACGCAGGCTTCACGCGTTGCGTAAGCTGCGAGCTTGAGCGGATGGTCCGCATTGGTGAGAATCTCCTTAAGTTGGTCGTCTTTCTCTGTGTTCTTGCGCTCAGCTGTTTTCGCGCGTCGAACAGGCGTCGGAAGCTTGAATGCGTCTTGAATATTTGCTAGAACTTTTCTGACTTGGGTCAGAACTGGGCGATGTAAGACAATCTTTGCGAGCGAATTTTGTCCTTGGCATTTTGTCGTTGGCATTTTGTCGTTGTTTTGCTGTAACGCATAGATCAACGGTTTATGATCTGTGTAAATCTTGAACTCCACAACTTCGAGGTAGTGGTGGAAGTGTCGAATGGCTTCGTAGATGGCTGTTAGCTCTCGGTTGTAGGTAGCGTATTTGGTCTGCGCAGGGGAGAACTTCTGGGAGGAGAAGGCAAGGGGAAGCCAAGAGTTGCCTGAGCGTTGCTCGAGGGCTGTTCCCATAGCCGTGTCTGATGCGTCTGTGATCAAAAGTAGTTCTGCGTTTTCGCTAGGAAACGCGGTAAAGGAAAGGTTCACGAGGTCGTCCTTGCACTTTTGGAAGGCCGCCTCGGCTTCTGAAGTCCACGAAACTGGACGTTTGTCCTTTTTTTTAGCACCTTTTAGGAATTCGCTGAGAGGACGTTGCGTGTCTGCAGCGTGTGCCAGCAAACGTCTGTAGCTGTTGACGAGACCTAGGAATCTTCGAAGTTCCTCGATGGTCTGTGGCTTTGGGAATTCCTGAATCACCTTGACTTTTTCTGGGCTGGGTTTGACTTGCAGCTCGTACTCGTTGAGGTGACTTAGAACTGTGTCAAGGTGTTTCTGGTGTTCGTCCTCCGACGTGGAGGCGATGAGGATGTCGTCTAAGTAGACGAAGACAAAGTCGAGATCTCCAAGCGCTGAGTTGATGTAGCGTTGGAAGGTCTGTGAAGCATTGCGAAATCCGAATGTCATCACTGGGAACTCGTAGAGGCCGAAGGGAGTGATGATTGCCGTTTTGGAGATGTCTTCGGAGGCTACCGGTATTTGGTGGTAGGCCTGGCGTAAGTCTAGCGCCGAGAAGATTTTTTTGCCGTGGCAAAAGGTCATGTAATAGTGCATGTGTGGAATTGGGTAACGATCTGGGATCGTCTCCAGATTAAGTTTGCGATAATCACCGCAAGGACGCCATTCCCCGTTTTTCTTCATCACCATGTGCAAAGGGCTTGACCACGAGTTGTCTGAAGGGCGACAGATGCCCAGTTCGCACCATTTTCGGAACTCTTTCTTGGCTGCCTTGAGCTTGGCAGGTAAAAGAGGGCGGGCTCTCTGTGAGACTGGTGGACCCTTGGTGAGAATGTGGTGAAATACACCTCGTTTTTTTGTCGATCTGAACTGATCAGGACCAAAAACTTGAGGGTATTTGTTGACAATGTGAGCGTATTTGTGGCTCGGTGCCACGAACGAGATTTGCACGGGCTGCACTGTCTTGACGAAGGCAGGTGCGTGCGCAAATTGATTGCCGTCTACCAGTTTCTTGAGCTTGAGATCTGGTAGTAAATAGTAGTGTTTGAGGAGATCGGCTCCTATGATGGAGTGCGGGACATCTGCGATCGTGAAATTCCAAGTAAGCTTGTAAGGCAGGCCGACGTCTAATTCGAGACGTTTGACGCCGAAGACATCTATGGTCGTGTCGTTAACAGCATAGAGTCGAAAGTAAGTAGCCTTGCCTTGCCAGTTGCTGGGTTTGGGAACTACTGAGATGTCCGCCCCGGTGTCTATCAGGAAGACTTGGTTAGAGAGTGAATCTCTTACGTGGAGACGTGCGGCTAAATGTGACCGGCTGTCAGTCTCCGCAACAGCAGGACTATTTAGTTTTCCTGTTCCTCTGAATTCTTGGGGTTCTTTACCGTGTAGTCCTGATTGAGAGCACGCTTCCAGGTGCAGGGCAGATGGCAGTTTTTTGCCTCTGTACCGTATTTGCGGTGGTAGTAGCAAAGGTTTTTGTTGTTTGAGAAGCGTGACCTCGATTTTGATCTGGCTGGGGTTGAATCTCGGTCGTTGGGAACTGTAGCAGGCTGATTGCTCGATTGCAAAGCGTTCAGATGACTAGACTGTTGGGCGAGTTCGTGAGCCATGTCTGCACTCCTGACTAGTTCGTCCTCAGATTTGTAGTTCCAGATCATGATCTGGATCTGTGGGGGTAGTCGAGATTTCCAAACCGAGATGATGGTTTCTCTTGGAATAGAGTTCTGAGCCAAGCTTTGCATTTCGGCAAGAAGGTCAGAAGGTTTTCTAGAACCGATTTCTACGCCTTTGAATAGGCGATCCAGTTGTTGCTGAGGAGTTTCAGCGTAGCGCTCAGTCAAGATTTTCTTGATTTGTTCATATTTGTGTCCTCTTGTGAGGGTGTTGAGCTTGTATTGGATGTCAACATGAATATCTTGTGTAAGATATCTCATGACGAATTTGAATCTGGCTTCGTTGTCATTGACGTTGTGTGCCAAGAGTAGATCTTCTAATTGTCTGAACTAGCCCTGCGGATTGTGTTTGTAAAAATTCCAGAAAAGCAAATGCCTGGTGCTTGCAAAGGCAGATGCGTTGTGATGTTGGTCAAGATGTGGGTTTCCCTGCGAGAGATTCGGCATGGGTAACCTGGTTCCTGAGTTTTCCGAGCTGGTGGCTAGTGATAGATGTGCGTCAGTGTGTTCGGTTGGCCTTTTGCAGTCGTACTCTCGCTGTTGTTGGGCCGAAGACAGGCGTTCCAGAAACGCGTTTAGTTTGAGGTCCAGTTGCTGGTTTAGCTGTTCTGTCAGCTGTGTCAGGTCGTCCGCCGTGGCGTAGTTGACTGCTGGTGACTGCTGGTTGTTCAGCAGGCTATTGTCTTTCCGCCGTGTTCCTGAATTCAGGAATGGACGGTTTTGTTCTTGAGGCGTTCCCAGGAAATAACTGTTGCTTGTCGACGCCGTTGTTGGGACTTGAGGTTGCCAGCTGTTTGTCCCCAAGTTGAAGCCGCTGTTTGCAGTGCTAGACAGCTGGCCTGCGCCGAACTGGAAGACGTTCTCGGTGCCGTTGAACGGCTGATTAAAGCCCGATGCCATGTTGGTCGGGTGTGAGAGCTGTGAGTCTTCCGCTGTGTTAGCGACAATCGGTGGCCCCGAGTGGCTGACGGACATCGTGGAAGGAGAGTTCGACGAAAAGGCAGTCGTAAAAGCTGGAGTGCTCTGCGATGTCTCTGAATTTGCTGGCGTGAGCGAGACGGTTGCACTTGATTGACCTTGGCTCGCTGAGGTTACAGGAGTCGTTGCAACGACTTCGCCTGTGTTTTTTGATTTGATCGGGGAGTGCGTGAGTGTCATTTCCGGCTTCCTGACGTCTTTAGCGTTGCGGTTAGGAAGGGGAGGTTGAAAAATTTGCTTGCCCGATCTGAGAGTAAAGCCTAATTCGCGATTGCTCATGTGCGTGGGGTGCAGTGCCTAATCTGACCTTGAGTTCGGAACAGACGTACAAAATTATTACAATGGTTGCAGTGTACTCGCATGTACAAACGGCTGCAAGGCAATGTGTGCCCGACTCGCGCACTAAGCTAACTGGAGGCTGATAATAGGTAGTGAGAGAAAAGAAAAGATTTTCTACCTTAATTGTTCGTCGACCTTCGATTAGAGACGAGCAGGGTCGTGTGAGTTTCACTAGACTTCCCTGTTGTGTCGCTCGCGAGGAGCTCAGTCCGGGAGACGACAACAACGAGAGATAGTTGTCGCGATTCCCAGCACGCCCGCTAGTTGTCGAGGCTGCTGTGACTGAAGCTCGATGCGTTGCCCTGGAGGTCTGTGAGGTACCACTTGCGAGGAGCGCCGTCCGGGAGTGGTAGCCGTTGACCCGGGTGCAAACGCTGATCGTCGAGCGAGAAAAGAGAGTGAAACGCATGAAAGAGAAATTCGAGAGAATTATTGAGATTGCTAACGCGTTTCACCTCGTATTTCGCAAATTAATGAACGAGAGAAAAAAAAAAATCGATTAAAAAGAGATGAAAATAAAAAGAAAAAAAAGAAAAAATTTTTCAGACTTAGTCGCGATCTCGATAACGCAACGTGTGCGTGATGATTCATAGAATCGTCGTTGCTCGCGTGAGCTGTTCTGAGTATTCGAAGACTCGCCGAAGCAAGATGGCGGCCTAACGGTCGAGATTCGCGCGCGCACTTCTTTGTTACCTTAAAGCGAAAATGGCGATTCCCGCGTGAATCGCCGCGCAAAACGACGTGAAGAATTCGTCGACGCTGCCGAGGAGAAGTGCTGACTAGACGAGGAAGCGCCGTTGACCGAAGTGATGATGATGATAAGGCGCCGGTGTCGGTGGCTTCACGCAAATCCGTTTGATGAAGTGCCGACAATCGCTGCGCTGATGATGAAAGGCGCCGGTGTCGGTGGCTTCACGCATAAAGAAATCCCTCGGCGAAGGCTTCCACGTTGCACGACGTTGGGTAGTCGCGAGGAAAAGTGTGCGCCGGCGTGCCAGCACGCACACAATCCGTTGTCCGTTGAGTTGACAAGACTTCACGCGCCGGCGTGCCTGCGCGCGTGAAGTTCGAAAATGGCGGCGAGTTCGTGGAACTTGTTGCTCCTGCCGCTCTCGACACGTGAAAAACGTGTGTCGAGGTAGTCGGGTTGTCCGACTGAAGTTTCGCGTGTGCATCGGCGTGCCAGCGTGCACACGAGATGTGACGAAACGATGCGCGTTGTCTGACGCAATCGCCGCCTGTCTTTGTCAGCGAGTGTGCTGAACAAAGACGCCGCTGCCGGAGAGAATTGACGGTGTGCTGCTCCTCGATGTCCGTTGGCCTTGTCGAGGAGTCCACGTCGGGTCACCACTGTCGGGATGCGGCGGTCGAGGTGGAGAATGTACTCTGCCTATCCTGAACTAACTAACTTCTTTATCCTCCTATCTCTATCTCTCCAGCCTGACGGGTCTGGACCGTAGTCGATGCGGAACTGAGCGAGGCGCTCGCTCGCGGCGTGAGCCGCTCTCTCCCTCTCTCTCTCTGTGGTCGGACGTGCCGCCACCTATCGGTGGGGTACCTACAAATATACTAGTCGTTATAAAACTGTCTGTTTTTACGGGAATAAATACTTCGTTGCATTAGTCAATCAACGGCGTTTACTGCAATTTATTCCTTAGTTGATTTTAATATTATTGTAAATTAATAACTTATTATTTATGCACTATAAGCGTTATCACGATTTACGAACGTACTTTTTAATACTAACAGATAGTTCCTAGCACTTTCAGTCTCTCAAGGTCAACTTAGCAATGACAAAACAAAACAAGACTGATATTGTAAGAAATGAAAAGTCAAACTTTGATGATAATTATTTTTTGTAACACATGCACGATTTTCGCGTTTTTTGTACTTATTAAGCGGGCGTAAAGTACCATTTTTTTACCAGCGCGCAAAAAGTTGGCAGCGGGCAAAAAAAGTCAATAGCGGGAACTTTTTTGCTCGCAGACAAAATTTTGTTTAAAAATACAAATTTTGAGTTTCTGAGTCGTATTCTTTAAAAATATTTATAGGTGTGTAATGTCCGTGTAAAGAAGGCTTATTTACTCCCGCTTTATAGCCATGAAAAACGCGAAAATCAATACATGCGTCACAAAAAATATGGTGTGCACCAAGGGCTAAGTGGACTTTTTGACCTCGTGGGGTTACAGTACGAGTCGAAGGCGAGTGCGTACCGAGCAAAAGACGAGTGTGCGCGTGTGCTCTAGTGCGCGCGTGTTTTTTTTTTTTTTTTGTTATACGGACGTTGACAGAGCGAACTCTGTTCAAGTGGCCCTACGACATCAAGACCCCACCGGCAACACCATCGCTAGACATCGTACTTCGGTGGGGCCGTTTACCAGCCGATTGGCTTCTTCTTTGGGGTTTGACATTTCCACACTTCCCCCGTCCACAGTAGTGATTAGGGGTTCAGGATCAAACTCGTCTACTTCTTACTGCATCGTCTGGCCGTCTACTTCCTACATCATTGTCCGGTCATCCTCTCACAGTCTCAGCCCTCGCCCTACGTTCCTCTGCATCAGGCAGGGGAGCTGGGCTCAGCTCAACCTACGTTCCTCTGCATCGGGTGGGGGAGTCTTGGCTCAACTTAGTTACCTACAATTCTCAGCATCGATCTAAGGAGCAGATATACGGACGGTAGTCTCATCGTCTCGGGATTCCGTAAGCTGGCGTCTTGCCGTGTCCTCACTTCTAAGTTTTTTCATTACGGTGGCCGCGAACGACGCCACAGCCTTCCAGTTATTTGCTGACTTGAGTATCAGCCTGACTAAGTTCTCGGGCGTGACGGCTTCGTCATCTGTTTATCCATACTCCTATATTAGGCATCGGACGGTGTGTCCATCTTCCCTTTGTGGACGCACTCCATCTACGCTGCCATGCTTCCAGGGTGCGTTGGCGTTCCTTCTTTTTAATTTGTGCCCTTGTCTGCTCATCTTCTTGATGCCTTTCAAAGAGCTTCTTGCCCTTTCTTCTGCTGCAAGATCCAGAGGGAGAATTCCCACCAGGACCTTGATAGAATCGCTAGAGATCGTCCTGTATCCGCTAGTGACGCGTAGACAGGCCCGACGGCGTGCTGATGTTACCACCTTGGTGTACGACTTCACCGCTGCTGCTTCATGCCAGACCGGGGCGGCGTACAGTGTAATTGAGTCAATTACGTGTACCAGCAGCTGTCTTTGAGTTTGCCGCGGTCCGCCTATGTTGGGCATCAGTCCCGCTAACGCATTCGCCACCTGCGATGCTTTCTTACCGACTCTTTTAAGGTGTTCATCGAACTTTAGTCGGGCGTCGATTTGTACTCCTAGGTATCGTATGCAGGGCGCCGAGATAATATCGCTGCTTCCAACCCTTAAGGTTATTGTCTCCTTTTTCTTCCGGCTCGTCACCAGGACCGCCTCCGTCTTGCGGTCAGCCAGTTGGGGACCAGCTGTCGTGATCCAGCTTCTGATGCTGCGGATTGCGTCGTTTGCGTCTTCGGTAATCTCCTCCAATGTTTCACTGGTCACTACTATCGCAATATCATCCGCAAATCCAATAATCTTAATATTGGGAGGTACCGGAATCCTCAATACCCCGTCATACATGATGTTCCACAGTGTTGGGCCTATGACCGACCCTGTGGAACGCCTGCAGTAATATCGTGTTTCACAATACCGTCGTCTGTGCGATATTGTAGTGTCCTATTGCTTAAGTAGCTTGCCACTATTTCCCGAATATAACTTGGCTCCCTTTTTAACGCATTTTTAAGCGTTTTTTTTTTTAAGCATTTTTAACGTCCAGGGTGACATTAGCGCAGTACTTCTTAGCTCCTCGCTTCCATCTCTTGCCGCTAATTACCTCGCGTGCTGTGTTAACCACTAGCATGATCGCGTCTGTGGTGGATTTTGCTTTGCGAAAGCCGAATTGACGTTCTGATAACCCTAAGGGCCCCTCGGTGAAATCTTGAAGTCGTCCGACTATGATTTTTTCAAGAATCTTCCCTGGGGTGTCTAACAAGCAAATAGGCATGTAGGACGACGGATCTTCCGGTGGTTTGTCACCTTTTGGCAGCAGGACTAGCTGTTGCAGTTTCCAGCGTTGAGGAAAGATGCCCTCCTGAAGGCACGCTTCAAAAACCCTTAGAAATACCTTTGGGTTACTTTTTATTGCCAGCTTGATAGCCTGATTTGGGACGCCATCTGGGCCGGGTGCAGCTGCGTCCCTGGTCTTTGCACAGGCTCTTCTGAGTTCCTCTTTAGTTAAAGGTGGGATATTATCTGGTGATGGGGCTTTCCAGTGAACCTGACATTGATCGTCCTTGGGAAAGAGGACTTCAATTATGCTGCTCAAAAATTCCGCTTCGCCTGGCGGCGCTGCTACTTTGCCCTTTAGTCGCGCCATGATCACTTGGTAAGGACGGCCCCATAAGTCCCTGTTTACTTCCTTACAAAGTTCTAGATTACAGCGTTTTTTGAGATTTTTGAGAATTTGAGAAGAGATTACGGCTCTTTGAGCGAGTGTGCGTGCTCAATGGCATTTCTTGCGCAATTAAGCAATTTCACTTGTCCACCAGTATGTTTCCTTATGCCCTTTTTTTGTTTGTTGGGATCGTGTCATGGATGCATTACACGCCTCTGTAACGAGGTCCATAAGAGAGTCGGCCATGGAGTTAGGTGTACCCGCATTGAGCCCTTCCTCTTCCATCATGACCTCAAAAGCTTCCCGATCTAGTGATTTGGCGTTCCATTTACACATATGATACGTCTTCGGCCCTCTCGCAGTCGCTATTTCGTACAATATAGCCCGGTGGTCACTGTGCGTATATTGATCGCTTACTTTCCACTTCTGCAGGTATGTGCTAAGATCGTCGATTGCAAAAGTCAGATCTATTATTGAGGTTTGTTCGCCTTTAACTAACGTTGGTTCAGAGCCCTTGTTCATTAGACAGAGCTCAAGTCTTGTCGGACTTTCAAGAAGTATTTTTCCTCTGTTGTTAGTTGAGGTACTCCCCCAGATGATGGACCACGCATTAAAGTCTCTGGCAATAATTAGGGGCCTTTTATTGGCTGCTTCATCCACTACTCTGGTAAGTAGCATTGCGAACTGGGCTTCTGTAAGACTTGGAGGAGCATACACGCTAAAGATGGATATTCCCCTCACTTTTACCCAGGTATATAGCTCTCTTTGATCGTGTGGTCGTTCCTGTACATGGGTATTCGCACTAACCCAGATTGCTGCCCTGCTGCTGCAATCGGTGAACCATTGTTGTGTGGCTTCCCTGTCTTTGTACTGCTCCGAGATGATAGCAACATCTATGGAAGATTCGCGGACGGTCTGCTCCAGGAGATCCTGTGCAACTTTGCAATGGTTTAGGTTGAGCTGCAGAAGTCTCATCCTCTAAACTTGTTAATGTACTCCTAGGTAAACGGGCATGCATAGCTGTATGATGTATGCTTCGTCTGGGATTTTCCGGCCTCTTGGCACAGCAGGCAGCATGGAGCCTTGTTGCACAACATGGTTTCGTGCTCTGAGCCACCACAGCGTCTGCAGGCTTTTGACCTGTCTGTACCTTCGCACTTGGCTGCAGTGTGACCTATTTGCCAACATCTATAACATCGCCTTATTTCTATTTTTCTCCGGACTCGGCAGTTCACCCATCCAATACGGACTCTGCCTTCCCTTATCAGATTTGCCGCCGAGTTAAGTGGAGCACTTACGACTGCTATCTGCGTTCCTGCATAGGCTGGTCGTAGGGATCTTACTCATATCGATCCAGATGACCCATCCTTGATGTGTTCGGATAGGATCTCCCGAACTTCTTCCTCTGTATTGACTTCGTCGATGTCTCTGATCTCCAGAGTGATTTGCTGGGACCTTCTCATAGCCGATGCCTTCTCTTTTACTTTTCCCTCCACTTTGAGGGCCAGTTCTTGCGCTTTCGTGCTTTTGCTATCCAGCTCCAGGATCAGCGCACCCCCCGCATTTCTTCTTATTTTTGTGACCTCTTTTTTGAGGTCAACTAGCTCCGGGTCACTTTTGATATCCTTTAAGATATCCGCGTAGGACACACCGTCTTTGGCCCTTATCACAATGGAGTTTGGTCTGGCACTACTTGGGGGCTTCCTCTCCCAGGTGATCTTTTCTCTCCCTTTCTTCTTCCTTGCGACCTTGCGCCACTCTCCTTCTTTCGACCCCCTCTTGTCGGTATTTTCCTCCTGTTCTGTTGCCCCTCCAGCAGCTTGCCGACTCTGTGGTTGGGACTTTTTTACTTTTTGCGGTTGGGGGGTAATCGCAACCTTCCTAGTGCCGTCCTGTTCTTTTCTACTGAGCAGACTCGGAGTGGTTTGCGTAGTCTTTCCCTTCAATCCTGGTCGTTGACTCTGTTGCAGATTGTCATCGGCCGTGCACACCGTTCTGTATATGGCCCTTATACTACGAGCAACGAGCAAGATCCTTTATCGGCTTGTGGACATTGTGTTTGTCCCTTACAAAATCGATAAGCTCATCGATTCTAGCGCCCAGACGGTCGAGCTGGTCTTGCTTGCGTAGAACGCAACTGTTCCAGTTAGATTCCCCTGACGCAGCTCCTAATGCAGTGGTAGATACTGAATCCAGACTGGGTATTACCTCCATACTGGTGTCGTGAGTTTGGCCCCCCCCAAAATCCATGGGGCCAGCGCCGGCCACCGGGGCTTTCACCCGATCGGAACCGGTGGCGGGATTGGGCTTTTCAGCTTGACCCGCTTGGGGATGTGTTGTTGTTAACTCACTATCCATAATTGGTTTATATTCGGGGTGCCTTCCCCTAGCTGGTTTTTCGTCCGCCTCGTGTATTTTATTTCCACGATACCCTCCACAAGTGGTGAGCGTTCCCCTATCCGCGACCTGGGGAGGCGCCAGATGGGAGAACACAGCAAACTCCACGCTGGAGTGCGCGCGCGCGCGCGTGTGTGTGTGTGTGTGTGTGTGTGTGTGTGCGTCTGTGTATTTTGTGGCGTAGGCAGAGCAAGCTCTGCACAAGTGGCCCTCCGATACCGAAACCCCACAGGCACCATTGTTAAACAATACTTCCGTGGGGCACGTTAATTAGCCTAGTAGACTTCTTCCTTAGGGTTTGACATTTCCATGCATCCCACATCCACCAAAGTGATTAGGGGTTCAGGATCAAACTCGTCTTCTTCTTTCTGCATCTTCCAGCCGTCTGCTTCTTGCAGCATCGTCCGGTCGTATACTTCTTGCAGCATCGTCCGGTTATCCTCTGGACAGACTTAACCCCGACACCTACGTTCCTCTACATCGGGTGAGTGAATCTGGGCTTTAACTCAGTTACCTACGTTCCGCTGCATTGGTCTGAGGAGCACTTAAAGGTACTCGACCCTAGCTCCTACGTTTCTCTGCATCGGGCAGGGGAGTGAGAGCTAAACTTTGTGACCTCCGTTCCTCTGCATCAGTCTAAGGAGCGTTTCGTCTTTACGGCTCAGTGGTCTTCATATAGCATATTTTACTCGGCTGTTTTGCCTTGTTTTTCCCCTCTCTTTTCTTCGTCATTTCTAACTTTTTTGAGGATGTTCCTTACGTAGTTGTTTACTGCGTACCAACCATCCTCCGACGTCAGTATAGCTGTCATCATTGACTCCGGTGTCACTCCGGTCTGGAGGTAGCACTCAAGTACTTCTCGTTCCCTTTCGTATCGCGAACAGTCACAGAAGACATGCTCTGCATCTTCGCTAGTTTCCAAGCAGACTGGGCAATTCGGACTGACAAAAATAAGACGCGGAAGTCCTGGGGAAAATCCGAAAGGAAGTAAACCCGGACATGACTGGATCGATGGTGCTGGGAGTCAAACAAACAAAAAGTGGAGATGTCCTTCTCAAGCTACGGAAAAGGTCTGACAGGACAGCGTTTACTGCAGAAGTAGAAAAATCAGTGCTGGGCCTTGGACAGGTAAAAAAGGAAGAACGGAAGACCACCCTTAAAATAAGGGACATAGACTCGGAATCAACAGAAAAAGAGGTGAGAGCAGCAATAGGAGGAGTCCTCAGAAAGCTGGACACCGGCAGGAGGGTGATTCTATTAAAGCCCAACACGAGTGGCGTTAGAATGGCCATAGTGATACTCAGCGAGAGAGAGGCCGAGGAGCTTCTAGAAATAGGACACATCCGCGTGGGCCTTGTAAGTTGCAGGATTAGGAAACCAGTAAAGGTAGTGCGGTGCCAGTAGTGCTTAGGCTTTGGACATTTGAAGGATGAATGTAATAGAGTAGATAGATCGACTTTCTGATATTAGTGTGGAGGAGCCGACCATCGCATGGCGCAATGCCAGTTGGAAGCGAACTGTTTTCTCTGCAAAGAAGATGGACAAAAGGAAGAAGGCTGCAAACATGTATCGTATTCAGGCGCGCCCTGCACACGGCGAAGAAAAAGGAACGAAGATCCTAGGAAGATCGAAGAACAGGTGAAAGGATGACGACCACATCGAATAGAAGAGGGCTAAAGCCATTGCTCCCCACCCCCCCACCCCCCGCGAAGAAATACTANAATACTAAACGGTCTCACCGCGGGGATCTGGGGCATAGAAGATGGAGCTAGATGCACCTTTACTAAGGGTCGGTAAAAGCAAAGGAGGGCGTTTGCTATTACGGATGGGTGTTTTTTCACCTGGCCGTGAGAGGGATGGGTTTAGTCGGTGCAAATCCGACACACGACTGGCGGAGTGGATTGGGTCGTTCCGACGACTCCATCAACGGAGCCAGCCATGGTCTTTCTAAGATTTTCCCAAATACGTCTTTCTCCAAGAGAAAAAAAACACATACACACACAAGCACACACACACACACACACACACACAGATAATCTGCATGGACGTTTTCTACTTCATAAAACTATAAATGTTCTCAAAATATTCTGAGCCTAAGTTATAAGAGTTACAAAGTTTAACAAAAATAATAATATTCAGTCATACAGTGTATACAGGGTGCGAGACAAAGCATTTTAGTCTTTATATCTGTTAAACAAAATAGTTTTATAAGCTGTAAAAAGAAATCAGTCTAGGTGATCAGAACATCGATCTTTTCCCAAATTTTCAACTTAATTAAAGTTTTTTCATTCCTGTAATCTTACGACATAGAAAACCCATTTAGTTTAGTTTCCGATTTTTAGCTCAAAAACTAGTCGTCAAAATGGCTTAACATATTTTACAACAAGTAGATATCATCGTTTTTCATTATCATTACTTTTTTTCGAAACGTTTAACCATTTAGTTTTAAAAATATGAATTTAAAAAGAAAACACCTTTTTTATCATAAAAGTTGAACGGAACAGTTAATCTGGAAAATCTTGCGGGAAAAAGTAGGCAATTTGATGCTCTTTTAGATACACTATTGTTGAATATATTTTATAAAATATATCATTAAAAAAAGCAAAAATTTTTTTTTATTGAAAAATGGCTATAATATGGCCATTGATATTGACAAAAAAAAAATTTTCCTGAATTTAGAATCAGAAAACATATATGTGCAAATCCGCGTTTGAGTGGAAACAACTCGAGTGCTGGAAATTAAAAATTTGGATTTGAGGACCCACCTACCAGAACAATTTTTGTTGGTTCTTCGAACCATCTAATGCAGAACAATGCCACTTGCCAAACTTTTTTGCCGGACAGTTTAATTCTCTTATGGGAATTTAACATAGGGAAAATGAACGAAAACCAGCCGCAGTTTAGATTTATGTCTGGAGGCGCAATCATAAAATGCTTATTAGTACTTTCAAGGTATTAGAAAAAAGATTTGATTTGAGCCCCGGTGGGTTGAAAATAGTTGCCTGGGAAAAAAGTTGTCTAGGCTTGAATATAGTAAAAAATCATGAAAAACTCGAATTTTTAAGAAAATCCGCGATTTACTCCCATTTAAAAATCCTTTTTGATCCGAGCGGTCAATTTCGACCATCCAGCCCTCAAATTAAAGCTCTTTTCTGTTACTTTCGTTTTTAAAAATTTAGATTAACATTTTACTGTTTTCATCGACTATATATATGGCTATATATTATGCCTTTTTTACCTTTTTCATTGCTATATATGTAAGCTTGTGGGTCACCAAGCTTGGCTTTGTCACTTGTTGACATGCGAGTGAGAGCCAGTATGTAATAAGACTCCGAGCCGTTAGGATCGTTATAAGTGATGTTATTGAAACTGATGTGCTTAAAGGTTTGCTATCGGCAATTGTATAGATTCAGGTTAGTCTTAAGTTTATACGTTCACTGTAATATTTTTAGCCTTTACTAATTTGTACATATTGTTAATATTTCAGTTGTTTATACTACATCATACAGGTGTTGATTTCTAACCTAAAACTCTCCGACCCATGAATCCTGACATGGCTAGCACACATAAATAAATATATTCTGTGTTTGTAACCACTGCTACATCACACTAGTATATATATTATAATAAATCATATAATATAAACGGGGCTCTGCTCGGGCGGAGCCGTCAGACCGTAGCCTGGTCAGTGCACTAACGACGAGAGACCAACCGCGTAATAATCGAGACCTAATCTCGTTCCTCGAGTTTTTATCGAGTCGTAGGTGACCTGGCTGAGTCGTATTTAGCATAGCGCAGTTGTTCGCACGTTGTACCGTGAAGCGATCGCGTGCCCGAAAAAAGCGGCAGGCGAACTTAACAGGATACGGACAAAAAAAGGCCAACCAAACCGCTGATACGTAGAAAGTAAAGTATAGGTTCATGAAATAATAGTACCACGAGCACACACCGGTGCAAACGCAGCGAACGAAGCAGAACCGGAAGGGCAAAAGGAGAGATCAAGCTGACACACAGATTGAGCAGTCGCTCAAAAAAAATTCCCTTCGCAGAAAAAAAAAAGTTGAATTGCTCGCAAGCCTCGGAGTAGCGCGCGCATCGCAGACCTCGGGCAAAAAAAAGCCGCAATCGAATGCGGACCCTCTGGTGCAGGTCGTGAAAACGCAGGAGCCTTCGCACGTGCGTTCTACGAAATCATTCGCCTAAAATTAAATAGAGGGCCCGCGCAGCTGGATTTATCTCTGCGAGCCTAAACAATCGAATCTGCTTCCGCGAACGCGGCACGCGCGCGAGCTCTCTCGTCTCGTCTCTCTCTCTCTCCACTTACCGTGCTTACTCCCGTTTCACTCTCCGCCGTTCGTCTGTAACAGAGCTGTAATACATTATTATACATTATGGTATTTATGCTGGGGAGGTTATGACGAGTTAACGTTGTTCCTCGTCATTATATATATATATATATATATATAGGCTACGCCCCCCTGCTCGCTCCGCTCGCCAACCCCCCATTTTAGACTTTTGTTTTCAAAATTTAATTTTATGATTAGTTAAGAATGAAAAAGATGAACTAAGAGATGATAAAATTAAATAAAATAATCAATAAACATTAATAATGCAATTATTGTTTTTACTTTATAAACATATACACCAACACATATAATACAAATGTATTACACATTAACATGTTGTTACAACATTAACAACTCATGATTAAATTAAACATGTATTTTATTATGTCAATTATATTATTACTTTTATCTGTAAACCCTTTGATACAAATTAAACTTTTGTACTCTTTTTTTCTTGAAAATGTACTACGGTAATACGAGTTAAACCCTACAAATTCATCTCAAACAAAAATTATTGTCAGAACTCCTCTTTGCTCTTGGTATGCGAGATTCAAAAGACGAGTTTCCTCTGAACAATATTATAAAGCGTTTCGTCCTAGACTGTTGGACTGGACTCATCAGTAAGGATCCAACAGTCCTCCTTAGACGCTCTGCTGCAAGATGTTACTACAGCCCAATATATGTAGGAGTCCCTCGACTACTTCAGTTGTGGGAAGTAGTCACCTCCTAAGGTTCTTTTTACTCGTATTACCGTAGTAGCATTTTCAAGAAAATTTGTTGTAAATTTAAGAGTGTTGATATATATTTTGTTAATTCGGCATACGGTTGAACAGAAATGCGTGGTAAGGAGAGCTGACTATTCCCACAACTGATTAGTAGGTCGAGATGGACCTACGATATATTGGGCTGTAGTAACATCTTGCACAGCAAGCGGTCTAAGAGGACTGTTGGATCTTACTGATTGAGTCAGGTCCAAGCAGTCTTAGACGAAAACGCTTTATAATCATTGTTAGAGACACTCGTCTCTTTGAATTCTACGCCATACAAGGAGCAATATAGAGCAGTTTCTGGACAATATTTTTGTTTGAGATGAATTTGTTAGCGGTTTAACTGGTATTACCGTGAGTAAATTTTCAAGAAATTTTTGGTAAATTTACGAGCTGTTACGAGTATATATTTTGTAATTTCGGCATACGTGGTTGAAAGAAATGGCCGGTAGGAGGCTGACTACTTCCCACAACTGAAGTAGTCGATGGACTCCTACATATATTGGGCTGTAGTAACATCTTGCAGCGAGCGGTCCTAAGGGACTGTTGGATCCTTACTGTATGAGTCCAGTCCAACGTCTAGGACGAAACGCTTGATAATATTGTTAGAAGAAACTCGTCTTTTGAATCTCCGCCATACCAAAGAGCAAAGAGCGAGTTCTGACAATAATTTTGTTTGAGAATGAATTTGTAGGTTAACTCGTATCTCCGTAGTACATTTTCAAGAAAAATTTTTGTAAGATTTACAGTGTTAGATTATATATTTTGTACTCTTTATCAGTACTATGCGCTCCCGAGTCGTCAAATATTGTTTATATTTATATTTTTTTTGAGTTGATTTCACGTTTATAAAATCATTATGTATATGTCAACTAAAACACTTTTTTATGCCACTCAGTGCTATAAAAAGAATTATATATAAACTATATATTTTCTTCCTATATATTATGGATGTAAAGGAGAGTATATAGTGGACTGCGCATGCGCCAACCCTTGAGTAAAGCTAAAATTTACCGCGTAAGTTTGAATAATATAATTTTCTTTTAGAAAAAATTAATAAATATATTTGTTACATCAAATAATTATTTATAAATTATTGTTGCTGAGCGAGTTAACGCAAATAATTCGGATGATATGAACAAATTATTTTGTAATTGTAAAATTATTCATTATAATTTTTTTAGTTTATAAATAATTATTTGGTAGTCAAAAATTGTATTATTAGATAGTAAAAAATGTATTGATAATTTTTTTTAACGGCAATTACACCATTTAAATTTACGCGGCAAGTTTTGGCTTGCCGCGTAAGACCGTCAAAAACGGTCAGGACAAAAGTAAATCTAGTTATGTGTACATTCAAATGTATTTTTTTATTCACTAAAAATAATCTTGATTTCATTGAGATATTACGATTGCATTGCATATTGCAAGTTAAAAATTTGCTTGTTTTATTTCTTTTCGTCACAGTTTTTTTTCCCGATATTTTGTCACATGACCGGTCCGGTAAGATGTATTATACGCCAGTGGTACAGCAGTTAATCTATTTTACCGATATTTGTCATCTTCTGCTACTCGGTAATACATGTATGTTTGTCTCTTGTTATGTTTGATATAATAACAGTTACTTCTAACCCCATTATCAGTGCAAAATAAAAGTGAGTAGTTTAGAATTGACACTGCTATTGGGGAGTTTTGCCAAAATGAACATATAATATAGGAAGATAATTATCTTTTTTTAGATGAGACAGAAAATGAAGTCTTGATTAAATGCGTTGTGATAAGCTTCTATTTAAAGTGTGATTACAATCTATTTCTAAAACATCTTTACTATTTCTGGCTGGTTTTGAATTGTCCTGATTTCTAGGAGACATGGACTGCAAAGGTTCAAAATGATTACTGACTGAATTTCTGACTGGTTTTGAATTGTCCTAATTTCTAGGAGACATGGACTGCAAAGGTTCAAAATGATTACTAACTGAATACTGTTAAATTAATATAATTATTCAATGGATTATTGTACTCTTCAAGTTCTTCTTCGAGTTCCTTAGACTCATTTAATGTGTATAATTGATGACGAGTTGGATACACTTATTAATCTAAAATATAATTCAAGCAGATTGTTAATGCGGCCATATTTGACTATTTAACATAGTAAAAATATTACGATCACAAGCCCGATAACGCAGAGAGCATTCTGAGAGTATAATGTATATAGAAAATTTTACACTTTAAACATTAACACATTCTAAACTTTATACATTTTGAGTAAGTTAATAATAGCAATAATTATGTTGTGGGGGATGGTGGGGGGGGAGGCGGGGGGCTTTTAGGTTATCGTTTTCATAAAGTCCAACAACGGAAGAACAATTTTACGTTATTTGGTGGGGGGGCCATGGTGGAGGGGTGGTGGGGGGGGGGAGTCTTGCCAAAATGAACATATAATATAGGAAGATATATATATAGATGCAGAAATCAGCTCGATAAATCCCACATTTTACACTTTTATGCGGAAAACTTATATATAGTATATGACCAAATTTGTGAAAAAATATTTATAAGACTAATTTATATATATATATATATATATATATGCTATTCTAAGATATATATATATACTATTCTAAGATATATATATATATACACACACACACACACACACATATATATACATGATAGGAATACTCATATATCAAGAGGCGTGACAGCGCCGCGCTGGCGAGTAAAAGTATACGAAGTATACGACACGATGACGGCGCGGGTCGCGGCCCTTATATACTTTGATATTGGGTTCTCTAACCTCAAAATAATTTTCCAAACGCATTTATAGCATTACTATTGCACCTATGCCCGTTGTATCGCTATCGACTGGACATCTATTTACCTAATCTTTCTCGAGGAAAAGGATTTATTCGAAAAGATTACTTTATTGGCGAAATATTGCATGCTGAAATTTAGCTCAGTAATTTTCTTTTCGTTGTACGGTCTTCCTCTCCTGAGATTTTTCAGCTTTCCGGTCACGTGGCTTCCGGTCATTCACGGCGCAAAAATTTGAATAGTCGAGAAAGTTACCGCAATGAACCATCGATGATTTAAGCAGCACCTATATGTTAATTCGGTTATTTGCGTTCGATTCGTGAGAGCATTTACAAACATTGAAAACTAAATTCATCAATTATTTTAAAAAATTGCATTTCTTCATAAAGAATATGCATTTTTGAAGTGTATTGTCACTCGGGTGTTTTCGGGGTCGCTGAAGACGAATATCGCGACGGCAACGGTCTTCGAGATACCTGATGGTGCCCAGGGTGGACAATACCAACGTCGTCTCCTCGAGTTTTACGGAAATTTGTAACATAATTAGTTGAAACTTGTTACTCGGAAGTTTTTGGGGTCGCTGAAGACAAATATCGCGACGGCAACGGTCTTCGAGGTACCTGATGGTGCCCAGGGTGGAAAGTACCAACGTCGTCTCCTCGAGTTTTACGGAAATTTGTAACAAAATTAGTTGAAACTTGTTACTCGGGGGTTTTCGAGGTCGCGAAACACGAATATCGTGACGGCAACGGTCTTTAAGGTACCTGGTACCCAGGGTAGACAGTACCAACGTCGTTTTCTAGAGTTTTATGGAAATTTTTAACATAATTAGTCGAAAATAGTTACTCGGGGGTTTTGCGTGTCGCCGAACACGAATATTGCGATGGCAACGGTCTCCGTGGTACCTGGTGCCCAAGGTGGACGGTATCAACGTCATCTCCGAGAATTATCTTGAGTATTACATATTTTTACTGTTGATACCGTACAATGTAATACATGTATAGTCTCTATAAAAGTGATGAAATCTTCTATAAAAAAACCTTTTTAAAAGGTAAAATATTGGCGAGTAAAAGTTTCTTTACAAAATTCGTGATATCCCAAAAACAAACATAACTGATGTCAAGTAATTGTTTTTCATATTTTTCAGGTATACGCATGCGGACACATTATTTTATAAAATAAAATATTTTTTACTTAAATTCTTACTATACAGTAGTTTGGATTCATAAGTAAAATTTCAAATTACTCTTCTTCCTTGGCATTTCCAAAAGTATATTTAATCATATACTTTTAATCCATAGTTCAGTAGTTATTAGAAAAATTTAAAAAATATTAAAATCTTGAGTCGTATTTCCAATGTAATATTGGTTTTAATTATTTAAATAGCTTCTGAACTATGGATTAAAAGTATATGATTAAATATACTTTTGGAAATGCCAAGGAAGAAGAGTAATTTGAAATTTTACTTATGAATCCAAACTACTGTATAGTAAGAATTTAAGTAAAAAATATTTTATTTTATAAAATAATGTGTCCGCATGCGTATACCTGAAAAATATGAAAAAAAATTACTTGACATCAGTTATGTTTGTTTTTGGGATATCACGAATTTTGTAAAGAAACTTTTACTCGCTAATATTTTACCTTTTAAAAAGGTTTTTTTATAGAAGATTAGTCTTATACATTTTTTTTTACAAATTTGTTCATATACTTTGGGAGTGTGGTAGGCCGGGAGAAAAATTGTATTCTAGAGAATTAGACTTTGATTTATCTGACTTTATTTGCGGTATAAGAACTGAGTGTGTCTCGAATGATTCTAAGTGTAGTGTAGTGTAGGTCGTCATAGACTCAAAGGAACTCCCCTCCATATCTTGCGTCTTGGGTTTTATAGGAGGGAGCTCCTCCTACTTCCGCCTGCTCCCTCTAAGGGAAGCGTCAAGAAGGGACCCGGCGTCAGATGACCTGATGGGAGGGGACAATTCCGTTATGTTATTGTTCTGCTTGCTCGGACCGACCGCTCTTTGTTCGGTGACCTAACGGGACAGTCGATTGCGATACTTCGGTGACGCGGTATGCGGGTGTCGTTCCTGCCGGGAAAAATCCACGACCCGTCTGGCGAGCGCGCCGGGCCATCTTAATTGGGCCAGATACGTGAAAACCGTTTATAGGGAACTGTCTTTCGTGTCTGTGCTTTCTTTCTGTCCGGCGACAGAAAGCATCTGCATGGTATGCGTGTCTGTATGTGCGAGTGTTTGTTGGCAAGAGCGTGTGACGTGGCTACCACAATACTATATATACAAGCTTTTTTCCGTAGTAGAAGCCTAAAATGTGGGATTCATAAAAAAAAGAATGGCTGTCTTGGGGACAGCCGATAGAAGTGAATACTGAAATAGGTGTGTTGTAGATTTTTATTTTGTTTTTTTTTTTAATGGGTGAAATAATAAAAATATGTTTATCGTTATTCGTACATTATTTTATTTCTTACATACTTTATTTACATCTTTACTTATCTATGGTAGAATCACAGGTATCTTCATTTTTTAATTTAATTAAAGAAACAATCGGTTTGTGGTAACTAATGTATGATATAAATATTTTAGAATCTATTTTATATAAAAATCTTGAAAATACTGCATCTAATGTTGTGCCATACTTAGTAGTTGATTGTTGAGCATCATTATTCATTTCTAATTGAAATTTATTTTTGAGGAATGCAATTAATGGTTGTACACTTTCGTCTGCAAAGTTAACATTAAAATCTCCTGCCAAAATCAGTGGCATTTCATGGTCATTTGTATCGAGTTCCCGTGCTCCTACTTCGGTGTATGCAAGTAGTGATCAATGTAATTTTATTAATACACTTGTAGTTAAATATAAGGATTCACTTCAATAATACTAATAACGATATACATGTTTACATACAACTGACGCGATACATGTTTACGTACAACTGACGCGTAGACGCGGGATAGCATCATTTCAGTTTATGCTAGGTAGAGAACGCCGAGAGCGCCGAGGGGCCCGAAAGCCAGCGGAAAGATACGGAAGGAGAGAGCTGTAAAGGAAGAGGTGCGCGTACGTGTTGCGCGGCGACGAGAGCGCGGTGGAGGGGAGCGAGAGAGAGAGAGAGAGAGAGAGAGAGTGAGTGAGAAGGAGAGGAGCGCGCGAAGGAAGAGGTGCGCGTATATAGCCGGACAACTCTGTGCGGCGAAGAGGGCGCGGTGGGGGGGGGGGGGGCTCTATCGAGGTCGTAAGCTTACTTCCGCCCTCTAAGCGTTAGCGTGAAGGTCGGTTTTTTCTCGATTCGCTCCCCGGCAAAAATGTGTACCTAACGAGCCTATAGAAGTATTCACTTCAAAATTGCTGATTTCCAGCCCTGGCCCTGAATCAGCAACGACTGCTAACGAAATTTCCATAGTTTTTCAAGTATCAGTATGACATAAGCTACACGTACAGAAAATAATTATTCAAATTAGTCGTTCTAAGCCAGAGAAATTTTATTTTGTCCTCGAAATTCCTATTTTGGCACACTGTGCACCGCGCCTGTCGAGCTACCCCCACCAGCGCGCCGCTCGGCGAAGGAAGCAACTGTAATGGAATCCTCAATTCCATTACGCACACAAAAATTATAGAATAAAAAAACCAAGTAATTGCACGCGTACACACAAAAATACACACCTATACTTATGACACGCCACCATCGGAGCAACCACCCGCTGAGAAAGGAGGTCGCACCCAACCAAAATAGACCAAAAAGCAGCGGCCAGTACGCATCTAAGCCAACTCCCGTAAAAATGGCAGACATAGACCAGAACACGGAACAAACAAGCCAAAGAACAAACCTCATAGATATCACGGAACCCTGCAACGTTGTCATACGTGAAAGTAAAATACGCCGAAAATAAAATAATCTAGGCGGATGATTTTAGATTCACGGCCAAGCAAAGGCAAACTGCGACAAGAAAGAAGCACCGATCTACGACTGTGCCAATACAAAAAATCTGGAAGATCTCACATGCGCGCTCTTCAAAGAGAGCGCAGGCGACGGAAAGCAGCGGGAGAGCTAAGCTATGAGCTCGATTCCCCAAACTAGTAGCAATAAAACTCAGTTTTTATGAATTGACCTGTCATATTTCCATTAGAGCAAGAGTCGCGAGAAAATTTCACATCAGCCTCTCCAAAAAAGGGAATGAGGAAAAATACTAGAAGCCAGCATATAAAGCCCTGGAGAAAAGGGTGAGGGGAGTCAGTCTGTATCCGAACGTCAATCAATACCGAATCGCTGCCAGTCGCCAGACCAACAAGTTATAAGTACTAGTTAGCAGTGCACAAGTTAAAGTTCACACACTCGTAAGAATATCGAGGGACGTAGCCCAAGTCGACAGTCCATAGTGAACAGTAAATACACGTGTTCGACGCACCAAGGCGCTCATCTGTCTACACCTGCTTGCCATTGAGGAGAGAAGCTGAGAGCCGACGGTCCATCAACAGCCTGACCGTACTGAACCACCGACGCAAGGACCAGGCGCCAAGGATCCACAGCCGCAACCTCCTGCTAGCGCGCATCTTCCGACACACACACACACACACTCATACACTTACACGATAATAAGGTACTTTTCTCTATTTAAATTCCACAAAATATAGAAGTGTTGTAGAAATTCTAACCCCGTGTGAATAAGTGATTTCGTTATCCGGCTCCCTTTCCCGGAAGGCAGTGACCGCGTATGCGATAGCCAAAAGGGATTTCCTTCATTTCCAATCCAAATAAAATAATACTAATTAAGATAGGAACTCGTATAGAGCAAGTATATTGGTGGGTTGCGCTCATTCGGACGTAACACAACGCCGCCGCGAGCTTGTCACTCACGAAATTTTCACTTTATTCATGGTTTGTTTGAGCTGCACTAAGCCACCTACAACCTTCGGAAATAATTCCTGTATTAAAGTATTGCTTCAGCTATAACTGTGCCAAATTTCAAGTGAATCGACCAAATAGTTTCGACGTAATCGTTTAATAACTAAGAGCTTAGGATTTCGGGTACTGTTGGTCCGATTGTAATGATTTTTTTTAAATTCATATTTTTTCACGTTTATTACAATGAAATTAGTTGCAATCCTCAAAATTAAAAACTCGCTGAAATCCGCACCAAGCAACGATCATTTGTTGATGTAAATAATATTAAATGTTGATTTGAAGAAAATTCTTCTTCAGTATTTTATAAGTACATCATAAGCTACCGATTTCCATTGATTTTATTTTTGTAAAACGGCGCAAAAATTGCAGCTACTTGACATTTATGGACAAATAGTTTTGCAATAGTCCGCCATTTTGAAATAGGAAAATAACCGCGGCATGATATGTTGTACTAACCAAAAGACATCACTCAGTGCCGTTTCAGTAATAGTGAAACAATTTTTTTTCCTCCTAGAGGAAGCTTTGTAATAGAGAAATTTTTTACTACATCAAAAACACGTTAAAAACATGTTTCGAAGTGTTTGGAGTTAAAATAAGTGTTTTTAGAAAATGTCCGTATGGATGTGCGTGTGTGTGTGTTTTTTTTTATGTGGCGTAGGCAGAGTAAGCTCTGCACAAGTGGCCCTCCGACATCGAAACCCTACAGGCACCATTGTTGAACAATACTTCCGTGGGGCCCGTTAACTAGCCTAGTTGGCTTCTTCTTTGAGGTTTGACATTTCCATACCTCCATCATCCACCGTCACCATCCAACATCGCCATGCAATTAAAAATTAAAAATTAAAAGCAAGTTTCAAAATCGAATACAAAAATAAAATTTATTACAAAAGTGAATAAAATTTTAAAATAAAATCAAGTAAAGAGATAAATCGTCTAATAACAAGCTCAAAGTGACAAAATTGCAAAAATATTGATGAAGTATATTTGACCGATGTGCGTACCCTATCCCTTAGTCTGCTAAGTAGAGACTTATCCTTAGATCAGCTTCAAAAAGCGGTCATCTCATTCAGCCCTACAGTCTGCTGAAAAGCGACTTATCCCTAGAGAGGCGGAAAAAAGATATTTTTACAAAAACTGCTAAATGAAAGAAAAATATTAATAGAACAAATCAAAAGTGTAAACCTACAAATTTATAATTTTAATGCAATCCCAGAAACAAAAAGAGTAGTCCAGAAATATAACGAGACGGAAATCTCAGAATTCCAACGCGTAATAGGACAAAAATTCGACGATTTATTAAATTTCACGCAAATTGAAATCAATAAAAATAAAACTAACAAAAACGCCGGGATTTTAACAAATCAGACGGAAATTATAATTATCGAATAGAGTATTACAATAATAATTTTATGAAACTTTTCAAAACAACATTTTTTTTTTCGGGTTACAGCTTTCTTAAAATATCGAAAAACTAATCGTGAAGTAGTTACAAATTACGGAAATATATTTAGCTACGACTCTCATAGGCATTTAGTATCTGTTTGCATGTCTAAATAGTCAAATATCAAGTGCGGATAAGATTTAAAGAACAAGCTGTAAAACATTTATCACGATAAAACACAGCGCGCATCAGGTTTCAATAGCTACTCGTGATTGACCTACAGAATCTGCAGACATCAGCAAAGACGCGGAAGTCGAGCAAAGCGCAAACGACCGCGGAAAATAAATAGGTCACGGATAAAAATATACAAAACTAAATGGGCCGAAGTAGATAAGCTATGCCGGTACCAGGGCATGCCGGTACTGCGGCATGCCGGTACTGGGGCATGCCTTTACTGCGGCATGCCGATTCTGAGGCAGGCTGGGACAGGGTGATACTGGGGCAGGATGATCCTGCGGTATTCTGGGGCACTGCAATTCTGCGGCAAAGTGACTCTGCGGCAGCGTTTTTAACTCATAAAATTTTTTTTTCGTTTCTGCTTTACAGCAAAGAAAGAAAAAAAATGTTGGTATTGCGGAGATTCGAACCGGCAACCTTTCGATTAGCGGTCGGTAATCTTACCGACTTATCCATTTCATGTTCTTGAAATAGGATGTTTCTTTTTTCGTTCTTACTTTACAGTACAGAAAGAAAAAAAATTTTAGTTTTGCCGAGGATCGAACCGAGAACCTTTCGGTTACCAGTCAGCCGTCTTACCGACTTACCCGTTACGAGTTCTTGCGAGTTCATGTTTAGATCATCATTATAATTTACTTATACATTTTTTTAAAATTATTAAATAAAAAATTATTTTGGCATTGCGGAGAGTTGAACCTGTGCAATTGTGCCCTGGAGTCAGACGTCTTACCGACTGCGCCATTATGACTCCTATGAATATTATTTTTAAATATGTAGCTCTGAAAAGAGCTGTTTATCAAACAAAAATCGTTATCACGTTATTATATTATATGGTGGCCCTGAAAAGGGCCGATTGTTTATGGTGGCTCTGATTGTAAAAGGGTTAGTCCTGAAAAGAACTGTTTGGCTTATGTGCAGATAACGAGACGACCTGGTGACTCGTCCTCGTCACTGCAGTAAACAAGACGTCTTCTGACAGATTCGCGATCCGGTGTTGTGTAGTTGCTGCTACGAGGCAAACTGTCAGGTGTCACCAGGTCTACTGTCCTTGTAGGTGACTCCTGTCTTGCACCCAACAAGTATTCAAACTCGCTAAACGAATCCTCCTCGTCAGAAGAATTCAAGATTGAAATCTTCTTGACTGGTGGACGATACAGCGGTTCGTTTGAATTCTTCCTCTTCTCTGCATGACGATGTTGAGGTGAAGAGTCAGACGAGGACACGAGATCAATCATCTCTGGCGGTGTCTTCTGTGGAGTCGGTAGAATTTCGACTTCCGGAGATGAGAAGATCTCAATGATCTCTGGCGAAGACGTGATGTCGAACACCTCCACTTGACTCCCGATACTTTCTGCTCGAAAGAACGGGTTCAAGACTAGTTCCTGGTTGTCTAAGAAGTCTACTGGTGGTGGTGGAGGTGTCGGTGTCGAGGAGTGGTGATAGACCATGTCCCATGACGTCTCCTCCTCGTCCGGAAAGCGTAAAAAGAAACTTGAATTTTCCATGTTTTCTCGAGAAAGTGAGAGCCAGAATGAATCTTGAAACCAGAAACCCTGACTTTTATCCCTGCGAGGCTTCACCCTATTGGCTCTCAGATTCATGGAAGGGGTAAAATTACATTTTTTTTTTATTACTACCTCCACTAGTTTTTTATGCGTGGTGGGAGAAGAAATAGTTTAATCAGCTTTCAAGGATTACTATTCACAGTAAATTTCACTTTTTTAGTCATATCTATTTATAAAGACTTATAATTATGCATGAAAGTATATTTTTATTTAATATGCAATAAAAAAGTGTTTTAAATAGTTAAAGTAACTTTATAATGTCAAGAAGTCTCAAGGTCATGAATTTTTGCAAATCTTGTCTCTACGGTCAAATCAAATTTTACATTTTCAATCTTATTTCTTATTCTATGATAGATAGAGACTTAAAATTTTATATCAAAGTATGTTTTAACTAAATATTCAATAATAAAATCCTTTGAGATGATTCAGATACATAATTAGTCAAGCATAGCATGTTATTATCAAATTTCATTAAAAACATGAGACTGCGGTGGTATCAATTTTTAGATTTTTGCTCATATCATTGTATCTACAATAGATAGAAAGATGAAACTTTGCACACAGCTTTGTTATACATTTATATGTCAGAAAAAACGTTCTCTGAATGTTTATAATAATATATAAGTTAATCTAGTCCAAAACTTTGACATTTTCAAGGTGACTGAAAAAGCCGCTAAAAGAGAAAAAGTTTAAATTGCAAGTTTTAGAACTGCTCATACGTTTTAAATATTTGTATAGTCCTGAAAAGGACTTATTGATACACCAATTGTAAAGAAAGAGAAGAGGAAAGAATTACATATAATTTATTTTTTTGAATACCTGAAAAAGCTGTTAAGAAAATAAGTTTGAATCACCAGTTGCTTTATTTTTCATTAGAACTGCTAATATATTTTATAATGGAGAAGGATATAAGGAAAATAACAAATTGTTTGTATATACGTTAAAAAATATATGGTAGCCCTGAAAAGGGCTGATTGGTTTTTATCGTTTTTGCCCTAAAAAGGGCAGATTAGAAGAGCGTTGTTTAGAAGAGCCTTCTACGAGGGGGAAGGCAGTTGAAACAATGACAGGGCGCGAAGAAGTCTTCGTCGTCGTCATCGTCATCCTGTCGTGGTCGCTTCCTCGTCATGCAGGGCCTAGCAGCAGGAGAGTTGTCGTCGTCGTCATCGCTGTCTTCTTCTTCCCGAGGTCTCTTTATCTCGCAGAGGATTTTCACCTCTGAAGAAATGACCGCTACAATTTCCAGCTCAGGAGGAGAGACGAGGTCGACTATCTCGGGTGTCATCTGGCTGTCGGGTGACATCGGGCTGTCAAGCAGTGCCTCCGGACAATAATGCACGTCCGGATTCGGGACGTACTCATGACGCCGTGAAATCAGACTGTACAGCCAGACTCCCGATTCCTGGCCAGATTCCTCATCGGGGCTGAAGACTGGCGACGGCGGAGTCACTGGTGGAGTGACGTCGAGGTCCATCAATGGCGCTGGTAGTGGCAGATCTTCCTCCTGAGCGTCAAGCGCATCAGGAGTGCCTGGCGGCGTAGCGTCAGTCTCCATCCATGGAGGCAATATTGGCATTTCCTCTTTGTCGTCTTGCTGTATAGGAAAGACTTCCAAGTCCCTATACAGCTCTTCTACCGCTGCGTACTCAAGGTGGCGGAACTCTTCTGGTAGATCCATTGTAGACTTGTAGATTNACTCAAGGTGGCGGAACTCTTCTGGTAGATCCATTGTAGATTTGTAGATTCTCAGTCCACTTATATTTACAGAGCGCGGCCTTTTCCCCCACGCGTCTACCGTTGCGCTGGAAGGGGAAGCCTACCGCTCAAGTCTATATAGGGACCCCGCTCTCTCGCGCGCGCCATTAGTTCTTGCGCGCGTGCGCAAGCGTTGCCGAGTGACAGCGTCGGGAAAAACTCGTAAAGAAGCAACAATCGATATTCAACAGCGACGAGCACGACCAGCATCAAGACGTCGAGGACGAGCAGCACCCCGCACGACCAGCAGCAAGACGTCGAGGACGAGCAACACCGCCACCAAGAGAGTCACGACGTGCGAATCATCGAAGCCTCGAGCAACAACTACGTCATACGGGGAACATAACCTTTTGTTCCGCGGCAGTATGGCAATAGCCATTCGAACGCGAACTGTCGCGGTGTCTCTTTCGAGAACAAAAGCTCTTCTCAGGGCTAATTATCTCTCTCTCTCTCGAGAAGAGTCCTTTTCAGGGCTACATATTTTTTTTTGTGTGTGTATACTTTTTTCACAGCAACCACGAGCCGCATGAAGAAGAAGACGTAAGAAGAAGCGAGAAGATTCGTCGGATGTGCCAACGCTCTTTTCATAGCAACAGCGGCCATGAGAAGCAGAGGACAAAGGAGAGGATAAGTGCCGTGCGCGCGTATTTAGTGAAAAAGTATTTTTTATTATCGGGAAAAATAACCTCTCGCGCGTACTCGTCCATATCAATAAGACAGTAGCCATGGTTTTCGCTACGTCGGGCTGCTGCTGCTATGAAGATAATATAACGTAGGATAAAGCCCTTTTCAGGGTTCTTTCATAGCAGCAGCGGTCATGGGGACAGAGGACGATGAGTGTTATCGAGAGGCCTCAACGCACGTGCGCGCGCGCGCGTGTTCAAACGCTCCTTGCGACGCGAAGTGTATACGGGGAAAATAACCTCTTGTTCCGTGACAGTACCGCATTCGACCGCGAACTATCGTGAAGTCTCTTGCGAGATACAAGCCTTTCTCAAGGCTAGTTATTATAACATAGCTCTTTCGAAAAGTAAGGACTTAAAAAGGTTTAGGACTATATATTTCTTTTGTGTGTACTTTTTTCTTCCACAGCAACAACAAGCCTTCAAGAAGAAGACGCGCGACATTGCAGGTGCTAACGACGGTGTTCGTTACGTCAGGCTGCTGCTGCTACGGACTTGTAACGTAGGATAAAGCCCTTTTCAGGGTTCTTTCGTAGCAGCAGCAGCGGCTACGAGGAGCAGAGGATGTCGACGAGTGCAACCGAGAGGCGATGATGTGCGCATGTGTTCAAGTGCTCCTTGCAATTCGAACGCGAAGCAGCGGCAACGAGTCTCAGTCTAACGTAGAGGATTATCGGCAGTGACTTGTGTGTGTGTGTGTGTGTGTACATGTTAAGTGTCCGTGGCAGCGTATCGACAGGAGTCGAGTCGAACGCGAAGCTGTCGTGGACGTGTAACGTAGGAGCATCTCTTTCGAGAAGAGTCCTTTTCAGGGCTTGAAGCTCTCTGTCTTTTAATGTAGAGAGATAGAGAGAGAGAGAAATCAGCTCTTTTCAGAGCTACCAAATATTCTAATCGTAGGGACAAACAAAAGAAAAAGTCCATAGGTTAGGAATTCCCTTCTATCCCTTAATCCTCTGTGTACGTGTGTGTGTGTGTGTATTTTAGTTTTCATTTGATAGGTTTTATTTAATATATAGATGCATGCTATCAGTCAAGCAATTTTTTTTTTTCTTCAATTTATAGGTTAGGTTGACATCAACATGTTTTATTAACTTATTAAAATGTAAATTTATATATATACATATATATATATATTCTGCTTGTCTAAGTCTTTATTTTCATTATATGAGCATGAATATATAAAAATTGAGTCTGCGGAATGATGAGATTTCACATTCCATGAATTATAAAGTATTGCATGGTATATAGAGATTCGAGAGTAGTAGTTTTGTTTTAAAGTATATTATAACTTAATATACAGTAAAAAGTGTTGTAGCTTCTATTTTATTATTTCAAAGTCCAAGAAATAGACATTTTCAGAAAACTTTGTTATACGCTGAAATGCTATTTTACATTTTCAGTCATATCTACTATTCTGTAGAAGATAGAGACTTGAAATTGTATCCCAAAGTATATTTTATCTAAATATACAATAAGAAACTGTTCTGAGTACACTGAGGTATATAGTTCCTTCAGTGTATGATATTTTTATCACACTTGTGAAAAACATGAGGTTTCGGTAAAATCAAATTTTACATTTTTGCTCATAGCTTTAAATCTATGATTGGTAGAGGGATGAAACTTTACACCAAGCATTATTGGGTCTTAATTTAATAGAAAAAAGTTGTCTGAAGTGTTTCTGATGATTTTTACTGTTTATTTATTAAAAAACTTGAAATTTTCATACAACCTGAAATTGCCGCTAAGTGTCATTTTCATACAAGTCAATATTAAATAGTTATAAAAACAGTTTATCAATACGTTTAAATAATGTATATAGTTCTGAAAAGAACTGTTTGTTATGAAAGATGGTAAAGAGCCCCTCCCCGCTCTTTACCTGTGAGGTACGTCCTAATATCACATATTTACCTCTCCATGAATCTTTCATAATTATGCTTTATTGAATCAATTGTACATGAAAGAATCTTGCATCTTCTTCTGTTGAAGCCCCCACTGCCTCAGTGCTGTTGCATTTTGATATGCACAAGATGGTTGAGACATGCATGCAACGTGATGAGTGCAGGAAAGATCTTCCATTGGCAATTTCTTCAGCGCAGGGCACTTCCATTCTTCCAAGTTGTAGATGGCTGTAGTTGGAAGAATATCTCGAAGCCATTGAGATTTCTCCAAACCCTTGACATAGATCTCTGAGATAGCTGTTGAGGACTCCTGGAAGGTGACAGTACAGGATGTGACCTGACTTCCAGAGTATCCCGTGATAGTTCAGCTCAAGCCAGCGGTTCTCGCTCTGATACTTTGGCGGTAGTTGCTCCCAAGGATGCGGTGGCTTGAAGAGCATCACCGTAGGCAGGCAATCATCCTGGAGAGGTACCAGGGCCACCTCCTTGAAGACAAACTGGTTGTTGGGCATCTTGAATCTCTGGACGTCTACGATGTACTTCATCTTGGAGCAGCTTCTTCTCAGTCGATGGACAACTAAAATACCAGTAATTGCGGAATCGATAATAACGTTAACAACTGCAAGTTACAAAATTGCGGGTGGCTTCATTTTTTTGTGAAAAATAACTTTTTCACAAAAAAATTATTTTTCACGATTTCTACATACCCACAGCCGCCTTTCAGACCCATGACGTTGTTTTCTATACTCCCATAATCGCCTTTTAAAATTTTAAAGCTCATTTCAGCACTCCCACAGTCGCATTTTAGACCATCGTAATCGTTTTCTGTATTCCCACAGTCGCCTTTTTGAACTTTGCAATAGATTTCTACATACATACAGCCGCCTTTCAGACCCTTGACGTTGTTTTCTATATTCCCATAATCGCCTATTAAAATTCAAAAGCTCATTTCAGTACACCTACAGTCGCCTTTTAGACCCTCGTAATAGTTTTCTGTATTCCACAGCTCCTGGGTGAGAGGTCTCACCGGAGATCCGCTCGGGACTGAA
>CM053171.1:11056564-11093625 GCA_012977825.3 Pteromalus puparum
AGCCATCCGCACGGACATTTTCTAAAAACGTATGATTCGTACTCCAAACACCTCCAAATGCGTTTCCACGAAGTATTAGCAAAACTGAAAATTTTACTATTACAAAGCTTCCTCTTGAGGAGGAAGCAAAATGAGCTTAAAAGGTTTTTGAGCTCCTTATATACCCTGCCTGCCTGAAATTCAGAACTTCGCGATTTTCCCCTTCCACAAACTTTTCGACCAATTAGAATTAATCACCCCTTCTACAATACCTTGTTCACTCCCACTCCTCTTCAAATCTCAATAAAAGGCGAGGTTTCCACTGAGAAAATCATTCAGTCAACGGAGCTTGAGAACTGACACCTCTCTTGAGATCAAGCAACAGACTTCTCTTGTGGATAATCATCATCATGGCTCAGTACTTCAAGGAAACATCTCTTCACCTGTGGAACTGGTACTTAAGCGTGTTAGCTGGTGATGCTTCCCCTGAGGACATAAGAAGATGGCTGGATCTTGGCGATGCGGCCATAGCTAATGCAAGTGATTTTGCATATTCTACAACGTTGACAGTAGCAGATAAACAAAAACTGCAATCTGATATTGCTCTTATAAAAAGTACTGTGCTTTTGATGCGTGAGCATGAACTCAACGCTGAAGTTACTGGCGCAGGTGTTGTTACAACAGACAATCAAGCAAACGTTCCATCCGTAAAATGGGATGACGTTGAGAGTGCTTTCGAGAACCGGATAAAAACAGGTGTGATCACGAATCGAAACCATCTTGAAATATCCAAGTTTTTGAAAAATGCACAGCAGCAGTTTATTTCACAAGTGAATAAAACTCTTGAAAAAGAACATAACATTAAAGTGAATACTGTGCTGGCTGCTGAATACGTGAATGTGAAAAGTGGTGAAGAGGTATCGGACATCAAGTACTTTAATACAAAGACAACGTCGATACACACAAGCACTGACTTGAACGACTGGTTCATGTCAAACGTTGTACAGCGCATCGATGCGGACTCTGAAGAATTTCAGGAGCAAGAATCAGGCTGGACTCTGCGAACGGTATTGAATTTAGTTGTGAAAATCAACAAATACAATCCATTGCGAGGCAGCTCCTACATCGATTTGCCGACAAGTATCAAGAACAAGAAAGCCTGCATAAACCCGATAACTCACACAGATAATTTATGCTTCAAATGGGCAATCTTGGCGGCACTGCATCCTGTTGAAATTAATCCACATCGAATAACATCTTATACGGAGCATTTAGATAAGTATAATTTTGATGGGATTGAATTTCCCGTGGATCCGAGAAATGTTGTCAAGTTTGAGAGGCAAAACGATGTGTCCGTGAACGTTTACTTCTTGAAGAAGAAAGGCAAGGAGTATAAAGTCTTACCCAGACACTTGACTGCACAAAAAAGAGACAAGCACGTCAACTTGCTTCTCGTTGAAAGCTACTATAATGAAGAAGAAGAAGAAGAAGAAGAAGAGAGAGAACCTACGAAACCATACCACTTTCATTATGTTTGGATAAAAAATCTCTCTCGGCTGTTGACGAGTCAGCTAAGTAGACACTGTCACAAAATACACCTGTGTGATAGATGTCTACATTTTTTTCATACTGAGGAAAAATTAGCATCACATACCGTTGATTGCACGAAACTCAATCAATACAAGGTAGTGCTTCCAAATAGAAGAGACAGCATACTGCAATTTAAAAACTTTGCACATAAGAATAGAGTACCATTTGTAGTATACGCTGACTTTCAATGTCTACTTGAGCCAGTCGATGACCACAAGCGTGCATATCAGCAGCACAAACCATACAGTGTGGGCTATTTTATCAAGTGTAGCTATAACGAGGCTCTATCTGTATATAAGAGCTATCGACAGGATACCGAGGAAGACAGTCCTGCAAAGTGGTTTGTTAACAATCTCCATACTCTCGCTCTGGACTTGCAAAAGGTGTACAAGAATCCAGGGGCCATGAGAGATTTGACTGATGCACAAAAACTCGAGTTTACCAGGGCTCGTAAATGCCACATATGTCAGAAGCCTTTTACTCCGAAAGATGTGAAGATTCGTGATCACTGTCAAATCACAGGAGAGTAAGTTATCTCTCTCTCTCTCTCTCTATATATATATATATATATATATATATATATAAATATTATATGTTCATGTATATGCAACTCCATTATTATTTTTGCAGATATAGAGGCCCTGCGCATAACTCATGCAACCTTAACAATCAGGATTCTAGGACAATTCCAGTAGTATTCCACAATCTCAGCGGATACGATGCTCATCGGTTTATCAAGGAGATTGCTACATGTTTTCCTGGACGTGTGTATCTGTTGCCTCCAACTAAAGAAAGATACATATCTTTCACGAAGTTTGTCGAAGGCACGGATATAAATCTACGCTTCATAGACTCGTTCAGATTCATGCCGTCGTCGTTGGACAAGTTGTCGTCGTACTTAACGAAACTCGACACGCTGGAAGAGTTTTTCACGAGGATAGATTTACTTCCGAGCAGATTAGTTTGTTGAAAAGAAAAGGCGTATTTCCATATGACTACGTCTCCTCGCTCGCTAAACTCAACGAGGTTTCTCTTCCAACGAAAGAAGATTTCTTCAGTAGTCTGTATGATGCGCACATTTCCGATGAAGACTACAAGCATGCTAAAAAAGTATGGATGGATTTCAATGTGCAAACTCTCGGACAGTACTCGGATTTGTATCTCAAGACTGACGTCATACTTTTGGCCGAAGTCTTTGAGAATTTTTAGAAGTAATTGTCTAGATGCGTATGGCTTGGATCCAGAACACTATTACACGACGCCCGGCCTCTCATGGGACGCAATGTTAAAATATACACAGGTAAATATGATAATTGATGTGAAAATTCACGCGCGCAAAATATTAACCAGTTTATTTTTCTAGATTCGACTGGATCTGTTGACTGATATAGACATGCTGATGTTCGTTGAGCGTGGTATACGGGGAGGTATCAGCCAGTGTTGTAATCGGTACGCGAAGGCTAATAATCCGAACATGGATGAGGGTTACGATGCTGATGCTGATGAAAAGTACCTCATGTACTACGATGCCAACAACCTGTATGGCTGGGCAATGACCGAGTCGTTACCCTATGGAAAGTTTAAGTGGGTAACTGATCTTGAGACGCCCGATTTCTTCAACGTACCCGATGACCATCCAAAAGGGTATATTCTCGAAGTGGATCTCGAGTATCCAGTGACGCTTCACGGTGCGCATCGAGATATTCCATTCTGCGCCGAGCATATGTGTCCCCCAGGTTCGAGGCAGAAAAAATTGATGACTACTCTTCACGATAAGAAGAACTACGTCATCCACTACAGAGCCTTGAAGCAAGCACTGGCACACGGACTGCGACTCAAGAAAATCCATCGTGCTCTGGAATTCGAGCAGAGCAAATGGTTGAAGCCATACATAGATTTGAACAGCGCCAAGCAAGCAATGGCCAAGAACGAGTTTGAAAAAATGCTTTTCAAACTGTTTAATAACGCTGTGTATGGCAAAACGATGGAGAACGAGCGAAAGCACGTTGAGATCAAGTTGCTGACCAAGTGGGAAGGACGATACGGCGCCGAAGCTTACATCGCAAAGCCGACGTTCCACAATTGCACGATCTTCGACGAAAACTTGGTTGCAGTGCAAATGTACCGTGCTGAAGTCAGCATCAAGAAGCCAATATATATCGGACTGAGCGTTTTAGACTTGTCTAAGACGCTGATATATCGCTTCCACTATGATTACATGCTCGAACGTGTCGGCGATAAGTGCAAGCTTCTGTATACCGATACAGACAGCTTACACATTACAGTATCATTACAGTATCATCATCGAGGACGAGCAGCCAACACCAGCAGCAGCACTGACACCAAGGGAACAACAAATCGCTGTTGCCAGGCCAGAAGCAGGGAAAGGAGAAAGGACACAGCCAATCGCTGTTGCCAGACCAGAAGAAGCAACAGGAGAAAGGGTACAGCCAATCGTTGGACCTTCAAGAGAAGGGGAAATAGCGGTGGTTGAGCCCATAGCTATCACCGCCGCAGTCGAGCCGCCGATATTTGGAGAGGGGGGGTCTCGCGGAGATCGCCCTATATGAGTGGGATCCGTGGAGTCAGGAGCTCATATTGTCTCCTGAACAGCCAAAGGAAGGACCTACCTCTGCTGAACGATCACCACCCGCGAAGAAGAGAAAGAATAACGACGATCTTCACACTTGAGAAAAACTATTCAAAGGTAAATAGCATAAAATGTACACTTATAATATATTTGATAATTATTATTATGACTAATAATAATAATGTTTCTTAACTTTTCAGATGGATATGGAAAATCTCAACCGCATTGCTAAGGGAGGATTCATTCCCATGAAGAAGCTGTCCGAGCTGGAGAACGACCAAATATACATGGTCACAGTCTTGAAGGAAGTCAAGACCAAGTTCGGGCCCAAGATCGTGGCCGAGCTGAACAGGGAGTTCGACATCTTTCTCCCGAAGAAGGTCTCCGACACCTTCCTGACGAACGACAGCTTCTTCGAGAACATGCAGGATGCTGCCAACAAGGTCGAACTCTTTGTGACATACCGTGGCGGGTACATACTCGAGTTTTCTGGCAAATAATGTTTGTGCATGTTTCAACCAGTCTAAACTAGTCTGAACTGGTCTCAACTAAACTAGTTACGTATTTGTTCTTAGTGTTTAAGCATACAATAGTTTTAAGTTAGTATGTAAAACGTCGTGTTCTCAGTCCGACGTCGACGAGTGAATTGCTAGTCAGTGTTAAAAATGTCAGATTGTAAGACAAAGTGTGTGCATATATGTGCGTGTATCTGTGTGTGCATATGTGCGTGTATATGCGTGTTTTTACTTATATATAATAAGGTAGTTATAAGTATGTACTTAGGTGCGCGGCAGTTGTAAAGAAATTAATAAATTATTATGTTCACTTGAAAAATTGATTTTATTATTTGAAAAACAGATATCATATTATACATTTTTAGCTTTATTAATCCAGCTATTATGAGTGCTGTCAAAGCCCAGCCATTTTACAAATATTTGATTTCCCTTTCTCTTTAAGACTTTTTCAACTAGATAAACATCTGGATATTTAGCTTTTAATATTTCTTGCTCGTAGAAGCATCCAGAGATTGGCTGATCTTGATAGTCCTTTAGATGATACGTCGTTGGTTTAGTGGCAGCTACTTTGGTGATCGTGAAAATCTCAGTTGACCAGTTTGGCGTATATCCTTTGTCAAATACTTGTTTCGCATTGCTCACTCGTACTTTGTCACCGACTTTGAACTTTGGCTTCTTCTTCTTCTTCACGGGTTTGTCAGCAAAACTTTTCAGCACAATAGCTTCCTTAGCTCGCGTTACATCTTTAGGTTTCATACCGATAGTTCGATGTTTTCTTCAATTATAAGTTGTGAATAAACAAGGCAAAATGTCCAGCCACTTGTAGTTGCCACGTAAACTAAATTTTTTCCACATTGCTGATTTCAGAGTGCGGTTAAAACGTTCACAAATGGAAGCTTTCATTTTGCTATACGTCGAGTACAGATTGATCTTATGCTTTTCCATAAGTTTTTTAAAATCGGAATTGTAGAACTCTTTGCCTCTGTCTGTGTGCAAGTTTTTTGGTATTCGACCTTGACTCAGCACTGACTTCATCGCAGCAGCAACTTCTTTTCCAGTTTTCGTTCTTACAGGGACAGCCCAAGTAAACTTGGAAAATACATCGATCACAGTGAGCAAGTAATTATAACCTTTATTCTCCTTGGAATAAGGTAGCATTTCTACCAAATCAGCCTGCCAAGTTTCATCCAATTCTCGTATGACAAACTTTCGACGAGGATAGTTACGTCGAGCAGGCTTGTGAAGTTCTTCTACAAGTCTTTCATGCTCCATTATCAGCAGTTTTTTCTGATGTTGGCGCTTTGAAGGCAGATATAGCATTAGCATCGGCAATCTCTTTGAGTGCCTCTTTTATAGCTTTCACGTCTGCCTGCAGTTCTAAAACTTGCTTATCCATGTCATCTCTGTGTGCCTCAATTAAAGAATCCAAATCCTTCAGTTCCTCTCTCCATCCATCCGAGACCTTTTGCGCTTTCTTATTTTCCATTAGGAGTAAACTATGGAGCGTACCCATGTCGACAGCTTCATCGAGATTTCGAGGCGCTGCTACATTGCACAGTCTCTTGTTATCCAAGTCATACTGTCCATCTTTTGTCATTTTAAAGCCTACGCCAGGAGGGCCATGGCTCCCCTCGTTATTTGTCAAATTACGTCCAAAGACGTCGACGCTCATTTTGATAATGGCGTTTACGAGCAATTCTCAGCGTATATAACCACCTTCGCGGAGCTCTTCTATGATCGAGTGAATCTCGTTTACATGACTGGGATTACCAGCTGATTGTTCGGCAATAAGCAAACGTAGACGGTCAACCAGTTCATTTGGATCGTCCCAATAGACGTAATCCATACGCGTGTTCATTCTAGCAATTTTATATCGAGGCAGTGCTCCACCTTCCTTCTTTCCAGAGAAAAGAGGGACGATATAGTCTGTATATTTTTTACTATTTAAAGATCGTATATCTGCCTTAGGGTCGAGCTTCTTTTTGTGAACACTCGTAGCTTCTAAAATGCTGCGATAATTTTTCATATCATCAGGACTGACATTCTGTTTGTTAGGATTTCGGTACGCAATCCATCAGTTTTCGGATATGCAACATTGTCGACTACTATCTTCTTATCTTCGAATTTTACAACTGAGTTTCCGAGCATGTAGTTTTCGTTCTCCTTACGTAATCTATATATTTTGTCCAAATTCGCCTGATTAAGTAAAGGTAAACTGGGTTTACCAATCGTTGCTTCACTCTCACTATCAGCTGTATCATAAGCTGTCTCAGCTCCTTTATTTTTCATAGTAGAGTTCGCCCAAAGAGAATCACTATCCTCGTCAAATTTGTAAGTTTCATCAGCATCACTGCGTCGCTCAGGTTTAAACTTTTTTACTCTTCGTTTGAGAGGATGCGAGTTGCTTGCCACTGGTAATGTAGTGATGGATTTCTTATTTTCCGATTCAACCAGTTTTTGAAGTGGATCAACGATTGGTCTAAAAGTTTCTCCAACAACTTTCTCAAAATTATCCTTTCCAAATTTCAATAAGTTATATTTGCGCTTTACAGCGTTTCGTGCTTTGACCAACTGATGAAGTACGTTTTTCTCTTCATGAAAATCAGACATGTTAGCACTTTCACATTCAATGTCAGACTAAGTATACGTACTAAGTCCGAGCTATATTTATAGCAAACTGATCGAACCCCTTTCGATATCTTCCTGCATTGATTGGGCATCTTTATCAATCATGAGAAATCCATGATTTACATCCGACCAACATTGTGCGCATAAATCCTTGAAGCATGCATATGCCATGTCAGAATTCACATGATCGTCGTACAAGTGCTTTAAATTCACATCATCTTGTCGAAATACTACCAATAAATTGACATTATCTCTCACAAGATGTTTAGGCACTTGTGCGTACGACTGGCAGAGGTAGAAACAGTCAACTTTTTTATGTCTACCCATGCAAAAGAATGCTCTAACGTTATTCTGCTTTTCACAAGCTATATCGTCCAATATCATAATTGAATTGGGAAGTGCACTATCTGGTGCTATAACTTCCTCGTGTTCACTGAACGGAAAATACTTAATACCTTTGAGAGGCTCCAATAGCTGTTTTAAAAACTTTTACTTTGGTTGATTGAGTGACTTGGAGTATACGTACACATTTTCAAACCTAACACCGTTGGGATTCGTTATGAGCGCTAGCAAGCTGTTAGTCTTGCCGCAATTCGACGGTCCACAAAATACCGCCCTTATACTATCAGGCAACAGATCGCCATGTCGTTTAACTTTTTTATCTCGCTCAACGACTGAATCGAAGTTCGGCACCGGGAGCTTGATAGGCTGTTCCTTAAAATGCATGCTTTAAACCGTTCGGATGCTTGACATGTACTAGTCGCTTAGGTATAAATAGAGCGCTTATATACTCTCGTCATCAGTTCATCATAAACCTTCAGAGGAGAATGATCGTACACAGACAACAATGACGTGGTCGTGGTTTCATGAACAAAATTATTGACAAGCTTCCGGTAGAACTTCACTTGCCAGGATATAGATACTGCGGTCCAGGTACTAAATTAGCAAAACGTTTAGCACGAGGAGATCCAGGAATCAATTCTCTTGACGAAGCCTGCAAAGAGCACGATATCGCATATTCGCAGAATCACGATAACGACAAGGCTAGAACCGTAGCTGATAAAATTTTAGCTGATAAAGCTTCACAAAGAGCTTCATCGAAAGACTCGAGTATTGGTGAGAAAATAGCTGCTTTCACTGTTTCAAAAGCCATGATGTTAAAGAGTAAACTCGGAATGGGTGCAAAGAGAAGAACTAAGACACGCTTACGATTAAATAAAGTAGTAAAAGCTGCTGCCAAGTCTATGATACAAAGCAATAACGCTCGCAAAGCCATTCTTTCAGCGCTGAAAGGAGCTCGCCATGCGGTTAAGAAAGCGGGTGGCAAGCATAAGGTGCTGGTTTCACGCGTTTTACCTGTACCCTCCAAGATAGGTGGATTCTTACCATTACTCATACCCATTTTTGCCGGATTGAGCGCTGCTGGCGCTATGGCAGGAGGAGCTGCAGGTATTGCAAAAGCGGTCAACGATGCCAAAGCAGCTAAGTTACAGTTGGAAGAAACTTCGAGACACAATAGAAAGATGGAGGAGCTGAGTATCGGTAAAGGACTTTATCTGAAACCTCACAAAACGGGAATGGGTGCATAGCACATGGCAAGACATTGATTAAAAAAAAAAAAAACGTCGTTCAAACTAAGATTACCACAAAGACCGCTCACTGACTCCGATCTCGTAAAATATGCCAAAACTTTAAAAATACCGCATTTTCGCGGCGTTTTCATGAGAAACGATTTATCTGCCGGCGGTCCACGTTACAATGAATCAGCTGTCGTGAATTTGGATGATGCCAGTGGTCCTGGAACGCAGTGGTTGGCATATCGTAAACGAGGAAAATCAGTAGATTATTTCGATAGTTTTGACAATCTTCAACCGCCTACAGACTTGATGCTATATTTAAACGTTAACGGAGTCAAGTACAGCCCCGATAGATATCAAGACTATAATTCATTTAACTGTGGTCATCTCTGTCTCAAATTTTTAAGCAACAAGCTCGATACTCCTATATATAAAGATGCGAAAATTCTGTGTTGACTCATTTCCAATTCGACAGTCATGGAGAATTCACTTACTCTGACTCTTTCGGGTACTTCATCGATACTCGAAGCTCAGTATTTTCCACCCATTGAATTATCCCCGCATAAACAATACGTTCTCGGATTGGTTGAACTTTTAACGTTTAATTCGATACCCAATATCGATAAAGGAAATAATAAATTTTACGTTGGCAATGAGAAAATCGTTTTACCTACTGGAAGTTACGAGATTCAAGATATTGAGAGTTATCTTCGTGAAATTTTGAGTAAAAAGGGAATTTCAATCATCATACAACCTAACAACAATACAGTTCGCAGTATTATAAAGTGCGATCAAAAAATTGATTTTCGACCGCCAGGCACGATTGGTACATTACTCGGCTTTACTAGACGCGTCTTGCATGAAAACATCAAGCATTCTTCTGACTCGAAAGTTGTTATTTTCAAAGTTAATGCTCTGCGAATCGAATGCAACATCACCAGCGGCGCCTACATAAACGGACAACTAGCGCATACTATTCACGAATTTTTCCCCGCAGTGCCACCAGGATATAAGATCATCGAAGTCCCATCGCAAGTCATTTACCTTCCAGTCACCGTCAAGAGCATAGATCACTTACAAATTCGCATAGACGATCGAGACGGACAACTTGTAAATTTTAGAGACGAAACTATTACGATTCGATTGCATCTAAAACCAACATAATGGGAATAGTTTATAATAGTAAAGTCGGTAGAGGCTATATAAGCAAACCGACATGTCGCTCAGTTATCAGTCGTCGGCGAAACGCCAAAGCGCTAACACGGCAAAACATTCAGTTCCTAAAAAGCCTAAATTTGCGAGTCATCGCCCCTGGTGGAAAATAACTTGCTTACTATTCTGCTGTATAACAAAAAATGGACGAGATTCTAAGCATACAGTCGCCAGTAAACTTCGATGAATCGCTGGCAAACTATGAGCTACACGCTCACCAGCCCTACACGATTTCATCGTACAACAACAGCGACGAGATTCGCATCGCGATTCAACATCAAGATTTGAGCCTTTTGCCATCACGTAGTTCGCTGCACGTTTGCGGCAAATTAACGAAACCAAATGGCACTGCTCTAACACGTACTAAGCTAGTATACAACGCTATCTGTCACATGTTCGAAGAGATCAGATATGAAATTAATGCTGTAGAAATCCACAAGTGTAAAAATGTCGGTTTGACCACACTCATGAAAGGCTGGATTTCACACAATTCCAGTCAAAGTTTAATAATGGAAAATGCCGGCTGGTTAGACATTGAAGAGACTAAGTCGCTGACTAATGCATCTGGCTACTTCGACGTCAACATACCGCTGAGTATGATATTTGGGTTTGCCGAAGATTACAGAAACATCATCGTAGTCAACGTGAAACATGAGCTCGTACTGACTAGGTCGAGAAACGATTTAAATGCAATTATTCAGACGTCAGCTGTTGTGGAAGGTGTCACTACCTTCGAGGATTATAAGTTAGAATTGACAAAAATTGAATGGCTCATGCCGTACGTCATAGCATCAAACACTAATAAAATTCGACTTCTAAATTACATAGAAAAAAATCGACCGATCAGTATGAGCTTCCGCAGTTGGGAGTTATACGAGTATCCGGTTCTTCTCACCTCGACTAAAAATGTGTGGACTGTCAAGACTTCCAATCAATTGGAAAAAACACGCATCGTAATCTTGTGATTTCAAACAAATCGTAAGAATAAGCAAGATAAGACTGCCAGTCGATTCGATCATTGCGATATAAGCAACGTGAAGCTTTTCCTGAACTCGCAATACTACCCATATGGCAATTTAAATTTAGATATCAATCGTTATCAATACGCCATATTATACGATATGTTTGCAAATTTCCAGAGCATCTACTATGACAAAGTTTCAGAGCCTGTCGTAAATAAGAATGATTTTATTTCACACTTACCGCTCATAGTAATTGACTGTTCGAAGCAGAACGAGTCCTTGAAAAGTGCTCCAGTCGACGTTCGTCTCGAATTTGAATCTCGAGACAACTTTCCAGCTGGAACATCGGCCTACTGCTTGATCTTACACGATCGCATCGTTCAGTATAATCCCGTCAGCGGTGACATCAAGACGCAGATGGAGTACGCAGTGGACATGCAGGGCTTTAAGAAACCCGGGAAGGACTTCGTCTTGAAGGAGCTGGCCATACTACCTCTCGAAGAAGACGCTGAGCCCGTTGTACTTTTATTCAAAGAACCATTTCCTTGGTCCAAGTTAACTCAGAAGTACAGGCGTGAAAATTTATGGCTTGAACTTTATCATCACGGATTAAGCTGGAACTCCGGTGATCACGAGTATACCGAAATAGGAAACCTTCTTCGAGATGCACTCAACGTCGCCAGCAAGATTTTCATCATTGGTGATTTAAATAAAAAATGGCTCGAACGTTTCAACTTTAAAGTTACCGACATCACTGAAAGTGGCTATCCATCCATCGATCATCCAAAATTAGTCACCATATACACGAATCATAATGGAGCACACAAAGCCACCTGCGCACGTCAGAACGTCAGACTTATGAGACAGTTTTACTTCACCTCCTTATGCATGGAGTGGGAAGACATCTCGTCCGATGAGGAATAAATACTCGTGCAAGCGCTCATTCGAGTTATTTCATCAAAATGGGTTCAAACCAAAGCAGCTCCGGCTACACGCAGCTCTCCAAAGACGATAAAACCAAAAAGGATTCCTCGGCGTCCTCCTCCTCCTCTTCTAAATGGAAAGAATATCCGCAAAAGTATTCAACGAATACAAATTCTCTGCCTGAACAAAATGGCTATAAGAGATCCAAGTAGATGTCACAATGGATGAGTCGCTAAGGCGACAGACTCGAAAAAAGAAAATCACATCACGATGACTTCCATTTTTTTTTTCGATTAATTAAAAGTTTAAATTAAAAAGTGATTTAACAAAAAAAAAAAAAAAAATTATTAGTAGTAGTAGTAGATAAGCTTATAATGGTGATCCAGACATAGACCGAAAGGTTCTCGGTTCGATCCTCGGCAAAACTAAATTTTTTTTTCTTTCTGTGCTGTAAAGTAAGAACGAAAAAAGAAACATCCTATTTCAAGAACATGAAATGGATAAGTCGGTAAGATTACCGACCGCTAACCGAAAGGTTGCCGGTTCGAATCTCCGCAATACCAACATTTTTTTTCTTTCTTTTCTGTAAAGCAGAAACGAAAAAAAAAAATTTATGAGTTAAAAACGCTGCCGCAGAGTTACTCTGCCGCAGAATTGCAGTGCCCCAGAATACCGCAGGATCATCCTGCCCCAGTATCACCCTGCCCCAGCCTGCCTCAGAATCGGCATGCCGCAGTACCGTCATGCCCCAGTACCGGCATGCCCTGGTACCGGCATAGCTTATCTACTGGCCGAGATTAAATAACTAAATTATATTTCTAATATAATAATGAAAGTTTCAAATGAGCGATAAAACAAACTCAGACAATAAAACGCCAGAGAACGCAAGAATTACTAGACATCAAGTGCAACAAAACCCAGCCTTGAAAAAATTACTAACAGAATCACTTAATGACCACGCGTTCAGAAGAAGCACAAAACTAGCATGGTCACCAACAAAAGAGCAAAAAAAACACCGAATGAAGAAGACAAACAAGCCAAGGAATCATTAAACAAAAATACAGGAGCTACACAGAAAATACCGATTGCAAGTAGAAGTAAAATCGAAGCAAAATCTGAAGAAACAATAAAACAAACAACAAAAACAAAGGATCGAAAAGAAAATAATTTGTCTAAGTGGAATATACAAAAAAAGCCCTAAAAATCAACAGCAAGAAAATTTGGAAAATACCAGCGCAATAAACACTCAAAAAACCTCAACGTTTCAATCAAGTTTATCCACGCACGAGGCTTTGAGGCATCCGTCCTGCTGTCTAGCGTTAGGCCGTGGTCATCCGTCCTGCGCCGCTCCGGTCGAAGCCACGAGGCGTTTATCGAGTTCCACGAAGCACTTCTGTAAGTACCTGCCCGATCGCAATACTCTCTCTCTCGGCATTATTCGCTCTGCTCCGTCTTTCTTACTCCGCGCTGCTGTTGTACTGATCTTTGAGTCCTTACATAAAGAGAAACTTTACTATTACTCGGCTTGTGTCACTTTGTTTCTGACTCTGCCCATTCCCGCGCGATTCACTCATAATCTATCTCGCGAACTAGCTACGTAGCCCAATCACTCACGACGCCGCCGCGGGCTCACGTGCACGAGGACGTGCACGTATAGCAAACTGCGCTACGGGCCAGGCTTCGTACAGCCTACAAGAAGCCTGCAACTAGCTGCTACATATTCCTCCTCTCGCTTATTTGTCGATCAGTGGATGCGCCACTGATCGTTTATATTCGGATGCAGACCACGTCATTCTTCAGGATCCCGGTCTAACAACACCGTTATAATAAAAAAGGTCTTAAATCAGAAATAAAATATGAGCTAGGGACAGAAAACACCGTAGAAGACATTTCAAGGGCAGCTATAGAAATCGAAACCGATATAAAGAAATGAAAAGAAATAAGCAGAGGCATCGTATCCAACGCGTACGAAAATTACGAACGGAAAGTGGAGTAAACGCTGAAAGTGCTGACATGCCAAATATGTGGGGACTTCCAGCACGAAGCTCTTTTTTGTCGAGCAGCAGCATGCGTATTGTGAAATGCTGAGTTTTCGCATTTAAATAAAGCTAAGCAGGAAGACATTTAAATGGGTCAAATTCAAAACATAGGTCAATGCCCTTTCCTATAGGATGACACGAAAGAGAGAGCAAGCGCCGGGCCTAAGAGCAGGTAGTCGAGACCACACAATAGGTCATAAGGAAAATTCTAAAGCGCAGCCGCTTGAATAAATTAAGGAAATAAGAGAAAGAGAGCCGACGACACGAACAACGAAAACAAATAATATACAAAGGGTATATAACACGTAAATAATTATCACGCGAAAAATCGAATATCAAAATAATAGTGAACGTCTGATAAGCAAATTAAATCCAGACATAAGGAGTAGAGTAACGTCGTGAGTTTATCATTAAGAGACTATGGAAAATACGTATCATAAAATTAAAATCACGCGAGACTGATCCGCATAAATTCGGGCAAACGAGCTACACTGGTAACAATGAATACACATACATTGCCAATAAGCACACTAGTAGGAGATTTGAAAGAATACCAAAAAAGAAGGAGATGCGCATCCAAACAGTGAGTACACGTGTATATATAACATCAGAAGGAGAGCCTTTTGAAAATTTGCCGAAGAAAGAACCACGCTTCCGAACTGCGAGCGCCGACACATTTACAGCACAGCAGGAGGGCTTCGTCTTATGAAGGAGAAGGCAAGCGCTCGAACAGCAAGCGCACGTGCACTTCCAACACCAATGAGAAGACAACACCGAGGTCGTGAGTGCAGAAGAAGACGAGAGTAGACGTGAATTTCGTCGTCGCTACAAGAAGACGGCATATTAATGAGCAGAAATAGGAATCCTAGACCACTTGCACTCGTGTATAGATATACGAAGTCAACGGCGGCGACTCTATCCACAAAAGAGGAAATACACTCTACAGGGGAGCAAGGAAAAAAAACCCATCGTCGCTACAAGCACAAAGGAATGCCTTTTAAAAAATGCCTACAACAACAAGTCTAGAGAGACCATAGAAGGAAATATGCAGCGTTTAAGCTCTCTGATTGGATGTACTATTCACGAATGTTCACTACTACCTATGTGCGTAAAGGGTATCGGTGAGGGCGATTTCGAGTATATAAGGCCCTCGTCCGCCGGGCTAAAAAACAGTCTCTCTCACAAGTTCGCCACGCGAAAGCTCTGCCCGAGCTAGGATTCACTTACGGTAAAGTGCGCGGAAGCTCTGCCCGAGCAGAGTCCGGGTCCGCGGATTTTAGTAAAACTTAGAGTTCGATATATTAACATTTGATAAAGTTTAGAGTTTTGTAAATGTTGAGTCACTATATAGTTCCTCTGTACGGACAGAGTCGGGTCTGCATAATCGAGTCGGGACAATAGGGTCGGGAATCAAGAGTCAGGTAACTGCAGTCGCGACTCCGTTTTTTTCTTTTCATGAAGGAAGGAAGGGACCTTTATCCTCATCTAGTTGACGACAGTTGCATTCATCAAAAGGTAAGTTCCTTTAATTACAATCGTAAATACAGAATAGGGCTCTCTCTTTCTCTCTCTCGCATATCTCTTCACAATAATTACCGCACTTTTATTATTCTGCATTGCACTTAATGCTTATATTAACGAGTCGCCCCTTTTCATACTTTCTATCCCTCGCTCAGCAATTGCCATGCTCTCGCCGTTAAGATCAGAATAGTTTCTCGGCGTCTACTGGAGGCTGTTTCCAGAAAGGAATCGCGAAAGTAGGCAGGTACCGACGGCGCTAAGCTTTGTGTATTGAGCTTTGTCTCCGCCCGTACTTATAAAGATTTACAACCCGTAGAGTTACTGTCCGGTGACAACTATCATAAGTTTAGGACATAACAGTATACTGTAAGGAAGTAGATCATTTTTCGGATAATTGTATGAATGTCAAGAATAAGATAAAGTTGATCTGCAAATTTTGCAGCCAACTAGGGCATTTGATCAGCGCATGTCGATTCAACAAATAACAAAATAATAATTGCCAATACTGCCAAGAAATGGGGCACGATGTGGGACAATGTCCTTATATAAGAGATTATGAAATATGCTGGAAATATAAGGAAACAGGACATAACCCAAATATATGCTCAAAGGCAATGATCAATAATATAGATAAATGCGAATATTGCAACATTACGGGGCATACAGTACATAATTGCCCAAATGTCGTGTGCAAAAAATGCAATAAAAAAGGTCATACAATAAAATATTGTAAAGTAGGCGAAAGCAGGTCTCCATACAGAATTTGCACAATTTTTGAAACAGTCGGACATGAAGAAGCAGAGTGCAAACAAGCAAGAATTCTTGTTGCAGAATATTTATTTATTTATTTATTTATTTATTTAGCCAGAAAAGAAAAATACAGAGATATTATAATACACTCCGCATTCCCGCAAACATAAACAAGATTATCTGATCGCACTGGCATTATAATTATACAAAAAAAAAAAATATAAAAATAACTTAAAACTAAAACTTAACCTATATTTACACAAAAAGTAGTAGCCTCCATTCTACTTTTCTCTTATTATTATCGGCATTACATGCACATAAAGATTTTTATATTCAACAAATTAAATACAGCAATATTTTCATATATAAACTATTTTAAATATCAACAATTTAATTTAATCCACTCCTTAATTCTTTTTAATTGACTGGGTTTGCCTATATCTAGTACTTTCAAATCGTTTGGCAGTGAATTAAACGTTGAGATAGCTTTTATATAACTATTTTTATCGCTTATTCGCTTTTTATTTATAGGTACAATTATGCTCTTATTTCTACTCTTTGAGTTATGGTATTGCGTTTTGAAATCATGATAGAAGAGTTTTAAAGCCTCTAGAGTAAACAGTTATTCAAGATTTAGAGGGTTATTTTGCGTGACTAAATTGTTTTTATTTATAATTTAAAAATTTTTTTTCTGAATTCTTTGTATCAAATCTCTATAATTTTTATACGCACCTCCCCACGCTATGATGCCATAGCATAATGCTGTGGAAAAAAGCATAATATATTATCATCAAAGTCTCCGTTGGCATTGATTTAGCAATTTTGTAAAAGATATACACTAGATATTTAGTTTTCTTAATAATATGTAGCATATGCATTTCCCACTTCAAATTACAATCAATAACTATTCCCAGATATTTGTGGTTTCCTACTCTAGTTAATTTTTTGTCCTGTATCCTTATGTCTAAATGATCTGGAACACTGTCGACGTAGCTCCCGAAGGTCATACACATAGATTTATCTACATTTAAAGATAGCTTATTTACCGCAAGCCATTTGTGTATGCGCAACAAAAAGTTATTCATGTTGTCTTGAGCTTCCAACCAACTGTCCCCAGATGCAATTATTACAGTATCATCGGCGTATGACAGAATAGCTTCCTGAGGTATCTCTTGAAGGATATCATTTATGTACAGAATAAATAACAGTGGCCCAAGTATCGTACCTTGCGGTACCCCGGTATTTATTAGTAAGTAGTCACCAGCACTACCATCAATTCTAACTCTTTGATATCTATTACTGAGATAACTAGAGAGTAGCAATAAAGCCTGCCCCCTAATTCCTATGCAGTATAGTTTATCAAGTAGGATACTATGGTCCACTGTATCGAAGGCCTTGGCCAGGTCGAGAAAAGTTACAATAGTCGGGATGCTCTTATCAACATTATTGTACAATATGTTTGTTAAATAGTTTAGTGCATCTTTTGTACCTATTTTCTTAACAAAACCAAATTGATGTTCGGAGATTATATTAGTTTTAGTAACAAAATCATACAGCCTATTATGTATTATTTTCTCGAAAATTTTTGCTACATTAGATATTAGCGAAATATGCCGATAGTTTGTGATTTTATGTTTTTCACCTGATTTGAAAACTGGCACAATTTCTGCATTCTTGAGTGCATTAGGCCAAACACCTTTCTGAATGCATAAGTTAATAATATAGGTTAGTGCTTCAGCTATATAGCTTCCTATTAATTTCAGGGTCTTGGAGTTTATCAAATCAATTCCACCACTTGATTACTGATTCCTGCATTGATTACTGATATTAGCTCACTCATGCTCGTTGGGTTAATAAAAATCGAATTTGGGTTCATGGGTGGTAGTATGAGTTCCGCATTATCTGGTTTAACAATTTTTTCACTCAACTCTCGACCTATTTCGCTGAAAAAGCTGTTCATATTGTTGGCTATTTCTGTTTTATCAGTTACTTTCCTGTCATTAATTTTTATATGATTTATGGCTTCCTTGGATTTTTTATTGCCTATTTTACAATTAATAATTTCCCACAGCTTTTTTGGATTGTTCGTATTGCTTTGGACTAGGTTTTTATCATATTTGACTTTAGCATCTTTAATAACTTTATCTAAAATTTTAGAATATTTTTTATACTGAGATTTGAGTTGGTGATTGCTTATATCCAGTTGCCATAAATTATACATAAATTCTTTAGTTTCACATGATTTTATGATTGCACTTGTGATCCAGCTTTTTCTTCCGCCTTGTTTACTCTTTCTTTTTCTGGTGGTAGCTATATTTATACAATTTTTAATCTCATTCAGCAGCTTATCCGTCGCCAAGTTAGGATCCTCCATCGACAATATCTCACTCCAGTTTTTAATACTTGCGATATTTATTAGTTTTTTGTAATTTAAAAAGGTTTCTGTTTGTTTTTTTTCTTTCTTAATCCTATTTATTGCAATAAATATTGGGTAGTGGTCTGTTATTGAAAGTTTTATTTTATATGTAGTTGTTGCTAAATTGTTTGTTTTGATGAAGATATTGTCGATACAGGAACCCTTAGCGAGTCCTACTGGCGGCTTGGTGATACCAACAAAACCAGGGATGTACCCTTTCTCGTAAAAATTACATAGGAATTCCTGACTAAGATTATCACATTCTAATAGATCAATGTTAAAATCACCTATTACTAGATGATTTTTGACATTGTTCTTCTCAATTAAAAATTTATTTAATTTTAAAATAAATTCAGATTTAGGAATCCCATGTGACCTATAAACTGCTGACACCTCAAGTTTGTTTTTATCATTAAGTTTAATAATCGTATTTATAACTTTAATCCTCCCAGTTTCAACCACTTCAGTTGTTTGCTTTAAATTTATATTTACAAAGATCATATAAAGCTAAACAACAGTTTTAATGCCAGATATGCGAAGAAACGGGCCACACAGCCAAATTTTGTAATAAATTTAAAAATAAACAACAAACGCAGCAAAACAGCCGCAACAATTACAACAGGGGCTTTCAAAGAAAATTTTGTGAATACTGTAAAACTGCTGGCCACGTAGTCAGCAATTGCAAAAAATTAATAGCGTTAGAAAATCGAGGAAAAGCCAAACAGGCGTTTTGCCAGTACTGCAACAAAGCAGGGCACAAAATAGATAATTGCGAGAAGATCAAAAGCCTAGAACTAGAGCAAGAAGAATTTTGCACAATATGCAAAAATACTAACCATACGGCAGAGAAATGCTACAGAAACAAAAACAGGCAGGAAAACTACAACACTCTTCCTGGAGGGAGCGCCTAGGAAGGGAACACGATAATAAAGCGTTCCCACTACAAATAACCAGCAATACAATTATTAATTATACGCAGGACAAGGAAAACATAGACAAAAAGAATAACATTAAAGCAGACAGTATATTACAAACATATGTTTTGAAACTTGAAAATTTACTACAATATATAGAAGTAGAAGATCAACACTCTAAGAGAATAAATTAATTATTGGTAGATAGTGGTGCACAATTAAACATTATTAAAGAACAAAACATATCACTAAATCAAATAAATAATGATGAACAAATATTAATATCAGGAATAACGGAGAACGCTTTACGTACTCTGGGATCAATAAAATTACCAATAAATGGAATATTTTTTGAGTTTCACGTAGCTCCGGAAACATTTGCTATCCCGTACGATTGGAATAAACGTTTTATTACAACAAAAATTAAGACTAGATAAAGGATATTTAGAGATAAATAACGAAAAAATCGAATAAAAATCTACAATGTATACAAATCAAATAAATACTAGCATTATAGCTAAAGAGAGTGGAAAAGACGCAAGTACTCAAGAAACCATAGGAGAAAACATTACAGTACTACAAGATTTAGAAAAAGTATTAGATATAGTAGGAAAAATTCAAGATAATATAAATAATGGAATTTCAGAAAACAAAAACAGTTCAGAATACGCAGGTGACTCACCAGATTTCGTGGAAGAAATTTCGGAAAGAGGAGAGCCGAGTAATTGGAGTAACGTAAACCTTACAGAGCTTATTCATGATTCAAAGTCAAATATTCGACAATTTATAGGAATCATTAATGAAACTCTTGTAAGTACAGAAAAAGAAGAAACTGAGGAGTATTGTATACAAAATTTCACGACATTTGTAAAAACACTCAAAGATAATGTAGATTTCACGGGAGATGAAAAATATTTACGTCATACAAACGAAATAAATTTTCTTACATTTCATATCGAAGATATGCCAGATACATTTATGGGAATTTCAGGATTACCACTGCCAAAAGAGGAAGAAACTTTACATTGTGGCTCTACATATTTAACGTCACAAAGCGGAAGAAGTCTTGAAGAAGTAGGAAAATTAAGTAAAAAGAAGAGGAAAAATTTATTACTAAACACGATAAATTTAAATCATTTATCGACAAAGAAAAGGAAATTTATTGAAGATTTAATATTACGTAACGAGGATATATGCTGCCTAGAAGGAGATAAATTAGGGATATGTAACATCGAGGAGCACGAGATAAATTTGTAACACCCCACACCGGCTCCGCAGGGTATTCAATCTAAAATTCAAAAACTAAAGTCTCCCGACTCATTTTTAGTATTACACGCAAATAAGCATACTCTCCCACTCTTTCCAAAGCTAAGGGTCACAGCTGAGCAGCCAGCTACACGCAACAACAGCAGCGCCATCAGGCAGTAGCGGCGGCAGCGGAATTCACCACGCGGCAGCGGCTGCAGCGAGCGCGCTATAGATATACCAAGCGGCAGCAGCGAGCGCGCTATAGATATACCAAGCGGCAGCAGCGAGCGCGTATATCTATATATGTAGCGCAGCGAGCGGTGCGGCGTGCACAGCGTGAGAGTGGGATGATGACGTAGCGGCGGCGCGGCGCGCGCATCTCCGTATGCTTGTATGAATGGTTTTTGTATATAGGTGTGGATGTGCGTGTATATATTTGTATGTAAGCGTTTTTTCGGCGGCTCGAGTCCCGCTCTCTCTGTAGCCTATATAAGGGCCCGCGCGGCCTATGGCCAGTCACTAGCTCCAGCGCAATTATCAGCGCACTAGTCCTACCAAGAGCAACCATTAAGCCTTGGTAGATAAAACACTTAGAATATTTTCTCACTTTTGAAGGACTTATAAAATTTTCTAGTCAATCAAGATATCGCACTTTAAGCGTATCAGTCTTAGACTTAGAAAAATTTATGTTCCTTTCAAAAGACTTAGAGAAATTTTCGAATATTCATACACTTATAAAATTTTCGAGTTAGGCACGATAACGCAATCTAACGCGTATCTGTCCTAGACTTACACAAATTTCTCCAATTATCAAACATTTGTAAAACTTCGAATCAATCAGATAACGCAAATTAAGCGTATCTGCGTAAAACTATTCTTTGTAAAAATACGACTTTGATCAGCGATCCAATCAGATAACGCAATTTAACGCGTATCTGTTTATATTTTCGTTGTAAAAATCAAAAGCGGATTTATTAATTTATTTCATTTTGTGATATTGAATATATGCAACAATTAATGCAATATTCTCAGTTCTATTAATAATTTGAATATATTTATGTTGTTAAAATCATAATCTTATTATTGTGTTAATCTCCACTACCTCGTATCCCGGACCTGACTAAAAAATATAAATATTAAATAAAATCATTTTATTTAGTCTGCTGTCAGAAAGACGACACAGATTAGTAAACATTCACTGCTTTTCTCTAGTAAAATCATTAAATTACATATTTTTTGCATAAATCTAAATTACTACAGGACCGAGAAAAGTCGTGACCGTTTCAAATTTAATGGATGAAGCTCCAGTTTACGTGAAACAATTTCCACTACCATATACGTTAAAGCAAATAGCTATCAGTGAAACAAAAAAATTAATAATAAATTAATTAGTTAGAGACTCAACGAGTGCATTTAACGCTCCAGCGTGGGTTGTACCAAAGAAGGGTTTAACAAAAGACGGAAAAAAGAAATGGAGACTAGTAATTGATTACAGAAAACTAAATGCTGAAACAATACCAGATCCATATTTATTGCCGAATATAACAGATATATTCGATTCTATGGGAAAAAACAAATATTTTACAACGATCGAAATGGTATCAGGCTTCCAACAAATAAGAATGAAAGAGTCAGACATACATAAAACAGCGTTTAGCCTACATCCACTAGGAAGATTTGAATTCAAAGTACTACCGTTTGGACTAATTAACTCACCTAGAGTATTTCAGAGAGTATTAACAAAAGTACTAGGAGAACTGCTAGAAAAAGAATTTTGCTATGTTTATATAGATGACATAATTATAGTATCAAATACAATAGAAGAGCATAACGAAAGATTCAATCTAGTAGCACAAAAATTAAGAGAAGCTGGACTCAAATTGGAAACGAGTAAATGTAATTTTGTCCAGAAAGAAGTGGAATTTTTAAGTCATATTATTAGTGAATAAGGAGTGAAAACAGATCCAAAGAAAATTGAAGCCATAACAAAATTCCCAATTCCACGAAACGTTAAAAATATTAGAGAATTTATAGGATTAACAGGCTGTTACGGACGGTTTATAGATAATTTTTCGGAGATAGCTAAACCAATTATACAGTTATTACAAAAGCAAATAAAATTTGTTTGGAATAAAGAGCAACAACAAGCATTCGAGAGACTAAAAGAAGCTTTATGTTCAGCATCAATATTGCAATTTCCCGATATGACTAAATCGTTTATAATAACTACAGATGCATCTAATTATGCACTTGGCTGCGTATTATCGCAAGGAGAGATCGGCGAAGACAGGCCAATTGCATTTGCGTCAAGAGTATTGAAAGCAGCTGAAAAAAATTACCATACTTATGAAAGAGAAGCACTTGCAATCATTTTTGCAGTAAAAACATTTCGGAATTATATTTATGGAAATAAATTCAAGATAATTTCCGATCATAAACCGCTATTGTCATTCAAATCAGCAGATAAAAATAGTAGAGTTCAAAAATGGAGATTACAATTATTAGATTACGACTATGAAATCATCTACAAACATGGAAAAATTAATACAAACGCTGCCGCATTATCAAGAAATCCAATAGAAAATATACAAATAAATGTAGTCACGAGAGCTCAAAAAGCCAAAGAGTTAAAGACCCTAGAGGCTAGCGAAATACCTACTAACGAGATGAAAATAGAAAAGCTAAATGAAGAACGGATTAAATTAAAAGAAAAAAAACTAACAAGAAAAGGAGAAGCAAAATCACAACAAACAAAAAAACCCCTGCCAAGTCATTGGCACTTAGCTTCCTCCTATTCTGCTATAGTGGAAGATAATTACATGGGACAATCACCTCATTCTTTGATTTAAATATTCGCATTTTTCTTTTTAGAAAAATGTTCAATTACATAATAGTATATTGCTTTACTCGAGCGGGAGCGACCTATACTTTGTGCACTCGTATCGTACACTTTACCAAAAAAGTTTTGCAAAGTTCGTGCACACGAATTTTTGCGCAATGTGCTTTTTCCCGAAAGCTATTGAGCATGGGGTAATGCGAATTCTTTTAGTGCGCAGCACAATGAATTGTTTACGTTTTGGTGTCAGTGAAAGAATAAATCGTCGTCTCGTGTAACGTTTTCCTATTACAAAATCTCATGTGTAATTTTGAATGTTTCAAAACTTGATTTTTTGAACTTATTTGAAAACTTGTCATAGAACACGAACTAACTACTGAAATATTAAATTGAAAGATAATAAAATAAAACTTCTTCAATATTGCCATCATTATATATGAATAAGTAAATAAAATATGGACAGTGTATGATGACACTTATAAGGGTGGGGTGTCAGTTATACGGGTGGAGTGTCAATTATACGGGTGGAGTGTCAATTATAGGGGTGGGTGTTAGTTATAGGGATGGGGTGACCAAAAAGATAGGTATTAGTAGGTAATTTTTTTATCTTTCAAATGCATAGTAGCTGAATTGTTTGTAGCAATGGGAAGATAGAAAGAACGCAAAATATAGTTTTGCAAAATTAAAAAAATGGCCATAAAACGAAAACTAGTTGGCAAGTAGGTGAGCTAGGCGGGTACGGGCGCAGGCGGGACGGCGGGTACGGGCGCAGGGGGATACTGGCGCAGGGGGACACGGGCGCAGAGGATACTGGCGCAGGGGATACGGGAGCAGAACTGTGCGCTCGTATAATAACCCAAGTGCGCTCGTATACAGTAATCCAACTGCGCTCGTACGTAATAACCCAACTGCGCCCCTAGCCAACTGCGGTCATATACAATAACCTCAGAACTGCGCTCATATAACCCAATCGTGCAATCACCTTTATGCCCAACTGCACCGCAGCAGATACGAGCCGCTGCGGCCGCCCGAGCGCACTCCTATATGTAGACTCCACGAAGCTACTTCTCTTACGAGTTTTGCGACGCCATCTAGCGGGAGAGCCTTCGATGCAGCGAGTGGTGGCGCTGGCTCGTGGGCTCACCCAACTCAGTAACCCAAGAGCTCGCAGATATCCTGCCATCTATCGCTGATATCGGGGCGTTAGATGTAGAGGGCACTCGAGAGGTTATGTTCGATTCACTATCTCGAACTTTGAGGTTAGGCAATTCTACCTCTACATACTCGGCCAATCGAGTGAGCTCACTAGTGCGAGATATATATCCCCACCACAGGACCGTCATCTATCGTCAAGCGCTTATTGAAAATTCAGTATATAAAACTTTGAGGTTAGTTGGTCCTAGCTCCACATACTCGAGTCATCGAGTGAGCTCGCTAGTGCGAGAGTTTGTTTTATATCCCCACCACAGGAGCGCCATCTATCCTCATATTCACATATTGCAAACAAATCGATATCACCAAAGTTTGACGTTAGGCGATCCTACCTCTGCATACTCGAGCAATAGAGTGAGCTCACCAGTGCGAGAGTTTGTTTTATATCTCCACCATATGAGCGCCATCTATCGTCATGTTTACATATTACAAACTAATTGATATCTCGAACTTTTGAGGTTAGAAGATGCTACATTCTCGAGTAATCGAGTGAGCTCGCTAGCGTGAATGTTTACTTTATACTACCCGCACCTTAGAAGCGCCATGTGTGGTTGAGCGCTATATTCTCAAAGGTTAATTCTATACATATAGCCGATTAAATTCGTAAAAAAAATTCATTGCTATGCGGGGGATTTGAACCGGGAACCTTACGGTCACCAGCCGGGTATCTTACTGACTATCCCGTTACGGGGATGCATAGTAGAATTAGTATACCCAGTATAGCGATGGGAGCTCCAATCAGTGAGGTTCATACGTCAAACTTAACCTCCCCATGATGTTACTATAAAGATTTGAACAAGTTTAAACAAAATTTGAACGAGTTTAAACATAGTTTGAACAAGCTTAAGCAAAGTTTGAACGAGTTTAAACAAAGTTTGAACAAGGCCGCCCGAGCGCACTCCTATATGTAGACTCCGCGAAGCTACTTCTCTTGCGAGTTTCGCGATGCCGCCTAACGGGAGAGCCTTCGCTGCAACGCGTAGTGGTGGGGAGGAGTATGCAGAATGCGTAGCAGTAGAGCTGCAACGCGGGAGGATCGCGCTCGCTGTGGTGGGGGAAGCACACGATGAACGGGTTCGAACTTGTTGAGGAGTATGAATACACTAGATGGCGTATCATTTTCCTGCAAGTGAACTAACTGAAGGATTTTTACAAATAAAAGAAAGATGAAGCACGAGAGTATTCCTTCATCCTCACATAATGGCGTCTCTTAGAACGTGTATATGTATATATATGTGTGCGTGAGTATGCAGAGTTTATAAGTATTAGAACGAGCATGTACATACATTTCATATGTATGAGAATATGTGTGAGTATGTATGCTTATGTATATATGACTGTGTGGATATACATGCGTACATGTGTTTGTGTATATATAACTGTGTGAGTATACGTGCGTATGTATGCGTGTATGTAGTAGGTTTGGGAGCATAACTACTTGTACTATTATTTTTTAGGAAGGGTGAGAGCCCCAACCGCGCTCTCACCTGTGAGGTACCACCATTCTTGTTTACCCCTCCATAACTTCCTGCTTTTATTTATAATATATTACACATATTTTTTATTCTAGAAGTAACTCTTTCCTCCTTCTTAGCTGTATCTACTTCATCCTGACCAACTCTATACCGTTGTAGTAAGAAATTCTTCATAGAATTAACATTCCTTAGGGCACAAACAGGGTTCCAGCATAGAGGATGATGGTTGCACAGCGTGTACACCTCCTTCCGAAGGCTGGATAAAGCTGGACATCCGAAGTCTTCTATGTTGTAAATAATACTGTAAACAAAAAGATATGTTTTAGTATTTTATTATTATTTAAATAGTAATAATTATATATAATTACCTATCATGTGGTAACACTTTCCTCAACCATCTTTGTTTCTCCAACCCCTTGACGTAGATTTTAGACGCATCTCTCAAAGCATTCAGCAATGTCCTCATCAAGTCCTTTTAGCGCATCTCTCCCGCGCTCCAGGGTATCCCGTGGAAGTTCTTCTCCAACCATCGATTTCTACACCGACTCCCCGATGTTAGACTGGACCACTTGCAATATGGCTCGAATAAGAATACGGAAGGAGTCGCATCTTCTTCGAGAGCAAGGATCGCCACCTCCTTGAAGACGAACTCGTTTAGAGATGTCTTGAAGCCTTGAACGTCCACCATGTACTCCATCTCGAAGACTACTAACCCTCTTGAGTACTCGTGCCTCTTATATACCTCTCGGCTACTGCGCAACCCCAGTGGCCGCCTTCTGTACATAACTCGAGCCGCCGCGTCTCCCGCCACTCCTTTGGCTACTACACAACATCAGCGGACGTCATCTGCGCATCACACGAGCCGCCGCATCCCACACCACTCCGTAGGCTACTGCGCAACCTTAGAGGACGTTATCTGCGCATAACTCGAGCCGCCGCTCTGAGACTCCACTGGTGGGGATAAGACCTCTCTAGTATAAGGCTCGTAGAAGGCTAGTATACGATCATCAAACATGTTCGAACCGGCAACACTGTTTCTAGCGATGGGGCTCGACAGGTTTGAACCTGCACGTCTATCTGGGGGGTATAAAAGGAGCTGCGCCGGACCTCCGAAATCATTCTCACCAGTTGATCGACGAGTTAACCTCGAAGATTACCTAGTGCAAAGTACTTCTCAAAGAAGACGATTAAAGTATACCTAGTGCGAAGATGATCCGGACTCAACAATCCAGGGTAAGTTTATTGAATAATAACTTTCTATAGATAATTACTAATTCAATCGTTTATTTACAGATGGCTACCATCGAGTACAATCAGCAAACCATCAAGTGGTTGTGGGGATCCCTACGTCATGCATACAATGGTGATGAGAGACATACAGAGGTGGTCATTCCTAACCTCCAAAGCTCTGGAAGGAGCTGAGGAGATTTCGCGTAGACCAGCCTTAACCAGAGAGGAAAAGCAAAAGTGTCAAACGATCTTGAGACATTTGCATACTATTCAAGATAAGCTCCTTGATCTAGCGAAGAAAGGTGGTGATCTACGCGTTGATCGATCAGCTGATCCCCCCAAAGTTAAATGGGATGATTTTCAATCAGCTTTCGAGACACGTATCAGGTCAGGTGTAATAACCAACCTCGGCCATCTTGATATCGTTTCATTCTTCAACGATGTTCTCCGATACTACTGATACTCCGATGCTACTCAAGGAAAAGATCAAGGTAGCACTCTCTGTGTACAACGCTGTCAAGGTCAATACTGAGCTTGCAGCTGAGTACGCCATTTTGAAAAATGATTCGGAGAGTCTTGAAGTGAAGTACTTCAATACGAAGAACGCTCCCATTAATCAGACGACAGACTTGAAGAAGTGGTTCCAAGAGAACGTGCAACAACCTGTCCAGACTGGAATGGAGGAATTCCAGGAGAAAGATTCCGGTTGGACTCTTCGTCAAATCCTAAGTCTAACGGTAAACATAAACAAGTTTGAACGTGCAAAATCAGGATAATGAGTGCTTCAAGTGGGCCATCTTATCCGCATTCCATCCTATAACTACGGATGCATGTCGTGTATCTAAGTATAATGCTTTCAAGGATGAACTTCATTTTAAGGGAATTGAGTTCCCAATGCAGCTCAAGGACATTACCAAGTTCGAGAGGCAAAATAACATCTCTGTGAACCTCTACATCCTAAAGAAGAAGGGTGAACGCTACGAAGTATCACCATGCCATGTGACTACTGAGAAAAAGGAGAAGCATGTGAACCTGCTTTTAATCCAGGACTACTACGTGGACGAGGAAGGAGAGGAGGTGGAAGAAGAGGAGGAACGCCCTGTACCCAAGTTCCACTACGTCTGGATCAAGAACCTTTCTCGCTTGGTGTATAGTCAATTGTTAAGAACGATCCGCGGTGTCTCCTGAAGTTAGCCGTTGAGCGTCGAGCAGCTAGATTCAGATTGCCGCTCGCCGCGATTCGAACGGTCGACGCTGCCCGCGCCGTTCTGAATTTCCCTTATTTATGAATTCCTCTATTCTACGTATAAAATATTTTACTGCAAACATTAAAGGAATTGAAGTAGACAGTTTTTTTGAAGATAATATCGTCGGTTCCTACAAAGACTACCCTGTCACAACTCAAAAAAGGTCTATTTTCATTCGCCATTTTTAGAGCATTAAAGTAAATTAATTTATCTAGAACCTGAGAAACTTTTGACATATAATTCGTATACTTCAATTTGTCAGGTCCTGGATAAATTTATTTACTCCAATGCTCCAAAAATGGCAAATGAAAATAGGCCTTTTTTGAGTTGTGCTAGTCTTTGTAGGATCCGATGATATCTTGGTAAAAATGATCCTGTGCGACATGCATAATATGTACGTACATATATAACAATTAAAATGTTTGTACTTATTATTACTCCTTATATTTATGTAATGTATATGTCTGTGGCTTCCCTGCAAAACGACATATGTCACATTTTTTTAAATTAAGGTTAATATTAGTGGTATATTTCCTATATTTTAACACTCTTGTTTTACATGAAAGTATTGAAAATTTCCTAAAAGCAGTCCTTGTACCGTGAACAATGCAGTGCACAATAAATTAAGTCCATTTTATTGCAAATTGTTTCCGGCAAAACGACTTAAGTCCAACAAACTAAAAATGCTTCCAATCATTTTATGGGGTGAGACACATACAAAAAAACTTCGTTGTGTTAATGTTCAACATAGAAATTAAGAACAACGTATTATATTCATTTCAACAATAAAATTTTATGAGGACGGAATTATGCATAAAAATGAGGGAATAATGTGTTACTTGCAAAACGACTCAAGTCCATTTTTACTTATAAAATATTCCAGGATGAGAAAAATAATTTCGAAAGTAATCTATAACTTGAAGAGAAGCTATGCCAATCATTATTATCATTTTTGGATTTTAAATTTAATATCGAAATATCCCAGCACGAAGATGTTTAAGCTACTAGAGCACGGAAAATGTGTTCCCGGTATAACGACTTAACTGAAGGTAATTTCTGCACCATAAAAAGAAAACAATGACCTATTTTCTGTGCCCAATATAATGATTTGAAAGATCTTTCATAGTACATTAAGTAAACATAGCATCACGCCGTAATTCGTATACGTATGCTACGATCTTACGTATCAATTTAAACATTAAAATCGCCCTTTCTCGAAAACACGAAAATGTGACTTAAGTCATTTTGCCGGGAAGCCACAGATGTAAATTATTCTCTTTAAAAAAATGTTGTAGCTTATTCTATATATATATATATATATTTTTGGTAACATATAATGCTGTTGACTTGTTTGGATGAATATACGAATAAAAGCGAAGAAATATGTGATGAGGTAAGTGATATATCAATTATTATACTGTATCAAAATGTCACAATATTCACAAATCTTATTATGGAAACGGTGTACAATTCCATCAATTCCCATCTTCTGGGGCGAGATTGCGGCACTTGCGCCTGGTAGGTTAGTAGTTTTTAACGTTTTGAAAGTCATACTTGGGGGCCCTGTTCTTGAGCGAGAGGGACATAGTAATAGTAGTAAAATAGTTTATTGGAAAGCATTGTTTTTTGCGTTTAGAGCTGTCAAAAGATGATTTCCGCTTCTTTGTAGATCAATATAAGTCAATTTCAATGACTTATACATCCGTAGAGAATTAATTTGAAGTTTAAACTTTCAAAAAAGTCCGGAGTTAGAGATCTTGCTACATTCCACCATATAACTTCAAGGTGCAAACGAACTTTTTTCCCAGAATGGAACGAGGTATATTTTCCCCTGTAAGGAACGCGTTTTCACATGGAATTGACCTGATTCATACGCTAATTATTTGATTCAATATAAGACTTTACAATAGCCATCAAACGTATCTTTTAGCTCGGAAATAAGAAAAGAGCCCATGATTACGTTCGCGTACGTCGACTAATCATGTTCACGTATTAAATGATTCACAACAAACACCATAACTTTTTTAAAAAGAGAATAGATTTATTTAAAATAAGTTATGTAGTAATGTATTACATGATTTTGAGACATTATTCGAATGCCATTCGGCAAGATCTTTATTTATAAGTGCCAACCTTTTTAAAATATTAGATAATTACATAACGGAGGGCAGTGATGTCCTAGTTTTTCATAATTTTGCTTTTATTGTTTGTTATAAGCAAATTAGTTACTTTTGTCGTCTGCTATTTCGTAGCGCGAAATCAAGATTTGAATTGACTTTCGGACCCCCTTAAACGAAACGCTTTGACATAAAGCTTTGCTTTCTTAAAGAGAAAGCTTTGAAACGGTGCAAATTTTTGAATCAAAGATTTTGATGGATGTGATGTTTTTGAGGTTCCTGAGTCATAAAAATACTTTTTTTTTTAATGTATGTAAGTATGTCTGTATGTATGTACATACGTATTAGTTTGCCAAATGTNTGGCATAACTAACTATATTTACCAATAGTTAAAACCGAGTATGCAGGCTTATATTTAAAACTACGCAATATAATAGGCCTCAAATGTCAGTTCCGTAACCTGTCTCCAACACGGATTTCAATCTAAAAGGTCGATGCAGATAAAAGGTTGACATGTAAAAAATATTCCATCATATATAGTATGAACTATAGACCTATTACAATATATTTTTCATGGTTTTTGGATTAAAATTAATTATTTAATATTAAAGCTGGGCGCTTACTCTTTGACGCCCGTTTTTCCATTAAAAAAGTACCCTCTACATTACCTTATGTTAAAAGTGTTCTAGTGTGTCATATAGTACCGCCAATCGATAGAATTTCAAACTATAACTACTATTTATGAAATCCAACCGTAGCATGGTTCCAAAATTCAAAATTGTGGAAGTGAGAGCTGATTTTTCATCAGAAATTTCGAAAAAAAGCACAACCTGTCAGTTCCGTAACGCTAGTAAACTACTACTTAGCAACAATGTATTTAAACATATAGGGCGTTTTTCTCGAGTAAATAGTAAGTATTTTCGAATATATGTGCAAAGAATTGTTTATAATAATTACGCTAGGCTATGCGAGCTGATAAACGCCTAAATGTCAATTCCGTAACCGTCAGTTCCGTAACACATAATACAGTAAGTATCATTAATACATTAATAATGTCCTAATCATTGCTTTTTTAGTATTTAAATGGCTCCAGTTACAAGGAAACGTCTAATAAGAGTCTAATTTTTTTCAAATAATTCGTCATTTAACGATATTGCGATCTTCGTGAATAAACGAACAGGCTGTCAAATATTGAGTGAAAATATATATATATATATATATATATATATATATATATATATAGATAGATAGATAGATAGATAGATATCTTAGACGATTTAATTTTTTTTTACCAAGTTAAATTAAAATTTACTGGAGTTTTATTAGCGCGAATTACAAAAATGTCAGTTCCGTAACCTAATCAAATATGGATTCTTCATATAACTTTTTATAAAAGTAATATGTTGTGGTTTAGCTTTAGGGACTTGTTTTGTATGTAATTCCAGTTAGAATAACCGTCCGGAAAGTTAAAAATAGTCGATTTTAGTATAGAACATTTGTGTGCCCGTTTTGAGCCAGTTACGGCAGAATCACCCATATATGCACTGAATCATCGGCTTCAAGTGTCGCGCTCTGTTGCTGGAAGCTGGCCTTTACGAATATAATGCGCAGAGATCTGTGCATAAACCTCTGCACATTATTGTCGAAAGGGGTAAACACAAAATTATCCATGCTGAGAATGATCCATACTGGGCACATCTCCCCTATTGTTTTATACTAGTACATCTAGTTATGTTTTTAATCTTACGCAATTAGTATGCTATTAATTAAATTCAGCCAAACATACAATCCTAACTTTTTCCTTTTTTTCCTTTCTCAGGTAATCCTTCCTGGATCCATACTTGCGCCCTATTCTCCCAGAAATAAAAAATGCCCTACCCACTCAAATTGTTAATACTTAAAAATTAAAAAAAAAACCTTTTCGTATTGAAATATCGTTAAGCAAAATGCCTTCAAAAAGGTACAGTAAGAAGTGGGAAAGTGACCTTCGTTTTAGTTCTTGGTTAAGGCAATCTATTAACAAAGTAGATGCGTATTGCACGTTTTGTAAGTTCACCCTGTCACCTACAATAACCGTTCTTAAACGTCACATGATTTCTAAACATCATGTTGATAAGGCTCTACAATTAGCTAGTAAAATAAATGTTGGCAAGACCATTGAAGAACAAAAACATGCTAAAGGAGATTCGTTAGTAAATTGGATAGAAGAGAATGTCGCTAATGATGAGCAATCGAACGTAAATGTTAGTCTAGGTAATCCTGCAAATTTAGAAACTCAACCCGAATCCGTGGATGCTGTAGTATTGGAACCTACAGATCGATCCATAGGCAAACTTTATAAAGATTATCATCAAGGTTTTCAAGAAATATGGTGTAATATGGAAGGTTATGAGAAATGTATTAAGCCCCTAGAAGGCAACAAAGAAAGAGTTGTGTGTACTGTTTGTCAGTATTCAATGACAGCAACAACTACGGTAGTAGATAACCATTTAAACTCCTTAACACATAGACATAAGAATGGAGAAGATGTTGATTTGAATTCAAAATTCGATCCTGTGGTTGCTGCCGCCGAAATTCGTATAGCTGCTTTATGCGCGGAACACAATTTGTCATTTCACTTCACAAATAATATGATGCAGTTTTTGAAATCGTTATTTGTTGATTCGGATTTACTTGAAAAAGTTAAAATTGATGATAAAAAAGTTCAGAATATCATTAATAATGTAATAGCTACTTGGCATAAAGGTCGGTTAATCGATATTTTGAATAAGACGAAATTTGCAATATTAGTAGACGAATCAACAGATAGATCTGTCGATTCTTACTTGTGCATTAATGTGCGCTAGTGGACGAAGTAATGTGGACGAAGAAAGACAAAAAATTGTTGATACACTATGGGAGTTAGTTCCAGTGTATGACGACGATGATGAGAATTCTATTGCAACTGCAGAAAATTTATACAAAAAAATAATATCAACTTTTACAGACGTAAATGTTAATACAAAGAATATCATGGCATTTTGTTCGGATGGTGCGAGCGTCATGAAAGGAGAGAAAAACTCAGTATTTCAAAGATTAGAATGTTTGAATCCCGATATAATACTGATCAGATGTAAATGTCATCTAGAACATTTGTGTGCTCGAGATGCAGTCAAGAAAATTCCAAATGAGTATATAAGTTTTTGGCCAGCCCTTTATACTTATGTATCTTCTAGTTCTAAAAAAACCAATAGATGGAAAGTTGCACAAAAGAAGATGGGAGTAAAGCCACTTAAAATACTGAAACCTTGTGCAACAAGGTGGCTAGAATCATTAAGAGACATCCAACGCATTCTTCGTAGGTTCCCATGTTTGAAATTTTTCCTACACGAAGAAATACAATTTATAGAAAATAGTACCAATTCACAAAATACTGAACAAGCTTTGGAAGCATTATTGAATGTGATAGATGATGTTCACTGTGAAGCTTATTTCATATTTCTAGAAGCGACACTTTCTATAATAGTGAGAGCTAATGAAGTATTGCAGTCTGTTACTCCTATTACATCAGAAGGTTTAGACTTAATGTCGAATGCTTATATTCAAATTTTACGACGGTACATGGAGGAAGAGTATATAGAAACTTTTATTAGGCAATCTAAGATATCAGAGATTGATCCTGCGGATCGAAAATATTACAAAAAAAACGTAGATTTGGACACACACACCAGAAAGTTTCTTAAGGCGAGCACAATGACGATGGAACAGAAAAGGGTATTCACAGAAAATTGTCAATCCTTTTATGTAGAAATCTGCGCACAGATGCACAAAAGATTTAAGTTTGACAGTCCCAGAGAAATACATTCGAAAGTTTTTCACCCGAAAAATGCCTTGAGTGTCAAATTTCATGAAGAGTATCCCGATTTGAATCATGTTTTAAATGAATTCAAATCCATCGTAAATCACGATGACCACGATTTGAAAAATAAAATTAATAATGAGTGGATGATCTTGATTCAGTATGATTTTTCGGAAAATGTAAGAAGTAACCTGCACAAAATCAAAAATCCTGATGATTTTTGGTTTGCAATAAAAAACTTCACCAACGCAGATGACGAACTACTGTTCGAAAATATTGCCACATTTTCTCTGCATGCATTATGCATTCTGAACTCAAATGCGTCGCCTGAAAGAACATGGAGCAAGCTGAAAAATTTGAAAACCGAAAAAAGAGGTTCTTTAGTTTTTTCTAGCATTCGAGGAGAATTGCTTGCAGCTCAGTGTGTTAAAGATAAGGGCGGAGCATTAAAATTTGAGCCTCCAAAAGAAATGATCGATCGCATGCGTAAGCCTATTNAGAGCATTGAAATTTGAGCCTCCAAAAGAAATGATCGATCGCATGCGTAAGCCTATTGGTACTTACAAAAGAAAAAGGGATGAAAAACAAATCCCTAATAATGAGGCGTGCGAAACATATGGTGACAACATCATAGAGGAACATCAAATATTTCAAGCTCTAGAAGCAGATGTACGATACCGTTGTAAATATGGCAGACTTAAAGATAATGATGATGATGATAATGATGATGATACTGATGATGATGGTAATGGCGATGGTGTTGATGATGATGGTGATGAGAAAACAAACTCGAATAATGATGATTTCAACGACGATAGAGACTCCAATGAATGCGGCAATCATATTTCAAAGAAAAGACAATTGGATACAGATTTCAACGTTAGTGATACCTTGGGAAGTATGGAGCTGTTCGTATTAGAAAATGAAAAAACTGATGGAGGCTTCGATATGATTTCTGAAGAAATAAAGAATCAAAATCTTGATATAACTACTGAAGAACTAAAGCATCTAAGTCTTGATATCATTAAGGAAGGAGAAAATCATCAAAGAATCGATACAAAGACAGAAAACATGATAATAGAGGATTATAATACTTCTGTTGCCGATGAAGAAATTAAGCAGACCAATGTTGATAATCAAAAAAAATTGAAAAGGGTTTCTTTTATGGAAGATGGTTTTATTATTGGCGATGCAAGTGAATTATCACCTATTAGTCTTATTATGGAAAATGGATTAATGTCTGATTATGTCTTTTATAAAGAGAAAATACATGTAATTATTGAAAATGAAAAAGGTGATGTAAGGAATCGTAACATAATATATACCATCGGTCAGTATTCAAGTATTAAAGATCATCCGATAAGAGACTATCGAGCTCTCGAAAATATGGAACAGCCATTATTTTTCAACAAATATCATACATTTAAGCTTTTCTCCGAAGAGTATCAAACACTATTTGTCAGCAATGACAAAGATAATTATATTGACGGAGATGTAATTGATGCGTTTTGTGCCATTAGAGAAAGAGAATGGAGAAACACAATTTTTGTTCCCACACAGATTACCAAGTTACTTTTGACAGACGACATTCAAACACCAGATGATAATTGGTTCATGTATCATCTTAACGGACGATTCAAAGGTACAATACTTATGCCTTATGAGTACCATAAACACTGGTGTTTGTTTGTGATTAATGTTAATAAAAAAACGATTACGCACATAGATCCTTTTATAAAAGATTTAAAATGTATAAGTTCCAGATTACAAATGTGCGAAAAAAATTTTATAAAATATCTGGAAATAGCTAACGGAAAGGTAGAGAATAATTTAAATTGCATTACTGAATGGACAATGCAAGCATATACAAAAAGGTGTCCACTTCAAAGAGACGGCTATAATTGTGGTGCATACGTCATGTATTACATGGATTGCATAGGCAAAAGTGGTGGAAAAAGTGAGAAGTATGATAAAAATTTTGACCCTTTGCAGTACAGAATACACATTGCACAGTTGTTATCTCGATCGGATGACATGAAAAACGTATGTCAATTATGTTTCTCAGACCGATTCGATATACTGAATGAATTTCAATGCTGCAAATGTAAGCGATATACGCACGCAAGATGTTACAAATTAAATCATCTTCCATATGAATCAACAAACACTTGTGTGCTTTGTGCAGATTAAGCTATACAGTAATGTAAAGATGATATTTTTAAAAAGTACTAGCTATATTAA
>CM053171.1:11093697-11174123 GCA_012977825.3 Pteromalus puparum
AAAAAGTTAATAAAAGTAAATTGCTTAATATGTACATGAAAGAGAATAAAATTGCCTATATTTTTACCGCGGATAATTTATATTATCTTTCGTCGTTCGTTTTTACTATACACCATAAAGTGCAATTTTTTGAAACCGTTATAACTCGAAAACTAAATGTCGTACCTTTCTAAAAAAATATATGATTATTGAAGGTTATTAGAACTATATACCACTTTAATTTTAAGTCATTTTATGGGGCAGATCCGGAAAGAAATATCAAATACTGAATAAAGTCGTTTTTCTATGGGACGCGATAACTGGAGTAAAAAGGCAATAATTTGATAATAATAATCAATTTAAAATTTTGGATTTAGTTATCATTATATAGCACCTTGATCCCATTATTTGGATTTTTTTAATACCAGTTAGTTTCAAAGATATAAGGCTTCAAAATTTCGTTTTCTCGCCCTGTATACTTTATATAACTGAAAACTGCATCGTTTTGATCTCAGCTTCTATTTAATGGATTTTTTGTCACACAAGCACGATTTTCGTGTTTTTCCGACCTCTTAAGCGGGACTAAAGTCGGTTTTCCAGACCGGCGGGCAAAAACAAATTTAGCGGGTAATAAAAATCGAATAGTGCGACTTTTTGAAACCGTTATAACTCGAAAACTAAACGTCGTACCTTCCTAAAGAAATATATGATTGAGATATGAAAACTGCATTTCCTTACAAAAAAAAAAAAAACGCGCCGAGATATCTACCGCTTGGTGGTGAGGAAACGATATCATTTAGATGGAATTAATACAAAGATACAAAGGTGATGTTTCTTGGAGATCAGTTTAACAATTAGCTATGCGAGATATGCGAAATAATGATAGGGAGAGAGAGAGAGAGAGAGAGAGAGAGAGAGAGAGAGAGAGAGAGGGAGAGAGAGAGAGAGAGAGAGAGAGAGAGAGAGAGAAATTTAATTATATATATGTGATTGATTTGAAATAAATTTATCCATCAAACAAAAAAAAACTTGATAGAACTTTATATATGAAGTAAAAACAATTCTGATATTAAGTAATACATAATGTTGAAGGAAGCTACGTGCCAAAGAATTGGCAGCGGTTTTTTATACTGATCACTTGATCTTACAGGAAATAAATTGTACAATCGCGCGTTCATTTCATAATTATTATCACAATGTAAATTAAGGCTTCACATGTATTTAACTTTATCACGGCATTATGTCACATCGGAAATTCACCATTGTATTTATAAGAACGTACTGTATGTAACATAAGTTAAGATAAGCAAATAATCTGTAAAACGTAGCATTCGAGAGTAGATCCAAACCAGATCCTATACGACGAACCGACGACACTCCTCAAAACCTCCTCCATAAATCACTTTTACAATCCGCAAGGGCTCAGCGCGCTCTGTTATGACGGTCAGTCGCCGACTCGGCGGAGTGTAGGGCTGATTGGCACATCTGCACAACCTCTGCACTCCGCACGATCACGAGAGCAGCCTTTTTATGAGCAGACCCTTTTTTTTCTGATCTCGTAGAAAGTTTTCCCTCGACTCAGGCCCACATCTGGCCACTTTCTCGAAGCGACGGAGATTTCCGCGTGGACTCACTTCCAGCCCAGAGACTCCTCCTCTAAAACCATTCCACCAATTAAAATGCACTTTCCGTCCGAATCCTCTCGCGATTTTCCCTCTCCAAAACTACCCCCAAAAGACGCGAGACAAGCTCGCCCGCGACAAGAAGGTTATACATAAGCTCGCTCTCGAACGCTCAACATCAGCACAGCTACAGTTAAAGTTTCGATAGACCGTGCTTAGCATAAGCACTTTTCTACATGGTCCTTCGAGCCGAATTTTATCTCAAGTGAAGCGTACTAGTGATCAATTACGGAGTTACTGTCTACCAAGATCGACAACGCCACATGCAAGGAAAGAGAGGAAGCAAGCTAGCGTCAGTCAACAGCACCGTCACGTGCGGACTCTCACATCAAGCTCCAGCAAGGTCAATTTATACGACACTATTATACGTCGGCAAGCTTCAGGTAAACTATAATATCACCATTCAAAATACAACAAAGCTGCTCTATCAGCAACTCAACTAAGCTTCACGCACAAGTTTCAGACGAACTAACACAAAGTCACAGATCAGTCCTCGCTTGACTGCAAGACCAAATTCATACAAGAACTCAAAGAGGCAGTACTCGCTTGACTGCCCAATCAAAATCACAAGTGATAAACGCATTCAAGTCTTAGCCAGACTAGTGAAGGCTAAGCCAAGAAACAGACGCAGTACTCGCTTGACTGACACATCAACAAATTGCACGTTCGACCAATCGACAGCTAACGGAGGCCAGCAGTGCCACCTCGCCAGTCCGCGCCATCAGTGCCAACCGTTGACAAGCGCTTTTGCAATCATCATTCAACAGATCAACTGTTCTACAGTATCAAGGTAATACGTTTAAGTGAGTTGCTAAAAACCAAAAACTAATAAGAATAAATCAAAACTCGCGCAGACAGTTAACTGTACAATGGAAAACGTACCGCATATTCAGTTTGTAAAAACACGACGCCACTCGATTGAATTTGAAATCGAGTCCTTAAGATCATTTCTAGAGTCTTAAGATAAAGAGACGCAACAGGGCGAGTTGCGATCACGCACTAATCGCATACATTCCTTATTCGAACAGTTTGATCAAGTGTGCGACGAAATTGATATTCTAGAATCATCCCAAGACAACACCAAAGAAAAAATAGAAATACTAGACGCATATCATCAAACGATCGGCAAAGCTCACACCCAGCTTGCCGAGATAGACAATGCACACTCCAGTGTAAATGGTCAAGAAGGTTCCGCGTCGACTAACGGAGATAGCAGTTCGCGCGGTCGAAAAAGAAAAATTAAAGTTCAACACGCGCCAATCCCTCAGTTTGATGGCCGATCTGAAGGATGGTTTTCTTTTAAACAGTCATTTATATCACTCATACACGACAATGACGATTTTTCGGACGTCGAGAAGTTACATTATTTAAAATCATCGGTTACTAACGAAGCCTTAAACAAAATCGAAGTCTTTTCCACTACCGCCGAAAATTATCCTCGTGCATGGAGCTTATTAGAAAAAGCATACGAAAATAAAGGAACGATCGTGATGCGCCACATTTCACTGTTACTCAATTTACCAAAAATGGAAAGAGATAATTCTAAAGAAGTTGAAACTCTAGCAGACAGGGCACAACAACACATAGAGTCATTAGCAAGCTTAAAAGTCTACGTTACACCGCAAATCGTAGTTCAACTCCTCGAAGAAAGACTGAGTAAGAATCTCCGTGCAAAGTGGACAGAGACACTCGAGCGTGACAAAATTCCCACGTTAGACGAAATGATCGAAGAATTTCTGTATAAAATGGCCGCGACTTTGTCCAAGGACGACGGAAAACCGACAAGCTACAAGGCTTATACGCAGCAGGGTCCACCCGCAAAAACGCGCAAATTTGAGTTCGGACCTACCGCGAGAACCTTTGTAACCGCGAAAAGAAAGTGTCCTGCATGCACGCAGGAGGATCACGATATTTTTCGATGCGAAAAATTCCGTAGCTTGAGCGTTTTTCAAAGAATTCAACTAGTCAAGGATGCAAATTTATGCAAAAATTGTCTAAAATATCACAAAGACGAATGTCGGCGCGGAAATTGTAGAATATGCAATTTAAAACACAACTCACTTTTACACATACCGAAATCAAATGACAATGCAAACGCAATAGTCCCCGCATTCGCACCATCGCAAGATATACCGTCGACTAACGAACCGTCAGAGACCAATCAACCTATAGCATGACTAAGTAAACATAAACAAATTGCGCGATGTTTCATTACAACCAATTTTACTCCGACTCATGACCTCATGACGTGCGCGGTAGTGAAAATCACCGACAAGTCAGGATCGGATGTAAACTGCCGAGTTTTATTAGATACGTGCTCCACTGCCAACTTTATAACCGAACGTCTGTGCAACAAATTAAACTTAGCTAGGTCACCATGCTCGCTTACCATAACCGCGATGAATAATTTAAATACCAGGTCCAATTATGTTACCGAAGTCACGTTCAAATCAATTCACTCAGAGTTCAAAAAATCGTTGGTTTATTTTATCGTAGAGGAAATAACGGATCTCATACCCAGTGAGCCGGTTCCCAGAAATCGATTAAAAATTCCAACTCATCTCAAATTGGCAGACCCATCGTTCGAAAAACCGGCACCTATAGACATGCTAATCGGTTCTGGTTCCACCTTGTCAATTCTTTGTCCAGGACAACTAAAGTTACTCAATAACGACAATTTAATTTTACAAAAAACCAAACTTGGTTTGATCGTAGGCGGAAGTTTAGAATCAACAAATGTCGCGAAATCGTCTCGCTGCCTTGTCACGAATTTACCATTCGACTTAGAACGATTTTGGAGAATAGAGGAGACGCTCGATGAGAAACAGGTACTATCAAAAGATGAGTTATTTTGCGAGAAACACTTCGCGATGCACGTCAAGCGCAGAAAAGATGGCAGGTACATCGTCGCATTACCGTTTAACGAGATGAAAGGAAAATTAGGCAATTCTAAACAGATCGCGTTGAAACAATTATTATATTTAAGAAAAAGATTTCAAAGAGATCACGAGTACAAGACCGAATATACGAAGGTAATCGACGAATATTTAAAATTAGGTCATATGACTCTTGTAGATGCCATCGGAGACGACGGATTTTATTTGCCACATCACGCGGTTCTGAAACTCGACAGCCTGACCACCAAGTTACGAGTAGTTTTTAACGCGTCAGCGATACCCGCGGACGGCGGTTGCTCACTTAACGAATGCTTGTACGTTGGTCCCACCATTCAAGATGACTTGATTACTCTCCTATTACGATTTCGCACACATACTTATGTCATCTTAGCCGATATTGAAAAAATGTATCGGCAATTTCTCGTTCGAGACAGTGATAGGAGATATCAAAGAATCTTGTGGTTGGTAAACGATGAAGTGGGAGAATTCACACTTAATACGGTAACTTTCGGAGTAGCAACCGCGCCATTTTTAGCTATAAGATGCCTGCATCAACTCGCGGAAGACGAACAAGAACGGTTCCCAATCGCCGCGAAAATATTAAAAAGTGACATGTACGTCGACAACATGTTAACCGGAACCAACTCAATAGACGAAGCTCTATTAATCTGTTCGCAAATGACGCAAATTTTAAAAACTGCAGGCATGAACATGCGACAGTGGGCCGCTAATGATCCAAACATATTAAAGGAAATAGAGACAAAAAACTTAGACGCGAATTTTGATTTAAGCAACGATAATACCCTCAAAACACTAGGAATCCACTGGCGCGCAAAAACCGACTCTTTCGTGTACAAAATTCAGCCTATAGCAGTAAATGAGAGATTCACAAAAAGAAAAATTTTATCCGAAATCGCTAAAATATTCGATCCCCTCGGACTGCTAGGTCCAATCATTCTTTTTGCAAAAAAAATCATGCAGGACATTTGGAAAGCTAAAATTGATTGGGATGAATCGGTACCCAACGCCATACACTACCAGTGGAGCGAATTCTGCCTGCAATTAAGTTGTCTACCAGACATGTCTTTCGATCGACAAATCTTAACAAACGACAATGACGACGTACAAATCCTTGGGTTTAGCGACGCAAGCGAAATCGGATACGGTGCATGCATCTATATTAGATCAAGAGACTCGGTTGGTAATTATAAGGTCACTTTATTGTGTTCGAAATCACGCGTAGCGCCGGTAAAAACACGATCGTTACCCCGATTAGAATTATGCGGCGCACAACTGTTGGCTAATTTATATCTACAAACAACCCGGGCAATGCAAATGAAAGTAAACCGAACGTACTTTTGGTGCGACTCGAGCATAACGCTACACTGGATCAAAACCGCACCACCCGCGTTAAAAACATTTGTTGCAAATCGAGTCGCGGATATTCAATTGAAAACCGACATCAATGCATGGCGGCACATAAAATCAGAAGATAATACTGCCGATGCACTGTCACGAGGTCAACTTCCCAATGAATTTCTGAACAACAAATTGTGGTTACACGGTCCGTCATGGTTGCAACAAAACGAAACGAATTGGCCAGAATCGCACATTCTCGGCTTAACCGAGATTCCGCAAATAAAAAAGGCACATTGCTTTGTAACCCAATCAGACGCACACCGGACACATATTTTAAAAATAGCAGAAAACCAAGCATCCTTGATGAAGGTGAAACGTATATTTGCATTATGCCTTAGACTTCCCAAAAAATATCGAGCCACTACGAAAATACGAGACATACGCATCAAAGATTTGCAAAGAGCAGAAAATGCCATTATTCGCTTAGTGCAAGGATCCGCGTTTGCAAGTGATGTCAATTTAATAAAAGCCAAAAAACCTTTAAATGAAAAAAGCTCCCTAACGTCATTAGACCCGTTCATCGATGAAAACGAAATTCTTAGAGTAGGAGGCAGAATCAGGAAAGCAATCGTGCCATTCTCAAGACGTCACCCCATACTCCTCCCAAAAAACAATTTTTTCACCGACTTAATTATTCAACATTATCACATTGCCCATTTTCACTCCGGAATTCAAAATACACTATATGCAATCAGAGAAAGCTACTGGCCGATTGACGGACGTAATCAAATTAGAAAGACTGTTAGAAAATGCATTGCATGCTTCCGCATAAATCCGCAATTATGTCAGTATAAAATGGGCAATCTTCCTCAAGTAAGAATCACTCAATCGAGACCATTTAATAACGTCGGGGTAGATTATTGCGGTCCATTCTTCATAAAGGAAAAACGCTACCGGAATACAAAATTCCTGAAAATTTACGTCGCGATATTTGTATGCATGACGGTCAAAGCGATTCATATAGAAGTAGTCGAAGATCTGTCCACAGAAGGTTTCATGGCAGCGTTACGACGATTCGTAGCAAGACGCGGCTTACCGGGAGCCATTTACTCAGATAACGGTACCAATTTCCGGGGCGCACACAACAAACTAAATGAATTATACGAGTTGCTAAATTCACAACAACTAAAAACTGATCTAGATAAATTTACTAATATCAACAAAATCGAATTCAACACGTTTTCCATTGAAATAGAGGCAATATTGAACTCACGACCAATAACTCGTATTTCGTCAGATACTAACGATTTATCAGCATTTACACCTGGCCATTTTTTAATTGGCGATTCACTTAAAAGCTTACCAGAACAAAACTTTACAAAAATCCCAGAAAATCGTTTAAACGTATGGGAAAATATACTAAAGCTCAAACAACAATTTTGGGAGAGATGGAATAAGGAATACTTAAGTGAGTTAAATATCCGTCACAACAAGTCAACTGCAGATCCAAAACTAACAAAAGATTTAGTGGTATTAATTAAAGAAGATAACACTCCACCTATGCAATGGAATCTGGGTATCATTGCCGACGTGCATCCGGGCATCGACAATATTGTTCGCGTAGTAACGGTCAAAACAAAAAATGGAACAAAAAAGAGACCAACTTCAAAAATTGCCATCCTCCCAGTCAACGATAACTTGAAAAAATAAGAATTAAGTCGAAACTAAAGTTTAAGTTCATATTGATCGGTACCCTCTCAAGGGGGGGAGTATGTACAATCGCGCGTTCATTTCATAATTATTATCACAATGTAAATTAAGGCTTCACATGTATTTAACTTTATCACGGCATTATGTCACATTACTATTTTTGAGAGCTAAAATTGCAATGAATGATACTTAAGATTGTTGTCGCCATTTTGTAATATGAAATACACTCTGAGAAATATCACTTTACAGAACAATGAATTATTTATATTTGAAATACAAATAATTTTTGGCTCAAAAGAAGAGAAGCTTTCGATGACAAATATTCTCGTTCTTGGAAAGAAATATGAATTTCTTGTAGAATCAAACAATTTTCACGAAGAGAAAAATCTTTTTGTTCGAAAAAGATATAATTCTCGGACTGTATAAATATCAGATTTTTGAAACTCAAGTTAACAGTACTTTAAATAGGCATTAAAAATTGTTACTACAGCTAAAAAGAAAAATTTCACGCAAATGTTAATTGAACTCTCAAATTAAAATCTGTATGTATTCTAATGTTAGAGATAGATAAAGTGGATGGAACAAATATTTTCATTCTTTAATGTCCTTTTATTATTGACGTAATTTGAGAGTTCAAGTGAATACAATTTAAATTGTTATATAAATAGTAATAAATACGTAATAGAGGTTTTGAGTCAACCTAAAACATATGCTTAGAAGTACAAAATTGATCTCATATAGTCGTCAGTTAGAAAATTCTTCGATACATGCGTCTCCTAACACTTATGATAAGTTGTGCGATCTTATGTTAATTAATGAATAGTATAGATTAATGAAAAGAAAGGTGACAACCATCTTATAATACTTTACAAAAAGACACGATTTCAGATACTCATATAATACGTTAAATTTATTGCAATCACAATTATCATCGATTAAAAAAAGCTTTCTTTTGAAGAAAGTAAAAGGTTGATACCTATATAAAGACATTATATTTCTGTTATTATCAGTACATTATTTATGGATTTCAATTGTAAATTTTAAATGAAATATTTATTTGCCTGAATACAGTAATAATCATATTATATATATGAATTTAAAAACTTAATAATGTACTGATAACTGCCAAAATATATCGGAAAAAAGTATTCATATATTGTTAGACAGAATAATTACTATTGTATAAATTAGGTTACCATCCTCTCTTTAAAAAGTGATGGGCTTCGTTGTTAAGCATTTATTAGAATTTGAAACGTGAATTTTATCACGCAACCTACTAACGCGTCCTCCAAACGCAACCTACAAACTATTAGTGCTCAACAGGCTGCAAAATTAAAATTTATATATATATATATATATATATATATATATGTAGGTTTAGAATTTATAAGTTTAAGTTTACAAATCATCAATCTCATGCGAACTAGAATAAAAAAAAAATGTTATACCTCAAAAATCGTGTACAAAAATAACACTTATTGCTGTCGATCGTTTGGAACAAATAATATTCTCTTACTACGTGTAAGACGAAATAGAAGAGAGCACTAAACAAGCATATATCAAAAAATTGCGGTTTTGATAAAAAGTAAGTTTAAATATTGAAAAATTTTACAAAAGACTTGCAACCTTTACTATACTGATAGCAATTTAGTAATTTTTTATAGAAAGTATAAGAAAAATCGTATACCTTCATAGTCTGACCGTGCATTACTAAACAGTTTAGTAAAATTTTCCAAACCGGTTTTCTCCGTGTAATAGTTTATATAGCAAAGTCGTTAAACTGTTTATTTCTAATATAATCACTGTTCTGAAGAATGGGTGCATTCATTCACTTGAAATCGGCGAATGCTTGAACAAAGTAACAACTCGTCGCAGGCTCAAGTAGTTCACCAAATTATTCATTTTCTTAGAATATCGGTGAAATTTCATATTTATGTTTCAGTGTTCTTTATAGCATGGTATAATTTTTAACCCCCCAAGCTATTGAGCGCCGAAATTTAGAGCATATTATAGAAAGCTTGATGGAGACGTTTCGTTAAATTTCGGAGGAAGTTTTCTTGAGTAATAATACGACTTATAGTAAAAGAGTTTTGTAGCGCAAATGATGATTTTTTTGAGATGCAACAATTCAAAGTTTCCATCTCATACCATCAGTGCATCTGTACATAGCGGTACACAGTGCTCTCTTTCTTTTACAAGTTTCTCTCTTTTACAAGTTTTGAGAGTATTTTATACTCTTAAAATTTTATATCACCAATCGATTGATACTGAGAATCGTAAGGTTTTGAAATTAGGTTACCCTGTATACTATCTTGAAGGGAATGTTGCTTCCTCCTGGAGGAAGCTTTGTGATAGTAAAATTTTCAGTTTCGCTAAAACTTTATAGAAACATGTTTTGAGATGTTTGAAGTTCGAATTACGTGTTTTTAGAAAATGTCCGTATGGATGTGTGTGTGTGTGTGTGTGTGTGTGCGTATACCGTAATATTTTTGAAAGTACTCCGTGAATATCAATCACATTTGACCTGCTTATCTGTTTTTGGATTCTGAATTCGGGAGAAACAGTTATTTTTTTTATTTTCTTAACTATTTTTCTTTTTTATGGCCATTTTTTGATTTTCGAAAAACATTATTTTCGTTTTTTTAATCATCCCACTGTTACAAACAATTCAGCTAAAATGCATTTGAAAGATTATAAAATTATCTACTTTTTCTCGTTTGGTTCTCGGAATCGACCACTCCGTTTGGCAGATAAAATGATGGTATTTTTTTTTTAATTCATATCTCTGAAACTGAACATCATAACCTTACGAAAACAAATATGTTGATGAGTCACGTGTCAAACTATATCCCATTAAAATTTTAAGTGATTTGACCACTTATTTTTCCAGTAATAAATCAAAAACTGAAAAAATGATCTTTTTGTGCTACGATTGCGGGCGTAAAAAGGCTTTTTATTACACTTGAGATTTTAGGAAAAGGTAGATATTTTATGTGTTTTGGCTAAGTTCGTTGCGTAGCAAAACAATGTAGTCAAATGCTTCAAAATTTTATTTGGTGATTTACCATAAAGAAAGCTATTAGTTGTTAAAATTTTAAACAATTTTGTTGAGCGGTTCTCAAGTAAAGAGCTCAAAAGTAAAAACCGATTTTTCTCAAAAATTTTGCTTCCTCTTATAGAGGTGTCGTTGCACATTAAAAAAAGCATAAATGTAGTGTATAATAAAACAATATTTTATTTATTAGACCTATAAATTTAGTTGGAGGAACCTACGTGCCAATGAATTGGCAGCGGTTTTTTAATAAAAGTCCTCGTTGAGCATATAAAGAAATTATACATTTTTTCTCTGATAAAAAAATAACTTTGTTTCTGTTCAAAATTTTTTGCAATTAGAAATTTTTGTCTGAGTATTTTCAGAAACAGCTGATATTTTACTATAAAGCTTCTTCAATGAGGAATAGTATAATGCGTCGTAATAATACTACCATTATGTGAATTGCTTACATTGAAAAATTGAAATATATATTTAAATCATTTTTAGTTAAGCTGTTACAATGGACGGCAATGTGGCCAATGACGATGCCGACAAACAGGTATTATAGTAAAACTTATTAGAGAAAATCGTTAAATTTTTGTAAATTATTTTTACATTAATACTCTGGTGGAAATGGAGTTCATTTAAAAGTTAATAAATAGCTTAAGCCAGTGAAAATGGAGAAATATTAGCTACTTTTGGCCAGGTATAGATGAAAAACTTTTTTGAACACCTTAACCTTTCCATAATAAAAAAAATGTCGTAACATATTAATTTCATCATAAAACGCGTTATTTTAAATCTTGTAAACCGAAACATACGTTCAGCCGATAGCTATTTAAAGATTGTGGAATCGCTATGCAAAATATTGAAGATGAAAAATCTGGCATAATTTAATAGTACTTGTCGTTAGTATGACGCAATTAATCTTTATATAGTTGTGCATAGCGTGGATAAAGATCTGCTTTACACCTCGATTTTTATGCGTAAAGTTTCTCGTTACGCATACGTTGATAATAATAACTATTGAATTTCTACCAGATTATTGATTTGCTAATGTACATTCAGAAAACGGTAATTTTCGCAACAAGATGATTTAATTCTTTTAAATTCCTTTTATACAGTAGCAATAATTTGTATTTTTGCGACATAAAGTTACGTTTCTTAGTGTAGTTCTGAAATCGACATATTCGACAAATGGCAAATAAATATATTTCGATTGATTATTTAGGAAAAATTGGATGCTTTATTGGCTAAACGTAAGGAGATAGAAGAAGAAATAAATGCAATAAGAGGTATAGTGATTTTAATCAAATATAGAGTCATTATCATTTGCAACCAAATCCTTTCGATTCTGAACTTATTATCCTAAAACATATGAAGTTAAATCAATCATTGATTGACTTAAGCAATTTCCATTGCATTCATATTCAGTCATATTTATTTGCAACCAAATCATTTCGATTCTGAACTATTATTCTAAAACATATTGAGTTAAATCAATCATTGATTGACTTAAGCAATTTCCATTGAATTAAAAATGAATTATAATACATCATGACTGCAAAACAGTCATGATGTATTATACTTCTTCATTCAGTATTATTTCCCTTGACTCATCGAATTTCCTTCTAAATCAAGTGGATTTCTGAATAATAAAAATGTGTTTCTCCGTAAACGATCACTAGTCATATTTTATGGTCAATTTTAGGACTAAAAATAAATCCTTGTTTCAGGCAACGACAAAAACTCAACGGAGAATATGCCGTTGACACCCTACCCCAATGGTAAATCGTTTGTTATACGTATATGATTGAGTGATATACTGAGAGAAATGAACTTTTAGAATCAAAGTTGCTGTTAAAATGATTGTCTTTTTAATTTCCATATCCTGTAGAAATGTCCATTTTTATATAAAAAGTTTGAAGTAAAATGATCCTACTTGAAGTACATAAAATCTATTTCTATCAGTGTATACATGTTTTTATATATCAATAACAAAATAGCTTACTTGTATGATTCTATTAATTCTTATTTTATTTTATAAAGCTGATAATCAAAATGACGGATCTGGTTACAAAAGTCGAGGTAAATAAACTTATATACATCATATTATACATTACGTTGCAGAAATGTGTTGTATTTAATTGCTTTTCCCTAAAAAAGTTTCGTTACGCGCCAATCATTACACAAAAAAAAAAGAAGAAAAAATACATAGAAATTTGAATATACAACATTTGCTAATTTTATGCTTTCATGAAAATATTGTTCGTAATATACGTATAGATTCTTAGTGTGAAGTAGTAGTATATCAACGATATAATATATTATACACACACTCAATAATTTCAATGTATCCTAGGACGCAGTCGGCGTGCCGGCAGATGGGTAAGGAAGCGAACCGAATGTGCCATTAACAACCAGGTCAGGAAACTCTGGGGGCTACATTTCGCACTTCTTGCAGACACTGGTAAATTAATCTTTTATATCGGCAAGTGACTATTATGTGCCACGCACATTCTAAATATTTGCTTAATTTTCAATTTCTGAGGCCAGGAATACAAATACATGCAGAGATAGCACAAAAATGAACAATCAATAAGAAAACGAATAAAATTATCACCGTTTACAATGTTACATATTTTTTTCTCTTATCGTCAGCCTATTATTAAAAACTATCTATTCCTTGTTTGCATAGTAGAACCATTTATTTCGCGTTCTTGGAGTAAAACGTACGATTTCAGATTTTCGTTTCACTTTTGTGAATAAAAATTCTTTTGCCTGAAGCAGATCTTTTGTCTGAATCAATGAAACGTCTATAATATAATATATTATTGTCTGAAACACGGGTCTAAGTAAATTTTCCCCTGGGTGATTATAATGCCCTCGTTTCGCTTGGATAGTACGCACGGTAAATTTATAAACGCACGCGTTTATAAATTTACCAGCGGGTGAAATCTGCTACTTTGGGCATTTGTTGCAAAATGAACTATTTTAGCATTTGGAGATCTGGTACATGAGTCTCGTGGCTATCATGAATCGCGTGGCGGACGAGGAAGAGGTCGTGACGGAATCGGTGAAGAAAGAGGTCGTGGTGGAAGAGGTCGTGGCGGAAGAGGTGGAGGAAGAGATCGTGGCGGAAGAGGTCGTGGAGGAAGAGGTCATAGTGAAAGGGGTCGTAGTGAAAGACTTCAAGATAGAGAAAATGGTAATAACTTTTGATAACTAAAAATCAAATATGTTGTATACTGAGAGTAAGGGGATCGGCTTGTGCTTGCTCGCCTTTGACTCGTAGTGCTTACACGTGTCCAGTATGGAACGACTTAGCGAATTTCGCTATTACTTTTGATAAGGAGCGTGAAAGTTGCTCACTCTAGAGGATTTGCTTGCTGTTATAGGGGCCTTTAATATTCTGTACAGTAGTGCCATTAATTTTGCAAAACAACCAAATGGGAAGCAAAATTGTAAGAGCTAATTTTTTTGGGATATCGAAAAAGTGTTGCCCAGTATGGAACGCCGTTGATATAATAATTACGATACGTATACATTCAAAACGTATGAAAACTACTGAAATTGTTTGCTTCAAGTGAAAAAATTTCGTTTAAGCCGGTTTATCCTCGTTTGCCGTCGATTTTATCAATATTTTCCACATGCACTGAAATCCAGCACAGTTTCTCTTCAAGCTTTCTTTAAACCATTTCCAGGCTTAGCAATGATTTTTTGGCAATTGTAAGCGTTAGAAAGTCTTTAAAAAATCAAACAATCAGTGTGTCGATTCCATGCTAAAACGCGTTCCATGCTGAGAAAACATGCCTTCTTCCATTCTGGGAAAAAGTGTTCGTTTACACCTTGATGTTATACAGCGAAACGAAGCAAAATATAGCGCTTAATTCAGACTTTGGAAAGTTCAAACTTAAAACTAAAGCTCTATGGAGGTAAAAGTCATTGAACTTGCCTAATATCGATCTGCCAAGAAGCGGAAATTACTTTTTGACAGCTCGAATAATGCAAAAAAAAAAAAAAAAACTTTGCGAAAAATTATTTTTTTCTCGCTCGAGCAATACGGCCTCCAAGTATGACTTTTAAAACGCTAAAACCTACCAACCTACCGGGCGCAAGTGCCGCAATCTTGCCCCAGAAGCTGGGAACTGGTGGCATTCCATACTCGGCAATGTTCCATACTGGGCTCATTTCCCTTATGTTTAACATTATAACTCCTTAAATTAATTAAATGTAACAATCGAAACTAAGAGTAATAACTGTTCTAGATGAAAACTATCACAGAGACAATCTGGAGGTTAATGGAACCGCTCCTGACAAAAGAAATGTCAATGTAGCCAATACCTCGAAAAGCCAAAATGCCCCATCAATGGAACTTGATAAGTAGGACCAATAACAAAGTATGGTACGTTACACCGTGAAAAATATATAGTAATCGTCACTAATGATACACTAATAATACACTATGTAGCAGCTGTGATACAGGCGTATACATACGCATACGCACACATACATCTATACGGACATTTTCTAAAAACACTATTTTTCGGCAAAAGACCGTTTAAACGTATTTCCAAGTTGTTATGAAAACTTTGAAAGCAAAATATTGTTACATTTGCCATAAATTTTGTAATCACTGACGTATGTTAACATACTCTGATGTACAGTAACCGCGCGAGGACAGCGAACATAAGTACGTTTTTTTGAGTAGGTTTGCGGGGTCCCCAAAAAGGGACTATAGTTAACATATATGTTCGCTGTCCTCGCGCGGTTTCAGCAGTATAGTAACATTAGTAACCATATCTTTACTTTTTCGATTTTTCTTAGTGTCAGAGTCATGGAGAAAAAGCACCGGTTCGAGAAAGCCACGCAGACAGCACACACCCTTGATTTTGCTCTTGATAGGACGCGTCAACAAGCCGCATTATCTATAATAATATAACACCGTATGCGCAAAGGAAAACCTCGTGTTCTGGACTTAACTTGTTGTTATACAGTCATTTAATAGTATAAGTAGATCAGCTTTAAACAGTTACAAACTATTATTTTCTCCACGTAATAGAATAAATTAAGTTTTCATATAAATATATAGCAAAGTTAGATTAAAGAAATAAACATTGCATAGGTATGAAGAAAAGTATACGCTTCATAATACAAAACGTTATATTTCCCAACTATTTCATTCGTTAATTGTCTGCATATCGACGGCTGAGTAGAATAACAACGTATCTCGCGGTGGCTTCGAGATCGCCGTATCCTGGTGGCGGCTTCAAGACCGTGATCGTATCCCGCTGGCAGCTTCGAGAATGTCGTATCCCGACGACGGCTTCAAGAACGTCGTATCCCAGGATTCGCTTCAAGAACCACTTTTACTTTTATGATTCTTGCTAAATAAATGCGATAAATAATATGGAAAAATATAGAGTCAACTATTAACAAAATATAGAATCGACTATTTTGTTTCAAAATTTTTTATTGCGTCTATTTAGCGAGAATTACAAAAGTAAAAGTGGTTCTCGAAGCCGCTGCCGAGATACGACGTTATTGGAACCGCCGTCGGGATACGACATTCTCGAAGCCGCTGCCGTAATAGGACGATCTCGAAGCTGCCACCGGGATACGACGATTTCGTAGCCGCCGCCGAGATACGTTGTTATTCCACTCAGTCGTCGATATTCAAAAATGCACATTTTTAAAATACTTGTATTTTTAGTTTACGTACGTCTTTTGTATTATGACATTTCTACTTTTTAAAATTTTAATTAGCTTGTTTATCTATACGTTTTGAAAATGTAATTCTCTTCGTTCGAAATGCATATGCAACATGCTCGAGTATAAAGTTATCAAAATAATGAACTTCTGTAAACATGTTTTGTTTGAAAGTTTCTAATATAAAGCGTTACAAAAATAAGTTGTTTGTATCTTTATTTATTCATAAAATGTGTATACAAAGAAAAAGTATTCATGAGTTTGAAGATTAAACGCAAGAACGGCGCGGGCAGCGACGACCGTTCGAATCGCGGCGAGCGGCAATCTGAATCTAGCTGCTCGACGCTCAACGGCTAACTTCAGGAGACACCGCGGATCGTTCTTACCGCGATGCCCCCTGAAGTTGTAATTTGGGTGCCCCTCCGAATAATCGTGACCCTAGCACTGGCACTACAGTCTTCGAGCGTGCGAGGCGGCGTTGACAGAGGGCGCCAAGACCTGTCCCTGCAACGAGGAGGAGGAGCCGGCAAGCAAGAGGTCTAGGCTGGAATAGGTAAGTTCGTAAATCTACTTTACCGACTATACTTTGATACTAACCTTATCTTTTGTTTCAGACGCTGAATGTCGGAGAAGAAGAAACGGAGAGGTAGTCACAAGTTTGTTGTACCTCACGGGTGGGGGCGTGGTTGGGGCCCCCACCAAACCGAAACCACAAGTTGGTGCTTGTTCGAGCGCATTCTCCGACCTGCTTGCAGTTTCGCGTGCTCCAACCTGCATGCAGCTTCCCAATTGGTCAAGCGGCGGCGGCGGCTCGAGTAGTCGTAGTGGGGAGAGGTGTACATAAGGCTGTGAGGTAGGCTCTAGAGATCATTCTCACCAGTCGACTGCCGAGTGAAACTCCTCGTAGAAGAAACATCCTCCCAGAAGACTATCCTCATAGAAGACTATCATCGTTTCATCCTCGTAGAAGACTATCATCGTTTCATCCTCTTAGAAGACTATCATCGTTTCATCCTCGTAGAAGATCATCGTCAAGCATCCAGGTTAACCCTATCAATCATATTGATTTACATACAGATTGATAACCAAGTGTCTTATTCCAGATGGATCTCTCAACATTGAACAAGGCTGCTGCTGGAGGCTTCCTGCCGACGAAGAAGGTTGTGGAGTTGGAGAAGGATCGTTCCTACATGGTGACATCTTTGAAATCGGTGAAAACCAGATATGGCCCGAAGATTGTAGCAACTCTAGATGAAGAGTTCCAGATATTCCTTCCAGGATGAGTAACAACTGCTCTCAACAAGGATGAGGTCTTATTCAATCAGCTGAGTGAAGCTGCGAATAAGCTCAAGTTGAACCTCACCTACCTTGGAGATAACGGTGTGCAGTTCGGCAACGCTTAAGTGGTGGTGAAGATAACGGAGGGGTAGTTACAAGTTGGTTGTACCTCACAGGTGGGGGCGTGGTTGGGGCCCCTACCATACCAAAACCACAAGTTGTTGCTTGCTTTGATTTGATGACAGCTCGAGTAGTAGTGGGGAGAACTGTACATAAGGCAGTGAAGCAGTCTGCAAACATCATTCGAGATGGAGCTCACAAGCAGAACTCTCGTGCTGGACAGTTATCCATTGATAACACCGAAAGAAGATCATCCTTACATGGTGACATCATTCAAGCGAAAGAGGACCAAGTTTGGACCAAAAATCTTCGCAATCCTCGATGACAAGTTTTCAAGATGACAAGTTTTCAATGTTACTTCCAGATTATCTATCCATATGTTTAATGGATGAGGATGTTTTGTTTTATAAGATGATATCAGCTGCAGAACAGCGTAAGTTGAATCTAACTTACAAAGTTGATAAGAGACTCTTTGCATATGTAAGAGTAAAAGTATTCTGGGGCATAGTGAACGATGAAGATCTATTCAACAAGAGGCTTCCACCACCACTTATTACATATCACTTTTATTAATCCAACTGTTATGAGATTTATCGAATCCAAGCCACTTGACGTAGACTTGCTTTCCTCGTTTCTTTAGAACCTTCTCTACAAGGTATATATCAGGATACTTTGTTTTCAATAATTCCTCTTCATAAAATCCTCCAGTGATCGGATTATCCTGATAGTCCTTAAGATGATAGGTTACTGGATTCGTCGCTGCCACTCTACTTATTGCAAATATCTCCGTTGACCAGTTGGGTGTATAACCCTTCTCAAAAATCTGCTTTGTTTTACTCAATCGTACATTATCTCCCACTTTAAATTTAGGATTCTTTGTTTTTGTAAGTGTACGAGCAAAACGTTTAAGAATTTGAGCTTGATTATCGATAGAGACTTCACTAGGCCTCATTCCAATAGTTCGATGTTTGCTATCATTATATTTAGATATCAAATCAGGTAAGATATTTAACCATTTGTAGTTTCCTAGAAGACTAAACTGAAGCCACATCTGTGTTTTTAAAGTACGATTGAAGCGCTCACATATGGAAGCTTTAAGATTACTATACGTAGAGTATAAATTAATCTTGTATTGCTTCATGAGCTTTTCAAAATTCGTATTATAGAACTCTTTACCTCTATCTGTATGCAAATTTTTTGGTACTTGACCTTCACATAATACAGACTTCATAGCTGCTGTAACTTCTTCTCCAGTCTTTCTCTTTACTGGAACAGCCCATGCTAATTTAGAAAATGTATCGATGACTGTGAGAAGATATCTATAACCCTTGTTCTCCTTAGCATAAGGTTGCATTTCTACTAAATCAGCTTGCCAGGTCTCATCTAATCCTCGAACATCCAACTTCCGCCGTGGATAGTTACGACGAGCAGGCTTATGAAGTTCCTCAACTACAACTCTTTTCATTATAATGTTAACACTTTGACGATAAGCAACGGATTATTGATAAAATAGTCTTCTTAGCCTCTTTTATAGTCTCATCCAAACCTCATATGTTGAAACGAGTCAGGTTGTGAAGTTTTTAGCTGTTGGGTTGTTAACAAGTGATTAGCAATAGAGCGTCCGTGGCGTCGCGATCTTGTGCTAAGCGCGCACGACCTTGGCGGGCCGTAGACACGGCTCGCTCTCAAGGGCCGTGGGCTTCGCATTCCCGGTGTACATGTTCAGCCCTCGGATATTTTCACGTTGTTTTCAGTCTGGGGAAAAGTACCAATACTCCGGCTGTTTCGAGGTAGGTTTTTCCCCGGAATTTTCCTTCAGAGTAATTCCGGGATTTCCCTGCCGCACAGGCGTAAGCCTGGGCGAATGCAAAACAGTGGTAGGGACAATAGGTAAAGGCAGGAATTAGGTAGCCAACCCGATGCATTAGGCAGGGAGCGCCGGCCTTACCGGCATGGAGCTGATCTAATACGGGGACCTTCTCGGGGGAAAGCTACACTGAGAGACGGACCCGATGCCCTCTCGGGGGCAGAGAGTGCTGGCTTAACCAGCAAGGTGTGTGTCTGAAAATATGGTCCTCACCGGAGAAGTCTCTCAGAGTGGAAAAATAATAGGGATACAGTGAGGTAAATGCTGGACTTAAATAGTATTGGCGCACTTACTTCACCAGAGCCTGCCCCCATCTAATATACGGAAGGGCTGCTGTATAGGAGATAAAAAAAGCAAGTAAAACAGTATATGGTCCAAAAATCTAAATTTATGTGGATATAGCGCCGCGAGAGATCTGTCGCTAGAGACGGCAGGCCCAACGCCTCTCTCTCTCTCCCCTCTCTTATCTGCGCGAGACGGCCACACCGATGACCGTCCGCTGTGCGACGGGGCGCATCACTGTTCGCCTTGTGCACTCGGCGGTCAAACCGTTTTACTTGTCTTTTCGATTTACTTGGGCTATACTAATTATATGTCTCTATGAATACTTTAGGCGTGACGTTGTTACTCCTCGATAGATCGATGTAGCTTAGTGTATCAATAAATAGTGATTATTGTGAAATCCGATGACCATTTTTCTCCCCAAGCATGCACTGCGTCGAGCCAGTACAGTCTCAGACTTTTAATATACATATATTATGGTTCTGAGAATTTAAGATTCAGTATGTGTCCTTAGGCCGATTGCTGAGAAGCGTACGATAACTGAGTGTGAGCCCACGACTCTCCTTGTTATCGCTCCTGACTACTCACTCTCGATAGGCGGTGCAAGGTAGATATATTGGCTAGTGGCAAGGTGTATTTACAAGGGTTTAATCCGCGCGCCTACACTCTCACTGTTAGTAATAACGAAGAAGATTACCTTTGATCTCACGTACGGCGTTGGCCATTACAAGGCTCTTGTAATATTGCAAATTTATTGCAATGAAAAATGTTCTATCAATCGACTTCTCTATGCGAAACTGCTCAAATTAGAGAATTTCGTTAAAAAGTTGGACTCCTGGTCATTACAACATGTGCTTAATACAAGCAGATTGCGTGTTCGTAAAAGAGCGCTGCGTATAACATTCCGTAAGTACCGATTTTATTCCTACATCTCTTATACGATTCAACTAACGTTATTATAATAATTACGGTTTTCCTGCGTAAACGCTGCCTTTGTCCGGAGCTTGCGTAAGTATAACATTTCTTTATCTCTTTGTCAATTATATCAGTTGTTTCTTATTTCTTGCCTATATGTAATCAATATTGACTTCTTTTTCTTGCATTAGTTCGAGGACGGCAGCCTATACCCGTGCTGTGTAAGCGGACGCGGCCGAGAAGGATTGCGGCCCGTTCCTCCGAAGGCTCTGGATATGCGCAAATTCAAAAAGTTGATGTAAGTATTCTCTTATTTTCTATACATACAATTTTTCCTTTTGTTAAATTTTATCCTGATTATTAATAGTATTATTTTTTGTTTATTGCAGTTTGACGTCATGGGCAGCTCCCCGAACTGACAGTACTGCGACCGGGTCGTCAATGACCAGAATTTGATAAGGAACACTGTGCTTCCGGTGATGAAGACACACTGCGGCATCGCTAGCCGTTATGTTTTATGGAGTTGAAGGTTTATGTGTAACGATTACCGCGTTTATATTGATGTTTTTTGATTACTTTAATATAGTATGGGTCCTCTTATCCATAGATATGATTGTATTGGATTTATAATAACTTTTAATGTATTTATATCGTTAAATTATTTTCCTTGTTCATTTTCTATCACCTGTCCCTATCGATTTTGCTTTGAAAATTATTTAGTTACATATAATCGACATTATTTTGAATTATTCTCTTAGTATTAATATTACAAAAGAATGAATTTTTAAACAAAATAACCTAAAAAAAATTTTTTCAATACTTGCGTGCGCTTTAATATAAAATACTTTAGAGCTGTAAATTACATCGGTATGCATGTAAATCCTGCGGGCCCCAGTATGCGGCATAAAACTATGAATATGTTCCCTCCGTACGACTTAACACAAAGTTTTCAATTATCGTTAGTTTATTAAATTTTAACTAATATTTGTGGCTAACACTTAAGAAATATTACTTCAATCTTAACTCAAAGAGGAACTTCTATTATTTTTAGACTGGAATGCAGTTTTTTTTGTGCAGCATTGGTGCTCTGCTTTGGAAATAGGAGGTCGTTGTTATAGCGTCTAGAATTATTCTGGAATTAATGTTGCCTCTTGCAGTTCTGTCTCTCGGTATACTGTGTTTTTTTTTCTTTTTTCTGCTTATTCTCTGCATTCTTTACTTGCTTTGTATTATTTTTCTGATAGTTAGACAAATGCAGCTAGTAGAGCGTACAATGCTCCGATCAATGTTTCGACTCATCCGTGTATCGGTGAAGAGTGTCCTTCTGTATAATTCGATCTTATTATTATTTTCAATACTTAGTAATATTATTATTATGATGATGGATAAGAACCGCACCCCATGTGTGTTAGTTTTTCACATTACTGAGACTGCCAGGTAGCTATCGGCAATGTGTTAGTGTGTTTTCTGGTAAAACTATCTCCGTATTTGTGGTTCCACCTGCCCATTTGCTCTTGCTACTACGTTGAGACTAGTGACTGGCCGCTGCTTCTTTCACATTGAAACCTCTTGTTCCCAGATCTATCCAAGTCGTTGTGCAACTCCGACTTGCACTAGTCTTCGATCGATTCAAAAGCCAGACGATTTTCCCTCTCGGGTTAAGTCGCGTTGGCTGCTCCTGTTTGTTAGAAGCGTTTCGCGTGCGAATTTTATCTTCATTCTTTGCATTTTATATCGTAGGATTTATACATTACAACTCAACTTGCTTCCTTTTTTCATTAAGCATTGAGCTTTTTGGGTTTAAACACCAAGTTTCATTCACACTACTCCAGGTACTGGTAAGTTATATCATTCACCTTGAGATGTAAATCTGACTGTTCTTAAGTACATTTTATGAGACTGCACCCATTCTTCTGCATCCTTGCATGTATCCTGGTTTTTTTCCATTATATTATAAGTGCAAATTTCGGTTCTGAGGAAAGTGGTGGCTATGGATAGGAATTTTAAGACAAAAAGTTTCTTCCATGTTCCTTTTTCTGTGATTATATTTACGTATGTGTATTCTTACAGTTGATTTTGGTTTTCTTAACATTATTGCTCAGATGTACTATCGAACGCGAATTACGTAAGCTCATCAAGTCTATATCTTTCCAGATGATCGCTATTCTACTCGTATCGCTCTTTCGTAAATCCTATTAATTTACTACTTTCTGCATCACGTAATTTCGGATGTTCTGTTCTGCTATGAATTCTCTCGATACAATGCACTTATTTTCTATTCTTAGACAGCTAACGTGAAGTGACTTCATTAGAACTAAGTTGCATAATACGATTTCTTGTTTTCAGTTGCTATTCAGTATTTAGTCGCTTAATGCCTTTAAATAAAAATGTCGTACTGAGTATTTTTAAACATTCATTCCTGTAGGTAAAACATCTCAACAAATATGGACCCCTGCTCTTCCAGTGGTATCCATACATCTTTTGCCTGAACAATTTACATACTACTCCGAAGCCTTAGCATTAAATTTATCGCTATTTAAATTTACTCTAGCCTGGCTGTTTCTATTAATGTTCTTTTGATTTAAGCCTGACACAACACTTTATTCTATGCCCGAGGCCAGACTTATCTGCGTAGGACAGAAGGCATACAGAGATTTTTCCTCGCCCACCGCGGGAATCTACGCCTGTTTGTCGCTAGATGATTATTTTTAAATTAGATATAGTATGCCCCTATTTGTCGTATAAAATCCCTGTTTCCATGAATAGTTAACATTTCATCGCTTATTCTTTCGAGTTATTGTTGTTCTGCTTCTTCCTTGTATGAGGTGTGGCCGAACTATTCGACAGTCAAAAATGTTCGATCCCGGATCTCTTGTACATTGATCAGTCGTCACCGTCTGCAAGGTCTGCTATTTGTACAAGTCTATGGCGACGTTTGACGAGTGTTTACTTGCGGCGGTCTTGTGGCAACATGCTTCTCCAGAATCAAGTAGCGACATCGTCGTGAATATTGGTTGCAGATCCACCGTTATATCAATGACCTGGTCTTCAGTTAGTTTATGAAATGCAGTGAGGATTATGTCGGCGGGTGTCATGATTTTTTTCGTAGAACAGAATATTTTGTTCAGTTTTTCTTTTATAAAAGAATAATCTCATCTGTCATGGACAGCTGTCGTCTTGCCATTTATGTTTTATTATGATATTGCTATTTTTGCTGATCATATATATTTCAAAGGCGTCCTAGATTTTTGATCTTTCTCTCAGTTCCAGGTGTTTGGTTCTGTTTATGAGCCAAACTTGGTTCCTTTTCAAAATTACTGATGCGAACATCATCATATAATTTTTTATTTTTATATTTGCAAGTATCAGATTTCTCGCGGCTAAAGCAGCCAATCATCTGCACTTTGATTAATAATTCGTTAATACTGTTAAACAGTCTGGCAATTGTTCAGATGCCTTTCAAGCTTCACATGAAGCAAGTCTAGGAGGGTATAGCGAAGACAGTTGATGACGGAGTGAATTTCTATGAGCGCGCTGTGTATGCTTGATCTACATGAAATTGCTGCTATTCTTTAGTAATTCTCCTCCCATTTTATCTTCTTTATAATAATGCTCAAATTTTCAATATTCACATAATGTGGTTTTTTGATGCGCCCTTTTCTAATGATCGTTGAAACTGGGCGAAAAGGCTGTCTAGTTTCATATTTGTTGAAAATTTTAAATCTCTTATACGATAGTTTTTAATAATTTACTAGTGAGTTTGCTCCTCCTCTGTCTGTTAGACTACTTTTGGTGAGCTAAAAATCATATAAATTTTTTGTAATGCCCATCAGCAAACTGTGATCTCGTCCAGTTTGATCTCAATAGCGTACGCTATTAAAAATTTATAGTTGATTTGTATGCTTGAAAATTATATTTTTTGTTTTTTGTTAAATTCAGCGGCGTCGTATATCCATGGCACTTTATCGAATGTTCTTAAAAGGGTATCTGTATGATCATGGGTCTGTCTTGTTTTTACCCCTTAGTTATTTCTTTTCGGCAATCTTCACCAATTTTAATTCTACTCTTTCGATATCTGTTTTTCAAATTTTTCCCAAAATATTTACTTCTGATGCGATTGCGGTCTCTGTTCAATCCGCTTGGTGACACTGTCCTGCGATCGCGGCACCTGCAATGATTTAGTGCACTCATTCATCTCTATCTTTTAAATCTTACTATGTATTTATATATTGAGACAAACATTACCATTTTCTGTGTTAGAGCTTCCCTGAATGTGGGCCCCTATGACGCTGCCCCTGTGGAACGCCTGCGCAGTAACATCGGGTCCCATTGTTTCACAATACCGTGCGTCCGTCGTGATTGGTTGTACCTCTGCCTTAAGTAGGTCCTGCATATTTCTCCGAGTATGCAGCTTGCACCTCAGTCTTCTTCAAGGGCACTGATACCTGTATTGGGTCCGGCCAGCGTGCAGATTAATAGCATTTGTTTAACGTCCAGGCTGTGGCTACACATCAGCGCCACGTTACTCTTCTAGCTCCTCGCTTCCATCTCTTTGCCGCTAATCTGCCCACGCCTCTCGCCGTGCTGTGTTTAAGCTGGCACTAGGCAATGTATCGCCGTCGTGTGGCTGGCTTTGCTTTGTGTGTGTGTGTCTTGCGTTCTCTGTGGGTATTGTGTGGTGTATGTATACCCTAATATTTCTGAATCTAGTTTTGATTTCATAAATCTTGATATGCTATCCATCTATTTTCGGATTGTGATATCGGCGAAAATAAGTTTTTATTTGCGTTTGCAACTATTTGTTTTCATGGCGCGCCATTTTTTTTTTTATTATTTCCCACTACTTTTTAGCGTTCTTTTCATCTTCCTATTACATACAACACACTTCAGATACCTACGCTTTTGAAAAATAAACTTAGGCTACTTTTTCCGTTTGCTGCCCTCGGGCCATTCGATGTCCGCCTCCATTTGCCGCTAGAGACAATGGCCGAAAATTATGTGTGATTTCTTTGAGGCCATATGTTCTTAATTGGCGCATATCTATCTAGAACCCTCACGAACAGAATATTATGCTTGATTGCCGTCACGTGTCAAACTACTATTCCACTAAAACTTCAGTGGTTTGACTACTTTTTCTTCACATGAAACGAAAACTGATAAATAATGATGTGCTTCTAATGTCAACACTTAAGAGAGGCGCAGTAAAAACTTTCTATACATTTGGCAACTTTTGGCAAAAGGTAGACTTTTATATGTCCACCGGCCAAGTTGTTTTCGCTGAGCTTCAAAAACCTATGATTCTTGAGATATCAAGTTACTTTTTTGTGAAAATTTCTGGCATTCCTTAATCTTTTTAAAACAATATCTGTCGACTGTTCATACATTTTTTTTTGCTATTTACCATAAAAACTATCTGACTGTTGTAAAATTTAAAGACGATTTCTTGAAAGGGTTCCTGGTTATTGAGCAATGTCAAATCCGATTTTTTTTCACACAGTTTTGCTCCTCCTAGGAGGGCTTCTGTAATAATAACATTTTCTTTGTCCAAAATAGTTAGAATCCATTTTGTAGGTTGTGTACAGTTCGATCACGCTGTTTTTACAAAATGTCCAGTGATGGATGGCGTGCGTGCGCGCCGAGGCGCCGCGCCCACCCCCCCTTGCTGCGGCGCGTGTGCTGCTTTGTTTTTCTCGTTTTCCTGTGCGTGCCTCATGCCCCGCTGTGTGGGCGCGTGGCGTTGTCCGAGTGATATGTTACTACCGCAATATTTTCGGAATCGATACTCGAATTCGTACAAATTTCGGCATGCTTATCTATTTTGGAATTCTGATTCTGGAAAATAAGTATTCTTTTGAGTTGCCAATACCGGTGAGCTAGGCCGGTTCGGGGCAGCCGGTACGGGACAGGCCCCGGTACGGGGCGCGCGGCGGGCGCAGGGATACACGCGCCAGACTGTGCGCTGATAATACTCCAACTGCGCTGTATACACAACCCAATTTGCGGCAGCGTAGTGAGACAAACGCAAAAATAAGAACACTTGCGTAAGCGCCCAGAACTGATAATACTATTTTTAGGAGAAAGGATAAATAATTTCCGTGTTCGCTTCGAGGCGTGTGTTCTCTGGGGCTGCCTGCACTTCCCAAAGTTGATCGTCGGCTGGCACAAGCCGACCGCCGAACGTTCCCTGATCACTGTGTGACCAGGATTCACAAAGTCTCCGCGTGTCGCCGCTGTATGTTTTGTGACTCTATACTGTCGTACTTGATTTTTAGAGCGCGACATCATAACATAGTTGTTAACTATTATATTCGTGTATCGCGATTATAAAACAAATATCGCTGCAAAACAAACATAAGAAAACAAATACCACTGATCCAATCTATTTTACACCAACTTGCGTCCTGCCCAAGATACCCGACTCACTCTACCGCCCATGAGGCACTGCAGCCGCGGGCGCGTTCGAGGGACGGGGGCAGGCCCTGCGGCCGTCGGGCGCCCGAGCGGGACTCCTATATGTAGACTCCGCCGAAGCTATTCTCTGCGACGTTCGCGACGCCATCTACGCGAGGAGCCTCACGGAGCGCGACTCCATATCTGTAGACTCCACGAGCTCTCTTTTGCAGTTTCGCGACATCTAGCGGGGGAGTCCGCTTGGGAAGACGCCTCACTTGAAAAATCCTTATTATCATCCAGTTTAGAAAAAAACCAGGCTTCAAACTGTTGCGACAGAGTCCGCAAGAATCACCTATGCAGACTTCTTGATAATAGGTGTTTTGTGTGCAATTTTGGAAGATATCTGTTTCCATCTGATCTTTTTCTTCTTGCAATTAGGAACATACACGCGCCGTGTACACATTACTTTTGACTTGTCCCATTATGTAAAATCTTTTGTTCCTGCTTTTTCAGCATAGATTACGATTTGGTGTTTGTTAGAAACACTTTTGCGGTTTGCACTTCCAATCTTTTCCTTCTTCTCTCTGTTCTTAGATCAGGAGAGGCGCTATCCTTACTGCTTTGTTGATCCCATTCGCACACAATTCGATGATCTGTGAGTCAGCAACCGCGTCCAGGATAGGGCCCACTCTCATGGCCGTTGAGGTGTACGTTCGCTCCCTTAGAATACTAGCATGCAGGTTGCCAGTTATCCGGGAGAGCACATCTAGCTGCTGTAGCTTCCATTATGAATGTGGACAACAGTGACCAACTTTCACTTGTCAATATGGGTCCCATCGTCAGCTAACATCATGAAATAACCTTAAAACGTTCTGCTCTTGTTCTTAATGGACCCTGACTAGTATACGAGTTTTCTCTCGACAATCGTTCCTCGAAGATATTTCCAATTTCTGCTACTCAATGGTCACCTAGACGTAACACGACCAAGATATCCCGTCCCCGGCTCCGTTGTTGTCTCTCAAGCCACTACTTTTTCCCTTTTTGCTCTTCCTCTCTGTGAGCTTCGCTCATTTTAAAGTCGCTTTGTAAGAGTAGCACCAGCTGTGCTTCAGTATTCTCTTAGAGGAATAACTGCACTCTTAAGCTGAAATCATTGCCTGGCTGCCTTGAGCTCTTGCATATCCGACATATCCATCTTCGAATGATCTTTGACCAACCGAAGTGCTCTCCCTTATACCACCTAGTCGCCACCTCTCTCCCATCCAATCAACGTTCAAACAAGTTTCCTTACCATGCACCATTTTGGCTAGCAATGTACATGAACAACGCGATCGTGATCAGTTAGCGGATGTTCCAGCATTCTCTCTTCTTCCGCGACTTCGAATTCTTAATCGCTACATCAACTGATGTATTTTTCCAAGCATTTTACAGCTCTCGACAATCATTTTTACAATGAAGAGGAATTACTCTTTTCTTTTTCTCATACCTTTTCCATAGTATGCATTTTGAAAGATTTGTATACTTACTCATAGAGGCATGGCTCTGGATTGCGATCGATATCAAATTAATGATCTACTGACGGAATGAATCTGTCCGCTGAGTATCATATGATATCGGATGCTAAGCATTCACTTCCTTCACGCCTTTTCGATTAGTCTGGAGCCAGAATGATAAGCGTGGCTTTCCAATGGTAAATCTTGACTACCATTATGTCTGGATGTGAGGGGTAACAGATACCGTGGAATTCCATCAAACTCCCAATACCGAAACTCATGTCAATCGATTTACTCTTGAATAAGACTAAGGACGTTTTTATGCATGTTGGAGAGTGACTACATAAGCATGAGCCTTCTATTTTTACAAGTAATTTTCACATCTTCATATACCAGCTGCTTATCTCTTGTCGGCTTGCAGCTGTTGCTAGGTGTTTTGGCTAACAGCATTTAAATCATTTCTTGTATGAGTAGTACGGAGTTCATGTTCATTGAATACTATTTCCGATATCTTCAGCGAAGCCTAAAATCATAGTCAAAGGTAATAGAAATAGTCAAGTAACATCGCTATTCGTTTACTTTCTTTCTCATCAACATCAAGCCAGCCGCGTTCTGAATAATAAGACTCTGCTATGATGATCGATGCCATCCTTCTGAGAGAGTAAACCAACCATTCTTAAATTTAGCATCTCGGATAGCACTAGATCTATATCGATTTCCTCAAACACTATGACAGTGGCATTTTGGACTAGATTACGTGTTTTCAAGAGTACGATCCTCTTAGTAGTCGACCCACACTGGTAATGAACTCGAAGGAAGACATACGTCTTGATGTTGAATAGAGATGCGTATTTCATCATGCTATTTAATAGTAGAAGCTGGTGTTAAGCTGATGAGCAGTATCTCATAATTGCCAGACTGAATCATCGTACGCATCTTTGTAGGCCACAGAGGAATATACCGTACTTTCGCACCAGGGCTTCTTGACTCTTAGACCGAGTCTTTAAGATTGTATATTTTGCCGTGTGAGCTTCTGCAATGCTCGCTGACGACTTGATGCTTGGTTTGCCATTGTGGCTTTGCATATATAACTCTTCCAACTGGACAATACCCTTACGCCTGTTTAAGAATGTAATATGATTGTAATTATCTCTCCGTGAAGTAACTAGATTTCGTCTGATCAATATGCGTTAGCCTGCAATTGATCACTACTTTTCACGGTTTGGAAGATAATAACTTGTGATGGAACTTCCGATGTATCTTGTAGCCTGGTGGGTACTGCAGGAAAGAACTCGTGTATTGTATGCACTCGCTGAGCCGTTTATATTAGGCACGGTCGCGCATGCTACACTCCTCTCGCGCATTACTGAGAATCGACACTGGTGGGTCAGATCAGAGCTCTGTGCAATAATATGTTAGTGCAGAATGCGTGGGTGAACTCTAATAGGTCTCTGAGCGCAATCGAATGTCTGCGGGCGAAAATCAATTGTATTGTTAGACTACACTGATTACATTGCCGAAGAGTGTTATTTTTAGGTTTGATAGATATTGATATTACTTTCAAGCCTAATATATCCTTTAAGTATTTTCTATTTCTTCATTCGTAAGCTACCCGTCGGGTAAGTAAATTATCTCTTTCACCTACGATAGCACTCGTCTATTGCCAACTGATTAGACATCTTGACTGTCCAAATATGTCTTGTGTAGAGCGGAAGCAGTGGATATTCATCCAACCCCGACTCGAACTCATGTCAAATCGATTTACTTTTTGAATAAGACTAAGCAGACGATGTTATGCATGTTTGGAGGGTACTAAGTTAAGGCATGAGCATTCCTATTTTTCATCAAAAGGTAATTAATTTTGAATCTCATTACGCTGGTATCGCGTCGGGGCAGCTGTTGTGTAGGGGTTTGGAATAACACATGAATTCTTTCTTGATTATAGTTAAGTAGCGAGTTCATGCTTCCTATTGACTACTATCTACGATAATCTTCAGCCGAGCTAATCATACTCAAAGGTATAGAAATAAAAGTAACCCATCGCTTAAGTTAAATTTTCTTTCTCATCAACACCAAGCCAGCCAGCGTTTTCGAATAATAAGACTCTGTCTAGAATTGATCGATGCCATCCTTTCCTGAGAGTCGTTAACCACCCAAGCAATATATCATAAAGATATTTTCTAATGTCTTCAATCTCGTAGCTACCCGTCGGTAAGTAAATTACAGAAAAAGAAAATAAAAAACTATCTCTTCACTACGTGAACTGTTATGCTATAATCCAATGTTTGGGATCGAGTTGAGGCTAAGCAATTTCAACCAATCAAAACGTAATTTTTATCTGGAGAAGTTGAATTGGGAAGTATTGAGCTTAATTGCCAAAAAAAAAAAAAATGTTGAAGTTGCTCAGCCGAGAGACTCAGAAGTTAGGAATCTTCCTGACAGAGTTAAGCTGATAATGGTTATCACTATTTTTCAGTCTCCTTATACTAGGTTTCTATCAGAACGGTTCAACAGAGCTACCCACAATTGATGTTTTAATCTTGAATCTTCATGTTATTTTACATGTGAATCAACGCCAGATATATAATACTCTAGTGGGGGTTGAAGGTCTCCGAACTATCGAATAAACCACATTTGAACCACGCCTTACGTATTGCACGCCATGTGTACCAGGCTCCTCCGCGAGGTATCATCCAAATAACAATGGCGGATTCGTTGTAATGCGGATATATCCAACGGCAATGGAATCACGCATAATTACAGCCAACTAAAGTTTGAGGATCTTGATAATTTTAGGTGCCATACTTTAACAGAATCAAAATTGTATAGAGCTCTCTCACGGGTAGATCATTACTTCGAGGATCTCTTTTTTTTTCTTAATCCATTTCTTATGGCTGTCATGAAGAGCCTAATCCCTTTTTGTGCACGGTTTATGTAGAGGTCCTCTACCTAAGACAATTTCCTTCATCTTCCCTCGGATCTATATCTTGACTCTCTCCAGTTTAAGCGTTCAGCCGTCTTTAGCATCAATAACAGCTTAGCTATTCCGAGCAGCGCACTGCTCCTTTGTGATTTTGAAACCAAAACCAGGAGGTCCACGACCACCTTCGCTTTTCTTTAGATTACGTCCGAACATGTCGACACTCATCTTTGAAATGATGCTTATCTCTCGAAGCGCTCAATATATATACCCATCCTCGCGAAGCTCCTCAATCGTTGAGTGAATCTCATTGATGTGGCTTGGATTACCAGCTGATTGTTCAGCTTTGAGTAGGCGAAGACGATCGACTAGTTCATTTGGATCATTCCAATATACATAGTCCATTTGAGTATTTCTTCGAGCGACTTTGTATCGAGGTAGTGCTCCACCATGCTTCGCAAACAAAGGTGCTATGACATCGGTATACTTTCTGCTATTATGAATGCGAATCGATTCATGACTTTTGAAGCCTTTCTTATGTGCACTCGTTGCTTCAAGCATACTTTGATAGTTTCGCAGATCTGTTTGATTATAAATCTGCTTATTTGGATGTTTTGCTATCAACAACTCCATCAATCCTGGAGTTTTATGATACCTTCCATCTTTTACTTTAATACTCTTATCACCAAAGATGATAGAAGAATCACCAAGCTTCCATATTCCACCTTCTTTTCGAACTCCATAAATTTTATCATTATCCTGTTTCCGCTTCAACATCTTCATATACTCATCATCTTCTTCTTTCTTCTCCTCTTCTTCATTATCATCATCACTAGTAGCTGTTTCAAATCCACTCATTTTAGCACCCTTATTAGCTAAAGTTTCATTAAGACTATCATCATCACTCTCATCATCATTAGATGCAACATATGTTTCATCAATAGTCTCATTCGTTTTTTGTATGCTTTCATTGAGAGAAGATTTCTTTAGCTTCTTTGGAGGAGGAGGTAAATTTTTTCAGTTGAAGAAGAAACAAGCTGTTGTAGAGGATTAACAATCGGTTTAAAAGTATCTCCCACAGCTTTTTCAAAACTATCTTTTTCCATCTTCAACATATTATACTTGCGTTTGATTGCCTTTTGTGCTTTTAGAAGCTGACGTAAAATATTTTTTTCTCTTTGAATATCACCCATGTTAATGCTTCGATATACAAAGATGAACTATGAATTTTTACTATGTGCGTGCTATATTTATAGCAAAACAGTCAAAGCCCTTCCGATATCTACCTCTATTTATTGGACTATTCTTATCAATCATTATGAAACCATACTTATCATCAGACCAACACTTTGCGCATAAATTTTTAAACTGTATATAGCTCATATCAGAATTAACATGATCATCATACAGATGTTTGAGGTTTAGATCATCTTGCCGAAAAATTACCAATAGATTGACATTGTCTCTTACAAGATGTTTCGGAACTTGTGCATACGACTGACAGAGATAGAAACAATCAACTTTCTTATGTCTTCCCATACAGTAATATGCTTTTATATTATTTTGCTTTTCACAAGCAACATCATCAAATATCATGATTGAGTTGGGGAGAGCATCATCAGAAGCTATCACATCATCATGCTCGCTAAAAGGAAAATATTGTATACCATCGATAGGTTCTAAAAGATTTTTTAGAAATTTATACTTGGATTGATTTAGAGATTTTGAGTATACATATACGTTTTCAAATCGAACACCATTAGGATGTGTTATTAGAGCAAGTAAGCTATTCGTTTTACCACAGTTTGATGGTCCACAAAATACAGCTCGAATGCTGTCTGGAAGTAGATCTCCATGACGCTTAATTTTTTTCTCAGGTTCAACGATAGTGTCGAAATTGACTATGGGAAGTTTGACTGGCTGCTCCTTGAAGTTCATTCTCAGAGGTTTGATTTGCAACTGAGCGTGAGAGTATAAATAGAGCGCTTATATACTCTCAGTATCAGTTATCATTTGACCTTCATGGTGTAATGATCACATATAAACGACGTGGTCGTGGATTTGTTAATAAATTTATCAACAAACTTCCCGTTGAACTTCATTTACCAGGATATCAATACTGTGGACCGGGTACCAAATTAGCTAAACGTCTTGCTCGAGGTGATCCAGGAATTAATCCGTTGGATAAAGCTTGTAAGGAGCACGATATATTCTATTCACAAAATCGTGAAAACGTTGAAGCTAGGAACGTTGCTGATAAAGTGTTGGCTAACAAAGCTTGGCAAAGAGTTTTGGCAAAAGATTCGAAAATCGGTGAAAAAGCAGCTGCATACGCCATAACTAACGCTATGAAGTTAAAATCAAGCCTTGGAATGGGAATGAAGAAGTCTCGCACTACGCTTAGAAGAGTAGTGAAGGCTGCTTCAAAATCAGTTGTACCAGGTAAATGTGCTAGTAAAGTTATTCTTTCAGCTTTGAAAGGTGCTCGCAAAATGGTTAAAAAAGCTGGTGGCAAGAAAAATATCATAGTTCCTCGAGTATTACCAGTTCCATCCAAAGTGGGTGGTTTCCTACCATTTCTTGTTCCCATATTTGCCGGTCTAAGTGCAACTGGTGCGCTAGCAGGTGGCGCTGCTGGAATAGCTAAGGCTGTTAATGATGCTAAAGCTGCTAAGCTTAAATTGGAGGAGAGTCAGAGACATAATCAAAAGATGGAGGAAATTGCTCTTGGTAGAGGACTCTACTTAAAACCTCACAAGAAAGGATTAGGTCTTCATCTGAAGCCTGGAAATGGATTAAGAAAAAAAAAAAGATCCTCGAAGTAAGATTACCTGAGAGAGCTCTTACGGATTTTGATCTTTTAAAGTATGCTAAAATTATGAAGATCTCAAACTTTCGTGGTGTATTTATGCGTGATTCATTGCCGTTGGATGGTCCGCATTACAACGAATCAGCCATTGTTAATTTGGATGATACTCGCGGTCCTGGTACACATTGGGTTGCATATCGTAAGCGTGGTTCAAATGTGGTTTATTTCGATAGTTTCGGAGACCTTCAACCCCCACTAGAGTTATTACTTTATCTGGGCGTTGATCAAGTAAAATATAATCATGAAAGATATCAAGATTATAATACATTCAATTGTGGTCATCTCTGTCTGAAGTTTCTGAATAGAAGCCTATATAAGGAGATGAAAAAATAGTTGATAACTCATTATCAGTTTAACTGTCATGGAAGATTCACTAACTCTGAGTCTCTCTGCTACAACTTCTATACTTGAAGCTCAATACTTTCCACCAATTCAACTTTCTCCAGATAAAAATTACGTTCTTGGATTGGTTGAATTGCTTACCTTCAACTCGATTCCCAACATTGATATAGGCAATAACAAGTTCTACGTAGGTGAAGAGATAATTTACTTACCGACGGGTAGCTACGAGATTGAAGACATAGAAAATTATCTTTATGATATATTAGCTTGGTTGGTTTATCGACTCTCATGAAAGGATGGGCATCGATCAATCCTAGACAGAGTCTTATTATTCAAAACGCTGGCTGGCTTGGTGTTGATGAGAAAGAAAATTTAACTTATAGCGATGGTTACTTTGATATTTCTATACCTTTGAGTATGATTTTAGGCTTCGCTGAAGATTATCGTAAGATAGTAGTCAATATGAAGCATGAACTCGTACTTACTATATCAAGAAATGATTTAAATGCTGTTATTCAAACACCTACAACAGCTGCAACCGACGCGATACCAGCTGTATATGAAGATTTCAAAATTACTTTGATAAAAATAGAATGGCTCATGCCTTATGTAGTACTCTCCAACATGCATAAAATTCGTCTGCTTAGTCTTATTCAAAAGAGTAAATCGATTGACATGAGTTTTCGTAGTTGGGAGTTGTATGAATATCCACTGCTTCCCTCTACACCAAGACATAATTGGACAGTCAAGATGTCTAATCAGTTGGCAATAACAAGTTCTACGTAGGTGAAGAGATAATTTACTTACCGACGGGTAGCTACGAGATTGAAGACATAGAAAATTATCTTTATGATATATTAGCTTTGAAAGGTATATCAATATCTATCAAACCTAACAATAACACTCTTCGCAATGTAATTCAGTGTAGTCATACAATTGATTTTCGCCCGCGAGATTCGATTGCTCAACTATTAGGTTTCACACAACGCATTCTTGCAGCTAACATTATTCATAGCTCTGATCTACCAGTGTCTATTCTCAAGGTTAATGCTCTACGAGTAGAGTGTAGCATTACTACCGGTGCCTATATAAACGGTCAGCGAGTGCATACCATACACGAGTTCTTTCCTGCAGTACCACCAGGCTACAAGATCATCGAAGTTCCATCACAAGTTATTTATCTTCCAATCACCGTGAAAAGTATTGATCAATTGCAGCTACGCATAGTTGATCAAGACGGAAATCTAGTTTACTTTCACGGAGAGATAATTACAATCATATTACATCTTAAACAGGCGTAATGGGTATTGTCTACAGTGGAAGAGGTTATATATGCAAGCCACAATGGCAACCAAGCATCAGTCGTCAGCGAGCATTCAGAACGCTAACACGGCAAAATATACAATTCTTAAAAGGACTCGGTCTAAGAGTCAAAAGCCCTGGTGGAAAGTAACGTGTATATTCCTCTGTTGTCTACAAAGAAATGGAAGAGATTCTAAATATTCAATCTCCCGTTGCGTACGATGATTCAGTCTGCAATTATGAGATACATGCTCATCAGCCTTACACCGCTTCTACTTATAATAGCAGTGATGAAATACGCATCTCTATTCAACATCAAGACTTATGTCTTTTACCTTCCCGTAGTTCATTACATGTGTGTGGTCGACTAACTAAGAGTGATCGTACTCTTGTAAAAAACACTAAGTTAGTCAATAATGCCATCTGTCATATGTTTGAGGAAATCAGATATGAGATTAATGCTATCGAGATCGATAAATTTAAGAATGTTGGTTTATCTACTCTCATGAAAGGATGGGCATCGATCAATCCTAGTCAGAGTCTTATTATTCAAAACGCTGGCTGGCTTGATGTTGATGAGAAAGAAAATTTAACGAATAGCGATGGTTACTTTGATATTTCTATACCTTTGAGTATGATTTTAGGCTTCGCTGAAGATTATCGTAAGATAGTAGTCAATATGAAGCATGAACTCGTACTTACTATATCAAGAAATGATTTAAATGCTGTTATTCAAACACCTACAACAGCTGCAACCGACACGATACCAGCTGTATATGAAGATTTCAAAATTACTTTGATAAAAATAGAATGGCTCATGCCTTATGTAGTACTCTCCAACATGCATAAAATTCGTCTGCTTAGTCTTATTCAAAAGAGTAAATCGATTGATATGAGTTTTCGTAGTTGGGAGTTGTATGAATATCCACTGCTTCCCTCTACACCAAGACATAATTGGGTAGTCAAGATGTCTAATCAGTTGGAAAAGCCACGCTTTATCATTCTTGGCTTCCAGACTAATCGAAAAGGCGTGAAGGAAGTGAATGCTAGTCATTTCGATCATTGCAATATCAGTAATCTTAATTTGGATATCGATCGCAATCAGTATGCTATGCTCTATGATATGTATACAAACTTTCAAAATGCATACTATGAAAAGAGTATGAGAAAGAGAAAAGAGTACCTACCTCTCATTGTAATTGATTGTTCGAAGCTGAATAAATCTTTGAAAAATACATCAGTTGATGTACGATTAGAATTCGAGTCGAGAGAGAATTTTCCTGCTGGAACATCCGCTAATTGCTTGATTCTACATGATCGCGTTGTTCAATACAATCCTACCAATGGTGATGTAAGGAAACTTGTTTGAACTTGTTTGGATGGGAGAGAGGTGGGGATAGTGGTATAAAGGGAGAGCGCTTCGTTGGTTCAACATCATTCGAGATGGAGTACTTGGTGGATATGCAAGACTTCAAGCAGCCAGGCAATGATTTCATTCTTAAAGAGCTTGCAGTTATTCCTCTAGATGAGAATACTAAGCCGCTGGTGCTACTCTTCAAAGCGCCTTTTAAATGGCGGAAGCTCACAGAGAAATACAAAAATGAAAATATGTGGCTTGAACAACACTACCACGGTATATCTTGGTCATCAGGTGACATTGAGTATGCTGAAATTGGAAATATTCTTCGAGAACTTTTCCGAGATGCAACTCGTATACTAGTCATGGGTTCCATTAAGAAAAGATGGCTAGAACGTTTTAAGTTTAATGTTCATGATGTAGCTGAGATGGGATACCCATCATTGGACAAGTTGAAAGTTGTCACTGTTTGTCCACATCATAATGGAGCTTACAGAGCTAGATGTGCTCTCCATAATGTGCAACTCATGCATAAGTATCTAAAGGAGCGAAGTATGCTCAAACGGCTCATCGATGGAGTGGGAGCCTCTATAAATACGTGGCATCGGTTGCTACTCACATCATTCGTATTTTGTGTGCGATGGGATCAACACCAAGCAGTACAGGATATGCTCCTCTTCCTGATTCTAAGAACAAGGAGAAAAAGGAAAAAGATTGGAAGCAATACTCGCAAAAGTTTTCAACAAACACCAAATCTATGCCTGAAAAACAAGGATACAAAAGATTTTTAATAATGGGACAGTCACAAAGTAATGTGGTGTATGTTCCTAATTGCAAGAGAAAAAAGATCAGTTGGAAACATTATCTTCCAAGAATTGAGCAATCTAAAACACCAAAGTATTCAAGAGTCCGCATAGGTTGATTCTTGCTGAGTCTCAACAAGTTTGAACCTGTTCTAAAACTGGATGAATAATAAGGATTTTTCGAGGTGAGCGCTCTTTCCAAGCGGAGGCTCTCCCGCTAGATGGCGTCGCGAAACTCGCAAGAGAAGTAGCTTCGTGGAGTCTACATATAGGAGTGCGCTCGGTGAAGGCTCTCCCGCTAGATGGCGTCGCGAAACTCGCAAGAGAAGTAGCTTCGCGGAGTCTACATATAGGAGTGCGCTCGGGCGGCCGACGGCCGCAGTGGCCTGCCCCCGGTTCCCTCGAACCGCCCCCGGCTGCAGTGGCCTCATGGGGGTGAGTGAGCCCGGGGTATCTTTGGGGAGGAGCGCAGTTGGTGTTAAAAATAGATTGGATCAGTGGTATTTGTTTTTTCTTATGTTTTAGATTTTGTCAGCCAATATTTTTGTTTTATATCGAGTCACGTAATAATAGTTTAAACGTATGTTATATGTCGCGCTTCTTAAAAATCAATGTTGTAAAGTATAGAGTCAAAAAACTACAGCGCGACACGCGGAGACTTTGTGAATCCTGGTCACGTGATCAGGGAGACGTTCGGCGGTGCGGCTTGTGCCAGCCGACTTCACTTTGGAGTGAGCAGCCTCAGAGAACACACGTCCTGAGAGCGCAAACACGGAAATTATTTATCCTTTCTTCCTAATAAATAGTATTATCAGTTTTGCCTTACCCAAGTGTTCTTATTTTTGCGTTTGTCCTCTACCTGGCCGCAACAGTTGGGTTACTGTATACGAGCGCAGTTGGAGTATTATACGAGCGCACAGTTCTGTGCCTGTATCCCCTGCGCCCGTACCCGCCTGCCCCCGTACCGGCCTGTCCCCGTACCGGCCTGCCCCCGAACCGGCCTAGCTCACCTACTTTGGCAAACTCAAAAAATACTTATTTTCCCGAATTCAGAATTCCAAAATAGATATACATGCCAAATTTTGTAGACATTCGTAGTATCGATTCGAAAATATTGCGGTATACATACACTCACACACACACACACACACACACACACACACGCGCGCGCGCGCGCGCGCGCACGCACGCACATCCATACGGACATTTTGTAAAAACACGTGATTCGAACTGTACAAACCTAAAAATGGATTTCTAACCTATTTTTGACAAAGTGGAAAATTTTATTATTACAAAGCTTCCTCTAGGAGGAAGCAAAACTGTGTGAAAAAAATCGGATTTTAGACATTGGCTCATAACTCAGGAACCTTTCAATGAAATCGTTTCAAATTTTAACATCAGATAGCTTTTTTATGGTAAATAGCCAAAAAAAATTATGAAGCAGTCGACTATATTGTTTTAAAGATATAAGGAATCCAAAAATTTTCAAAAAAAAATTCAAACCTTGATATCTCAAGAATCATAGGGTTTTGAAAGCTGCGCAAACAACTTAGCCGAGTGACATAAAAAATCTACCTTTTCCCAAAATTTCAAATGTATTAAAGTCTTTTTACTCTCTTAAATGTTGGACATAGAAGACTCATTTTTTTCAGTTTTCGATTTATTACTGAAAAAATAAGTAGTCAAACCACTTGAAATTTTAGTGGAATATAGTTTGACACGTGACCCATCAACATAATTTTTTTCGTGAGGTTCTAATATTCCAATTAAAAGATATGGCGTCTTCAAAAAAATTCACCATTTTCGCATTTTCTGCCAAATGGTGCGGTCGATCCCGAGGGCCAAACGGGAAAAAGTAGGTAATTTTATTATCTTTCAAATACGTAGTATCTGAATTGTTTGTAGCAATAGGAAGATAAAAAGAACGCAAAATATAGTTTTGAAAAATTAAAAAAATGGCCATAAAACAAAAACTAGTTGGCAAACTCAAAAAATACTTATTTTCCCGAATTCACAATTCCAAAATAGATATACATATCAAATTTTATTGAAATTCACAAACTAGATTCAGAAATATTACGGTATACATACACTCACACACACACATCGACACACAGACACACACACACAAAGCCAAATCCACCACAGACGCGATCATGCTAGTCGCTAACACAGCACGCGAGGCAATTAGCGGCAAGAGATGGAAGCGAGGAGCTAAGAAGTACTGCGCTATTGTCACCCTGGACGTTAAAAATGCTTTTAACTCTGCACGCTGGCCCCAAATCATCAGTGCCTTAGAAGGACTGAGGGTGCCAAGTTATATTCGGGAAATAGTGGCAAGCTACTTAAGCAATAGGACACTACAATATCGCACGGACGACGGTATTGTGAAACACGATGTTACTGCAGGCGTTCCACAGGGGTCAGTCATGGGCCCAACATTCGGGGAATTCTAACATAAAAATAGTAATTTGTCTAAATTATATAAAATATGTAGATTTAAAAGATAGAGATAGAATATTTGAACTAAATCATTCAAGTGCCATAGGAGGACATTCAGGAGTGAACAGAACATGCAATCGCATCAGAAGTAAATATTTTTGGGAAAATTTAAAAACAGATATCGAAAGTAGAATTAAAAATTGTGAAGATTGCCAAAGAAATAAACTTAAAGGGGTAAAAACAAGACAACCCATGATAATAACAGATACCCCTTTTAAGACATTCGATAAAGTAGCCATGGATATAGTACGCCCGCTGAATTTAACAAAAAACCAAAATAAATATATTTTAACCATACAAGATCAACTATTTAAATTTTTAATAGCCGTACCGCTATTAGATCAAACTGCGGAGTCAGTTGCTGATGCATTTATCAAAAAATTTATATGTATTTTTAGCTCACCAAAAGTAGTCTTAACAGACAGAGGAGCAAACTTCACTAGTAAATTATTAAAAACTATCGTAAAGAGATTTAAATTTTCAAAAATTGAAACTACAGCCTTTTCGCCCCAGTTCAACGGATCATTAGAAAGGGCGCATCACCCATTATGTGAATATTTGAAAAATTTTAGCACAAAAAAGATAGAATGGGATGAATTACTAGAACTAGCACAATTTCATTATAATACAAGCATACACAGCGCTCATAAATTCACTCCGCATCAACTTGTCTTCGCTTACCCTCCTAGATTGCCTTCATGTGAAGCTTTGAAAGCATCTGAACAATTGCCAACGTTTAACAATTATATAATGAATTTAATCAAAAATATGCAAGATATTGCTGCTTTAGCGCGAGAAAATCTGATACTTGCAAAATAAAAATAAAAAATATTATGATGATAGATTCGCGAATCCAGTAAATTTTGAAAAGGGAAACCAAGTTTGGCTCATAAAAGAACCAAAACCTGGAAAACTAGAGAAAAATCAAAATCTAGGACCCTTTGAAATACTAGATGTCAGCAAAAATAGCAATATCATAATAAACATAAATGGGAAGCGAAACACTGTCCATGCTAATAAATTAATTTTTTATAAAAAGAAAAACTAACAAAATTGTCTGTTCTAGGAAAAACAATCATGATCACCGACATAATAATTCTCACTGCATTTATTAAAATAAATGAAGCAGTCATTGGATATAACTGTGGATCTGCAACGCCAAATATCACGACATGTTCGCTACTTGATTCTGGAGAATGCGATTTCCACAACGCGCAAGTAAACACTTCAAACGTCGCCATAGAACTTGTACAAATAGCAGACTTCAGGACGGTGCCGATTATCCAATGTAAAATTGAGATCTATCGAACAATTTTTGACTGCGGAATATTTGGACACCTCATACCAACGGAGAATGCAGAACAACAATACATCGAAGAAATAAGTCATGAACAATGTAAAACTATTCATGAAACAGGTATTTTTAAATACGACAATATGCATACTATATCTAATTTAAAAATAAATGCATCTACGACAAAAGGCGTAGATTTCGCGGTGAGTGCGGAGGAAAAATCTTGTATGGGCGCTTCCTACGCAGATAATTTTGGCTCTTAGAATAAAGTGTTTGTTCATGGCTTAATCAAAATAACATTAATAGAAAACACAGCTAGAGTAAATTTAAATAGCGATAAGTTAATGCTAAGCTCGTGAGTAGTATGTAAATTTTCAGGCAAAAATTGTATGGATATGGAAGGCGGTCATACTTTTTGAGATGTTTTACCTACAGGTGAATGTTTTAAAAATACTTACGACATTTTATTTAAAGGCATTGCTACTAAATACTATAGCAATGAAAACAAAGAAATCGTTTATGCAGTTAGTTCTAATGATATCACATTCACGTTAGCTGTTAAGAATAAAATAATGCATTGTAATCGAGAATTCATAAGAACAGAACATCCGAAATTACTGATTGCAGAAAAAAGTAGTAAATTAAATATGTATTTTTACGAAAGCGATAGAGTGAATAGCGATCATTCTGTAAATTTAGACTTATTTACTTACGTAAATTCCAAGTTCGTATACATCGAGAAACATTTAAGAAAACAAATCAATGTAAATATAATACGTAAATATAATCACAGAAAAATGTGAACTGGAAAGAAAGGTTATCTAAAATTCCCTATCCATAGCCACACTTTCCTCAGACGAATTTGCCTATAATATAATGAAAAAACCAGGATACATCGCAAGGATTGCAGAAGAAGTGGTACATCTCATAAAATGTACTTCAAGAACAGTCAAGATTTTACATCTCAATGAATGCTATAACCATTTACCAGTACTAGTAGGGAATGAAACTTGGTTTTTAACACCAAAAACTCATATCTTAATAAAAAAAAAGGAATGCAAGTTGATTGTAATTCTATAATACCTACGTATTATAAAATAGCTGAAGAATGGATAAAATTCGCACCGAAACCTTCTAAAACAGGAGCACCAAACGCATTCAACCCAAATACGAAAATCGTCTGGACTTTTGAATCGATCGAAGGACTAGCTGCAAGTGGAGTTTATTCACAAAACGACTTGGATAAATTACAACAATTGATGTTTCCAATGGAAAAAGCATCACTTCTCAACGTAGTAGCAAGAGAAATGGCAGGTGAACACAAATCAGGAGATATTTTTACAGAAAACACACTAAAACACATTGCCGATAGCACCTGGCATTTAATAATTGAAAAACTAACAACATGGGGTTCGTTTTCTTCATCAATCATAATGATATTAATTATTCTAAATATTGGAAAATTAATAATAGATACAATTATAAGAGGATACACTCTTCACACGATATACGGATGATCGATACATTTGATCGGAGCATTGTACAGCTCTATTACTCATTTGTTAACATCACTACAAAATAATACAAGCAATAAAGAATTCGAGAATAAGCAGAAAAAAACACAGTATACGAAGAGACAGAACTGCAAGAGGTCAAAGTTATTCCAATAATTTCTAGACCTATACAACCACCTCCTATTCCAAACAGACCACCAATCGCTGCACAAAATAAACCTGCTATTCCAGTCTCCAAAAATAATAGAATTTTCTCTTTGAGTTTAGATTGAATATATAATTTCTTAAATGTTTCTAAGCACAAATATTAGTTAAAATTTTGAATAAACTACGATAATTGTAAATACTTTTGTTAAGATCGTACTAGGACATATTCATGTTTTATTGCCATATCTGGGCCCCGAGGATTTACATCATACGATGTAATTTTTAGACTCTAAGTATTTTATATTACAAAGCGCCAAGTTTGAAAAAAATTTTTTTTTAAGGTTATATTTGTTTATAAAATTTTCATTCTTTTTGTAATAATTAACTACTAGTAGATAAATTCAAAATAATTCGATTATATTCAACTAAATAATTTCAACAAAATCGATAGGACAAGTGATAGAACAATGAGACAAGGAAAATAATTTAACATAGTAAATACATTAAAACTAAGTTATTATTAAATCCAATTACAATCATATCTATGGTGGATAAGAGGACCCATAACTATATTATAGTAATTCCAAAAAACTTCAATATAAACGCGGTTAAAATCGTTACAATAAACCTTCAACTCATAAAACATCAACGCCGCGATGCCCCAGGTGTCTTCATCCGGAACATAGTGTTCCTCCAAATTCTGGTCATTGACGAAACGGTCGCAGTACCTTCAGGTTCGGGAGAGCTGCCAATCTTCAAACTGCAAAAGAACAAAAAATAATATATTAATAACAGGATAAAATTTATAACAAAAGGAAAAATTGTATGTATAGAAATAAGAGGATACTTACACAAACTTTTTTGAATTTGCGATATCCAGCCTTCGGAGGAACGGGGGCCGGCAATCCTTCTCGGCGCGCTCGCTTCACAGCACGGGTATACTGCCAGTCCTCGAACTAAATCAAGAAGAAAAGTCATATATACATATAGCATAAATAAAAACAATCTGAATAAATTGAAAAGAGACTAAAAGAAATTTATACTTACGCAGACAAAGCTGCAGCGTTTACGGGAAAAACCGTACATTTTAATAATAACTTGTTGTATCTATAAGCTGTAGGAATAAATCTGTACTTACCGAATGTTATAGCACGCCTTTTAAACACGAAATCTGCTTATTAAGCACATGTTGTAATGACCAAGAGTCAACGAACCGAAATTCTCTAATTTAGCAGTTTTCGCATAGAGAATTCGAATTTTGATATGAACATTTTTCATTGCAATAATCTTCAATTATTACAAGAAGCCTGTAATGGCCAAGCAGTACGTGGACTCAAGGTAAATCTTCTTCGTTATTTTACTAACAGTGAGAGTGTTAGGCGCGGATTAACCCTTTTAAATACAGCCTTAGCCACTACACATATCATTACGTTGCTGCCTATTCGAGAGTGAGTAGTCAGGACGTAACAAGAGAGTCTGGGCTCAACTCAGTTATCTACGTTCCTCAGCATCGGCCTAAGGAGCACATACTGATATCTTAAACATTTAAGAAGCATTAATATACTGTATATTAAAATGTTGAGACTGTAACGTGCTCGGACCATGCATGCTTGGGGAGAAATAATGTGTACACAGGATTTCACAATAAATCACTATTTATTGATACACCTAAGCTAATCATCTATCGATGATACAACGTAGTCAAGCTATTATATGAGAATATAATTAGTATAACCAAGTAATCGAACTGACAAGCTAAAACGCGTGTTGACCGCTCGAGTGCACAAGGCGAAGTGAGCGCCACCGTCGCACAGCGACGTCGGTGGTGGCCGTCTCGCGGCATAGAGAGGGGAGAATCGAGTCGCGTAGCTCTGCGTTGGGCCTGCCGTCTCTAGCGAGCAGATGTCTGCTCGCTCATATCCAACATAAAACAATATTTGAATTTTTTGGACCTATATTTTTACTTGCTTTTTTTTATCTCCTATTACCGCCGCAGCCTTTCACGCCTAGCTGGCGGGGGCCTTCCACCACCTCTGTGTGAAAGTAGTGCCCAATCCTATTTTGTCCACTTTTTACCTCAATGTATCTGTACCTATTATTTTTCCACCCTGAGAGACTTCTCCGGTGAGGACCATATTTTCAGACACACACCTTGCTGGTTAAGCCAGCACTCTCTGCCCCCGAGAGGGCATCGGTCCGTCTCTCAGTGTAGCTTTCCCCGGAGAAGGTCCCGTGTATTAGACCAGCTCCACGTTGGTAAGGCCGGCGCTCCCTGCCTAGTGCATCGGATTGGCTACCTTTAATTCCTGTTTTGCCTATGGTCCCTACCACTGTTTCGCATTCACCCAGGCTTACGCCTGTGAGGCAGGGAAAACCCGGAATTACACTGAAGGAAAATTCCGGGGAAAAACCTGCCTCGAAACAGTCTTGGGTACTTTTCCCGGTGAAAATAAATCAGAAAAAAATCCGAGTGACTTCACCGAGAATCGATCCCACGACCCCTAGAGCGAACGTGTTTCGGACGGTTAAGGCGTGCGCCTTAGCCAACTGAGCCACGGACGCTCTTTTTTACTTGCTTTATCGGTATGTATATTTTTCAGCTTTTTGGCATTTTTAACAGTATCGCAATCCTTGTAGAGAATTTAATTCTGAAGAACTTCAATTTTTCTACTTTTTTTGCTAAAATTATTAGTACTAGAGCTATTTAAGAAAGAGAAAAAAATGCGTTTTTCGATCTTACTTCGCATCAATAATGACCTTCCCGACCTTCTTCGTATTGAAGACTTTAAGGTTATTTTCAGTATGTTGTTAACTACTGATTCCAACAATATAATTTGTGCTGGCAGGAACTTTCAAAACGATTTTCCTGACTCTTCAACTATATGCGGAAATCGGTCACAACAAAATTTTAGGTAAAACCTACAGCACTTGGATGAATACAGCTCCGATATGTGGAGAAAGTTCCATAAATATTTTTTAAACTTTAGTTATCATTCTTTGCTTTACCTTGTCCACCAGTTTGTCAGTTTCTAATCGTGCTAATTGTTCCACTCGTCCAATTAATGCGTCCATTTGAAGATCTATGCCTAATTCCTGCGATATATCATCCATTTGCATTATTTTTTCCAATTGTTCCAAAAAGTTTAAAAACTGAAAAGTATAAAGTTCTTATGTAGTACTATAGCTTTTATATGCAAATCAATTAATTTTAAAGAATTTGGATTTAATTTATTGATCTTTCGAGCAAGCTTCTTATTAAAATAAAATTCCTAATTTTCATTTTTTGCCAAGATTTTTCAGGTATAAATGACTTTTTGTTCAGCCTCAGAAAGTTTTTCTTATTGGGACGTTACTTATCAGATTCAATAAGCAGAGTCAAAAGGTTGAAATGAACTCAAAATTATTGAAAAAAAAGTTGGACTATTTCTCTCGATCAGAAGCTAAGTTAAGCATGTGGTTGAGCCGGTTTTGATCGATGAGAAACTAGCAATTAAGTTCATTTGCTCGTGACCCATTATCAAAGATGGTTGCCGTAGCGCAACTGCTCTAATGTAATGCGTTGCTAGAGACGAGCATCTCTATGAGGCGTGGCGACTGCAGTGGTAGTGAGCAGTTATCAGTATAAACTTCCACATATTTTGTGTGAAGTGGTGTGTGTGTAAAGTGAAATAACCCTTTACGGCATGCTGCGAAATTGACATGTATTCGCCAAACGTAAGCTAAATTTGTGAACTAATAATATTTTTACTCTTCCTTTCATTAGATACTTGTACTATTATTACATATGTTCGAAATCAAGCAAGCATCGTGTATATATCTACTTTATCTTATGTAATCGTTTCGGAGATACTCTCCTCTAGACCCCCCTACGCCTCCCACCAGGCCCTTTCTACAATAACATAAATTTTTTTTTCAACAGGGGTAAGAAAAAGGCCCTTTTTCGTGCATACGAAATGTATTTATTTATTTATTTATTTATTTGTTTATTTTATGACGAGGAACGATGTTAACTCGTCATGATCTCCCCAGCATAAACGTAACTAATATTAGAATATGTTCTAACACCTTACAGCTATGTTACAGGCAAGCGGAGAGAGAACGGAGCGGGAGAAAGCACGGTAGGTGAGAGAGAGAGAGAGAGAGAGAGAGAGAGAGAGCTCATGCGCGTACCGCGTCTCGCGGTGAGATTCGTTTCGGCTCGCAACGTGTGAGCATCGTGTGCGGGAGACATCCTGATACCGGCGCGACTAACTGTCGGTGAGGAGAGTACGTGCGATCGATTCAGACGGCCACGAAAACCTTCTGCAGGGCCGATCGTGACTCCGCTGTGCGTGCAGCTTCTGGTTCGACTACGCTCGTCCCGGCTTTCGTTCAGCGCCGACATCTCGCCCCGAAGGAGACGTCCTGGGCTCGAGTCGACTACCAACTTCTGTAAGTCAGCTCTCTATCCATCTCTCTCTCGCCAGCTTCCTCCCGGTCTCTATTCGTCCTCTCGCCTGCGTTTCGCACACCCGTGTGTGTGCGCGTGTAACCCTTTATTTATCGAACAATATATTTTCACTTCTTAAACGCTAATTCTCGTGTTGTCACTTAGAATCCGAGCCCAATTCCTTATAAGATCCCCGCTGCCTCCGCGGGCACGCGTATCGCTTCTCGATACACGTGCATAAAACTGCAGCTAGCCAACACACGATCTTGGCCGATCCACCTACGATCTCGAAAACATCCGAGGAAACGAGACCCTGTCTCGATTATAGCGCGGTTGTCTCTCCGCTCCGGTAGCTGCATTGCACGCAGCTAACGTCTGCGCGGCTATCGACACCGAGCAGAGCAGCCCCGTTACAATTTGTTTATTTATTTATTTATTTATTTATTTAAAACTTATATGGGCCAAAGGCCCTTTTACAAAAAGTATATTTATACAAGGTAAGAAAATTACAAAATTACAAAGGATTACAAAGAACGTAAATACGAGAGAGTCAAAATTGTAGAACAAAGTTCTTCAATCTTGACTTAAATTGCGGCAACGCGGAGGTCGTGGTAACACTTCGTGGAAGAGTATTCCATGACCTTCTTAATCTATTGACAGTAGAGACGAATCCATAATTAGACGAGGAGGATTCTTCGAGGAGAGGTCTATGGTTGCGGAGGGAGTACGAAATCTCCCTGATTACGAAATTTTTCTGAAATAGCGCCATAAGAAACGATGTTATGGAGGACCCTGAAGGTCAGCAGGCAGTCGTGATAATGTGCAAACTCATGATAGTCAGCAGATTAAAGAACTATGACAAGTCAGTATAGTCGTACTCGAACCAACCCATTAGGCTGCCATTCTTGTGCAAGATACATGATGACACGATACTGGACTGATTCAAGCTTCATATCATAAATCCTGGTAAACGGGGACCAAATAGGAGATCCGTAGAAAAGGATCAGCACGACCAAAGACCTGTGAAAGTAGGCAACAGTGCCATAGTGCTTAAAATCCGACGTAGTCCGATTAATGAAACCGATTAGCCTGCTAGCCTTCGAGGTCACATGATCAATGTGTGGCTCGAAAGTGAGCGCCGAGTCGTAAGGACCCCAAGGTCCTTGACCACCTCTACCCTGTCCAACGCGTCACGTCCAATGCGGTAATCAAACGAGAACTGCCATGAACTCCTGTAAAAAGAAATGACGTTGCATTTGTTAATGTTGATGTTGTTGATTTAAAAATTTTTGAACATTTCAAAATTATTGATTTCCCATTCTTTTCCCATACACGATAAAAGGGCCTATTTTTCGTGCCCTTGTCAAAAAAGCATTGTGTGCAACAAGGAGTGAGTGGCTATTTCAGAGTTGGGTGATGTTTTAAGCTCGAATGGGAGTCGAGGGCGCCGTAGGCTGGCTCGCTAGAAAAAGCCAATTCCCCCTTCCCCCTAGTTAAATAAATAATATACTACATTTTTATGTTATTTAAAATAACCTTACCCCCCCCCCTACCTCTTCTTCCCCCACAGCCTCCATAAACTTTACATTATTTCTAACAGCTTCTTCGTAAGGTTGACAGCTCTTACAGATTTATATAATGATATAGATGTTCTATGATAATGACAGAACTTCACACCACCCAAGAATAACTATGAGAAGCACACTATATTGTAAAACCAAATAATGTGTTTGTTTTGCATTTGTTATTCTATTGTGTAAAAAACCACCAATTATTTAATAAAATTTTATGATAAATTTGAATAAAATTTAGTTATTATAACGTCACCACTAATTTCACAACTTTTTTTATTTTTGCATCCTCCTAGAGGAAGCTTAGTAATAGTAAAGTTTTCAGTTTCGCTGAAACTTCATAGAAACATGTTTTGAGATGTTTGGAATTCGAATTACGTGATTTTAGAAAATGTCCGTATGTGTGTGTGTGTGTGTGTGTGTGTGTGTGTGTATGTATGTGTGTGTGTGTGTGTGTGTGTGTGTGTGTGTGTGTGTGTGTTGTGTGTCTGGTGTGTGGTGGTGTGTGTGTGTGTGTGTGTGGATGTGTGTGTGGATGTGTATGTATTGCAACGAGCGGCGAGATATTTGTATTTACGTGCGCTCGTTCGTCGCGAGGCGTAGACTGTAGCAGACGACGTCGGCGATCAGCGTCGACGGCTTATATTCGCGAGCGAGGGAAAACGAGAGTCAGACTCGAGTTCGCTTCAGCCGGCATAACATTGGCGTGCACCGCTAGCAATCCGCGGATCTTCCACCACACCCGGCGCATACTGGGACCTACCAAGCCCGACAGCACCTGGAAGGACGCCTCCAGACCCGGATACGAGCGGCCCAGACTCCCGAGGAGTGTCGTGGGGAACGCGAGGGCGAGATAGTCACGTACGGCCAACCGGCGACCGAGTAAGTTGCGTTTTGTATTATATTCTATACGAAGCCGCCGAAGGTCTGGACTCGCTGCCACCGAGTCCTCGACCCGGCTTCGTGTGCGATAGCCGCGCACGATCCTCTCGCCATCATGCGTGCGAACTTTGTATATACAACACAATATACGCTCCTTTTCTTGTTAATCCTAGAGCATTCATTTGTATTCTCCCGAATACCCTCCCGCTGGTAGACTCACGGTCACGCGGATAAGCGTGGTACCCCGGGCGTACCACGCATTTAACGGAAGTTGGCAGGCAATGCACCGGTGATAGTGGTTGCACTACGCGGCTAAAGTCCACGCACTATCACCCCGCCGATCACCGAGGGATCAGCCAAACGACATACGACATCCACTACGTGTTGACGTGCGGCATTTCCGCGGCCGCACGGCGTTGTCGAGTCCACCCCGTTACAGTATACCGCAATATCTCTGGAACTACTCTGTCAATATCAATCAAATTTGACAAGCATATCTATTCTGAATTCGGGAAAAACAATTTTTTTTATTTTCTCAAATATTTTTCTTTTTATGGCCATTTTTTGATTTTTGGAAAACACTATTTTGCGCTTTTTTTTCAATAATTCCATTATTACAAACGATTCAGCTAAAATTTATTTGAAAGATAATAAAATTATCTACTTTTCCCCGTTTGTTCCCCGTTTGGTCCTCGGGATCGACCGCTCCATTCGGCAGATAAAATGAAAAAGGTTATTTAAAAAAAAAAAAATTCATATCTCTGAAACTAAACATCCTAACCTCACGAAAAAAAAAATATGTTGATAGGTTACGTGTCAAACTATATTCCATTAAAATTTCAAGTGATTTGACCACTTATTTTTCCAGTAATAAATCGAAAACTGAAAAAAATGAGTTCTTTTTGTGTCACGATTACGGACGTAAAAAGGCCTTATTGCACTTGATATTTTAGGAAAAGGTAGATATTTTACGTGTTATAGCTAAGTTCGTTTAGCTAAAACGCCGCAGCTTTAATACCCCTATGGTTCTTAAGATATCAAGGTTTGAATTTTTTTAATTCCTTATATCTCTAAAACAATGTAGTCAAATGCTTAAAAATTTTATTTGCTGATTCACTAGAAAAAAGCTATCTGCTGTTAAAATTTTGAACAATTTTGTTAATCAGTTCTCAAGTAAAGAGCTGAAATGTAAAACCGATTTTTCTCAAAAATTTGGCTTCTTCTTATAGGGGTATCTAGTGCTTCTACAGCAAAATAATTAAATTTGGAAATATTTTAAATAGCATTCACATACTGTATTTTAAAACACTAGACTTTTGGCGCAGTGCGCTGCGCGCACTGTAGTAGAATATTAATTCATTAACTTATTAAATGAAATATAAATGCTTGATTGATATTTTTAATATTTGTTTTCTATTACGGAAATATATCAAACTTTACAATATATGATTGATTCATTTCGCGCTCATGTAAATTTCAAAATTGCCGCGGTTTCGTCACCAACTACCTTTTAAAATTTTAAGGTTATGTCTCAACTCAGTTCGTGTCAACGTTCACATCATGTCACTTTTTGTAACAATGATAATATTTACAATAGAATATTATAAATACACAACTAATAATTATTGATATGTATTATAGTAATATATTACATTCTTTGTATTAGGATCAATTTTAGAAATCAAAAACAAATCAAAAAATTCTAACGATACTTTTGACGCATGCGCACTACACGAGCCAATCATATTGACGCATTCTTGGCTTCACTTCATCCGGTCATGACTTTTTTATATAGGGAATATTTTATTTATTGGAACAATAAATTTCATTGGAGAAAGCTACGTGCCAATGAATTGGCAGCGGTTTTTGAATTTCTACTCAGCGGGACAACAGTCCGTTTTTACATTTACTGAACCCATTTTTTTTTTTTTTTTTATAGCGATTTTGTAGTTTAGAGATTTCAGTTTTTTCTAATAAAGTTATTGGAAAAGTTGATAAAAATAAATTGTTTGATATGAACCTAAAAGAGAATAAAATTCCTTATCTTTTACCGCGTAAAATTCATACTACCGTTTTCTATAAAGAGTAAATGGAAATGAAGAATTTTCTCCAGTATTTAAGGTAATTCTCGGTATAAAGACTTTATTTCCAATATTCTCTCCTGTAATTATTTCTGCTTCAATATTGTATTGATATAATTCAATGATTTTCAAACGAGTCCCATTGCATAGACCATCTATTATACTCAAATTTCGAATTAACATAGCTGTTGCATTTATTTTCAAGTCTAATTTATGAGGTGGAAGACCTTCTCTAATTTTATTTAACATTTCAATTGGATAATTTAGATGAATATTTTCGTCAGTTTGATCTACACCTATATGTGTTGCGTGATCTATGCTGTAATATGTCCATGTATCACCATATAACATTTTTAATACTTTATTATTAATGATTTTAATATCTTCATTATGAGGAGCTAAAATTACAGAATTTATAGATATTTTGATTAATATTGCTATAATTTTTTTCACAAACATGATCAGTTTTCCAAAATTGAGGTATTTTGAATGGATTAATTTCACCTTCTCCTAAATCTAATAATAATGTTGAGAATTCTCTATCATTAGAACGAATATTTTTCTTTAATTTTAAAACTTTTAAAAGAGGCCATAATTTGGAATATTTAATTGTTTCCTCATCGATAGAATTTCTATAACCATGTTTTATTACTGGAAGAATTTGTCTAAAATCACCTCCTAATATGATTAATTTTCCTCCAAAAGGTATTTTATTACAGCATACATCTTGCAAGGTTCGATCTATGATTTCTAAAGCCTTTTTCGGAATCATAGATGCTTCATCCCAAATAATTAAATCAGCCAATCTTAATTTTCTTTTATCTGATTCTAATTTTAAAAAAGCAGTATCTATCTTATCCAAATCTAAAGGTAATCTAAAAGTTCTATGACTTGTCATTCCCTTTGGTAATAATATAGAAGCGATACCAGTCCAAGCCATTGACAAGACTTGTTTGTTCAATGAGACATAATAGTGTATTAAAGTTTTGTATAAGAAAGTCTTTCCTGAACCTCCAGGACCATCAATAAAATAAATGTTAGTTTTGCTATTAATAAGTTCTGTGAAAATAGAGTGTTGATCTTCATTTAATTGATTTACCATTTGTTTGAAAATAGTGGCACTTTGAATTATATTTTCGGAAGACATATCATCATTGAGAATAAGATTGTCAGGTTCTGGTAAACTAAAATCCTTACAACACCTTTCTTCTGTTTCTAATATACTTTGGATATGAGATAAAGCATTATTTTATTTATTTATTATAAAATCTTCAGTAAAAAAAAATGTTAAACCTAATCTAAATTGTATTTCCTTGGATGTTTCCTGCTAATATGAACCAAGCAAAAAATTTACGTAATTGAAATGGTAACATTATTTGACAAGGTTCTTCAAAAATATTATAAACACAAGAGTCATCAGCTACTAAACCCATAGCTAGTGCTGCTTCTTTATAAGTTTGATACAGTGTATTTTTATAAGTTCGTAAATCTTCAAAAGAAGTAGCACCTTTTATTCTGTTTAGTATCAACTTCAGAAAGAATCTTTCACTATCTTTTGGAGATACTACATTTAATCGTCCAGTGGCACCATATTTATAATTTCGCGATCGTTTTATCCAAGATTTTGTTTTTTGATCAAATTTGTAATGTTGCGGAATTTCAACATATTTAATATTTTTTGCAAAATTATCTATTTTATTTAATTTAAACCATGCTGTTAATGTGGTTTCTGTGTTGCGTAATGCTTCTGACTCTTTATGTTCTTCAAAAATAATATTTTATTGATCTTTTGTATGAACTGCTAAACGTGTAATGGAAATTCTGGTAGTCGCCAAGCTGCTTCCATTCTGCTTAAATATCTTCCATCAATAAATTGAGTAATTTCATCATGAACTACAGCACCTGGTTCATCATTTTCTTCGTCATCCATTTTTTTAATTTTGCATAATGCTCTATCTCCACCCTTATGTATGTAATCAAATATATATTTAATACTTGGAATAGATGCACAATATTCTACATTTATATGACCTTTATATTTTTGCAGTAGGATGCTATTGTAAGGAACGACCATACGGTTATCTACTGGAGTAATTTCTTTATACTTTTTTGTCGAATACGTGTATTATCTCGTCTACGATATAATGAATAACCGTTCTCTTTAAAAGTTGTGTTGTCGCAAAATTCTTTCGCTGCCGTTGTCTGCTACCTAGTTCTTGTCTTGCGCAACGTATGAGCGCGGGAAATACAAACGCTCGTTACATCCCTCTTCCAGACGCTGCGTAGCTGGTGAAGCAGCTCTGCTACCCGTTGCGCGATGATGCTAAAATAACTGAGAATGACTGGAAATGACTGGAATACGAAAGGAGCGACAGGGGAAGTCGGGTTACGCCAATAAAAACACGAGTTTCGGGGGAAGACCGGTTACTTTTATTCGCCGCAACTTTACTTCAATTTCCCCCGAACTTCCACGGATACTCCTTGCGGATCGCCTCGTGCTCCGCCTTATTCGAGCAGCACGCGGTGTTTCGAACTCAAGGCTCGCCGCACACGTAACAGCGCCGGCCCTCCACTGTCCTCTTCTCGCGGTAGGCCTCCTGCTGCTTGGCTTGGCTCCACACCATCTCCTCGGCCATGCGGGCCCGGTGGAACTCCTGCTTCAGACGCCTGGCGTGTTGGTTGGCCTCGGCCCTTCGTGCGCTCTCCTCCCGCGCCCCTTGCTCCAGCTGCTCCCATTTCAGGCACAGCGCCTCTAGCTTCGCCCTCGCCTCCTCCTCCTGCTTCTTATCCTCTTTAGTGCGGATCGCCGCCTGCTCCTCTCGGCGGTCGCGGATGGCTGCTACCCAGTCATCCGAGTCCGGGTGTGCACTCTCTCCTGCTTGGCGCCACTACTCGTCGAAGCGCGCGAACGCTCTGACTACCCAGATCTCCATGCCTCGGATGGCTTCCTGCAGGTCCACGAGGTCCGCCTCGATGGCCTCCCAAGAACCCGGCTTCGGGCTCCTGCCACACGGCGCTGTGACGGGCGTGGAGCTCTTGTCGCCCCGCACTTCCCCTTTGTCCGGCTGTTCGGCCGCCGCTGGCGGGGGGCTCTCCTTCTCGCCCCTCACCGTCTTCTTTTCACTCTCGGCTGCTTCGGACGGGGGGCTCTTCTTCTCGCCCCGCGCCGTCTTCTCTTCGGTCTCGGCTGCTTCGGACGGGGGGCTCTTCTTCTCTCGCCCCGCGCCGTCTCCTGCTCGGCCACAGTCACCTCAATGACCGTCCGGACAGACTCGTTGAACTCGTCGTCCGGTTCCATCTCGTCCGAGCCGCCCAGGCGTCCGGCGTCAGCGTAATCCCTAAGAAGGTGCTGCGGTTGCAGCCCAACCATCCAGGGTTCCATGTGAGCCGACAGCCGCCGCCCGCGGAACGCGCCGGTACGTGCCGAGCTCTTGCTCCCGGTTCATCTTCGCTCTTCAATGTTCTGTTGGGCAGGAGGGAAGGACAAAATGCACATGATTATGACATGATTATAATGTGATTGTGATTAAGTGATTATGATTAAGTGACTATGTTTGCGCCTGCGAGCCTGCGCGCGAGGCACGACTCGCGTCGCGGCGCCGTGCACGAGTACGCTGTGGCGACACGACCACCGCGTCCGCGGTACGCGGTTCTTTGCGCCTCGGGGCTTCGTGTGGAAACTCCGACAATAGTGTCGGACTTACTCGGTCGTTGGCCGCTCGCAGATGCCTTGTCGTCTTGCGTTCTGCACGACGATCCCCAGGAGTCGGAGTCGATGCCTCTCAGAGTTGAAGGCGTTCCTCCAGCCGATGCAGTACCCTATAGATCTCCGTATATGCCGGGTGTGGTGGGTGATCCTCGGACGGTTTACAGTATAGCAACGGTGTTCTCACGGCCGTAGCAAACTTGAGTCTGATCTCTCTACCGCGCGCGCACGGGCCTAACCCGACGATGGCGATTGCCGTCGTCGTCTGCTACCTAGTTCTTGTCTTGTAAAATATGTTTGGCATAGAGGCGGTCGTTTTTTGGTTAAGAATCAAGAAGGAGTTTCCTCTCCAAGGTTCTCGAGAAGGTCGTGAACACTCAGATTTCAAACTATATTGAATCGCAGAAAATCGCTGATTGTCGCCAAGCTGGTTTTAGGCAGCATCATAGCACGCAGACGGCGCTGTTGAGTTTGACTGAAGACATTCGTGCCGGAATTAACAGTGATAAACAGCTACTCACCATTCTTCTAATGTTTGACTTTAGTAAGGCTTTTGATACTATCTCGCCCTCTAAACTGCTTCCCAAATTAATCAGGATGGGTTTCTCTAGAACCGTGGTCGGGTGGATGAAGTCGTATATCACGGATCGTTACCAGCGTGTAGTTACTAAGTCGAATGGAGAATCGGCTTGGGTCACGACCAATCTTGGCGTTCCACAGGACTCGGTTCTGGGGCCTCTATTGTTTAGCCTTTATATCAAAGACCTCCAACACGTGTTAGCTAGTTATAAGGGCCGTGAGGGCGATTTATCAACTGGTGTTGGACATTTGCTTTACGCCGATGATTTTCAAACCTATACACAGGCTTCCAGGGGTGATCTCGGGGTTGGAGTGGGCCGACCGTCAGCTGTGGCGCGTGCGGTGTCGGCTTGGGCGTCCGAGAATGCACTTCACCTCAATGTAGGAAAGCCCAAGGCAATTATTTTTGGGTCTGAGTACTATGTGAACAAGTTACAAAGCTTGAATCTTCCGGGCATTGAGGAGGAGGACAACATTTTCGTTCCGTTTGTCGACGCAGTTACAAACCTTGGTGATGCCATGGATTCGAAGTTAACTTGGAAAGCGCATGTAGATGCAGTTAGCCGCAAGGTGAACAGAGCCTTATATGGACTTAAACCTTTTCGATCCTGCACCACCGAGGTTTTGCGAAAGCAGCTGGCGGGGGCTCTTGTAACTCTCACCTCGACTACTGTTCTCTGGCGTTCCTTGATGCATCGGATGAACTCCAGGCACGACTTCAGAGACTGCAGAATTTTTGTGTCAGATACATATGTGGTGCCAGAAGGGATGAGCACATCATTCCTTGCAGGAGGAAACTGGGTTGGTTGACCGTTGAGGGAAGAAGTGCGTATTTTGCGGCGGTAATGCTGTATAAGGCAATTGTTATGGGACAGCCTCCGTACCTTGCGGCCCTTTTTAGGAAAAATCAGTCCAGGACCTCTCGCAGAAATCCACGAGAAATGGAGGTTCCAGGTTCGCGTATGGATGCTGGCTTGAAGTCCTTTAGTGCCCAGAGTGCTCGCCTTTGGCATTCGTTGCCGCGTAGACTCAGAAAACTTCTATCACTAAGTGCGTTTAAGACTGCCGTTCGTAGATACACGCACCTAAAATATGATGTACTTTGCGACGACGATTAATACTATTGTGATCTCCGTGTATCTAGTCTATCTGTATGCGTGATAATTCAAGCAATGTAATTGTGAGGAATAGCGACGACCTTAGGTCGACACTTGTGACTGGCGTGCAATGTAGTGTTCTGATTTGTTTAATGTTATGACGTGTTTCTAAAACACAATTTTTTAATTTTCTAGTTATTTGTGATATGGATACAAAGTGTGCAATTTTATTTCTGTAATGTGATCATTAGATCAACTGACTGACTAATCTGTGATAAGATTGAATTGTAAAAATTATTGACTCTGTACATTTTTGACTTAAGCTCGAATAAATCCATTACTTACTTTTCTCGCGCAATGTACGAGCGCGGGAAATACGAACGCTCGTTACAATATATATGGGCGGTTCCCTGACAAATCGTGCGCGACAAAAAAAAATGTTTGCCCAAACTTGGGGGATATGTTCTAGAGGTCACTACGATGTCAGCTGTAAATTTTCAGATCGATTCGATCAATTCTCTGCGAGTTATAAGGGTTCAAAGTTGGTTATTTAGGCATTTTTTGCATTTTTTGCCTATTTTCAATGATTTATAACTCTTCAACAACACATCTTTCACTAAAAACAAACTGAATGTTTTTTTTTGTAAAATTTTCTCAACTTTTTCATAAAAGTTCCCTTATATCCCTATATATATGTTATGACTGACTTGTTTACAATTTAAACCTTAAAATGTGAAAATCCAAGATGTGATCCTCAGTCCGACTACTTTCGGACGGTGAAAAGATAACTTTTTATAGTTCAAAAGTACCTGTTCAAGAGCCAGAATGGCAGAGGCCTTTGTTTTTTGTTTTCATGGGGCACATAGTAGTGAAAAACCCTTAGAAATAATTTAAATGATTAAAAATAGCTATGACAAAGGACGTATTCTAAAAAGACTCTAGAACATATCCCCCAAATTTGGGCAAACATTTTTTTTTGTCGCGCACGATTTGTCAGGGAACCACCCATATAAATAATTCAATCTCTCTCTCTCTCTCTCTCTCCCTATTTTTTCTTTTGCGTAGCTCGCAGAGCTAATTGTTAAACTGGTCTCCAAGAGTTATCACCCTCCCTTTTACCTAACATCTTATTTACTAACACTTTAAAATAATTTTATTTAACCAAATTTTTATATTAATGACATTTAAATCATACTGTTTACTCCCAACCAAGCGGTAGATATCTCGGCGCATTTTTTTTTTTTTTTTTTTTTTTTTTTTTTAANTCTCAATATTTGTCTATAAACTAAGCTGAAATATTTTTCAATTTTCTTTTACTTTTCCTTAAAACAATTTCTTATATCTTACTATTGTTATGTCCTAAACTGATGAGAGTTGTCAACGGACAGTAACTCTACGGGTTAGTTAGTATTATAAATACGGACGAAGACAATGCTCCAACGCATGGAGTCTGAGCGCCGTCGGTACCTGACTACCTTCGCGATCTTAATAGAACAGCCTCCAGTAGCCGCCGGATAATACTTTGAAATCGCACTAAATTCCCTCATTTGCTATAAGCACTCTAATTAACGACCCCTTAACAATACTTCTTATCAATCACTAAGGCGGGACGTTACTTTGGTCGTTATGCGAGAACCACGGACTAATTTAAATTTAAATTCTCGGAGAACAATAATAATTATAGGCCCTGATCTATTGAAAGAGAAAGAGAGAAAGAGAGTGCAAATAGAGGCGCATAGCCTAATGGCGTATATATATATATATATATATATATATCAATCGCTTACCTTGTTCCTTTTCTGCTACCGGGCTGCACTGCTATCAGCACGTCCTCTCAGTAAGGGTATGGACTCAGCTTCCGAAGCGGAGCGAATGCAAAGGCGACTTAGGCTCGACAAGGATCGGGAATTGTCGGGTTTAAAGTACACTCGCGATATTAATTTAATTCGATTTATTCGATTTTAAACAAATTTAAAATAACGTTCGCTCGCAACTAGCTAAAATCTCGTGCTGATTATAATTCTTTCAAGAAAAACGACAAACGACAACACGACTTCTGAGTCTTGATAATTAACAAGATCTGAGTTGATCGTAGCAAAAATTCTAAGTCTCGATGATGACACAATCTTCAAGCGTCTATAAGAGCAAAAATTCAAAGTCCGAAAGTATTGAAATTTTATAAGTCCAATGAAGCCGAAAAAATTTGGCCAACAGGAGATCTCGGATGCATTACATCTCCTTATTTAGTATCTTTCTAGGACGCAATCGCGTCTCTGTGGTCCAATGAGAAAATTCGGTGGATAATCATTCCATGTACCCACTCTATGCATTTTACGCTTGTTCGCTGTCAGAGCCATCGTAAATTATCATTTTATGGCGGGCTATTCTCGAATTTTTCCTGAGGATTTGGAAAGCTGCACTTTACTATTCGCCGCGCGATGTCATTTTTAATGCCGGCTTGAATAGTTTTATTTGCCATGCGGCAACCTTTTTCCGGCTCCTGAATTTTATTTTTCTCATCTGTAATAGTTATCGCACATCCTCTAAGCAGTATTTCTTCTTACGGCGGCATCGAGCTATGATCTAGCCGTGCTCGAGCGTTCCTCCAGATTTTAATAACCTCTGCACGTGTTGGTTCTAGGCAACCTTAGACTGGCGGCCCCTTCACTTTTTTCATGTTGCCGAGCTGCGTTATCCTGCTAAAATGTGCGAATGATGATCTAGTTCACTTTTTCTTCTTCTTGCCTTCCGTTGTTCTGCTATGCGTGATTTCTATTCTTTCGTCGATGCTGCTGAGCAGTGCTCGTTTTCTAGCTTGTGTGTGCATATCGATGTGCCTGTTTCGCTTCCTCTTTCGCTTCACGGTCATAATGTGTGCGGCATATCCGCTACAATTGACTGCAAACAACTTAAATCATGGTTTTCAGAGATGTGCAATCAGGAGTATACTGAGCAACAGAGAGTAATATCTTCATTAATACAGGATTTAATACAGCACAGAAATGATACGAAAAGTAATGGACAAAAAACTGAAATAAATTCTGTTTACTTAGATATTAGAACTTACATTTGCGCTAAGGGCAAATGTAACCGTCACAAAATATGAAAACATCGACGCATCTCCAACTACAACAACTATAAAAAAATGATTTTATTATATCAGAATATTACAGATAGCTTAGACAATATAACTAATGAAATAATAAATACCTGCATGGTCAAAACTATAAACAATAAAGCAAATATAAAATTCATTAATTTCGTAAAAGCAATTACAGATGGATGGGATGATAACAAAAACGTAAACACTGAAAAATACAAACCAATAGAAACGGTCTTCTCTATGATAGATGAAATGGCTGAAGAAAAGAGCAAGGAGTAGAGAAACGACGGCCGCACCAGGCCTAAAAATCACAGAATCAGCCAGCCTCAGAATGACGTATGGCGATATTAACTATCTAGGTTCCAACAAAGCTTTTTTCTATTTTGATAGAGGAATACAAGGAAAAAAGCTTTTAAAGAACTTAGTGTCCTCTCTTAAATTACAATCACCCTACAAAGACATAGTGTTGGAGTTTATAATAATATGAGTTTATTTATTAATAATTACACAATGGATAGTACACGTATTTAGTATGCAATAATGTTCTGTAGAGTAGTGAATGATATATATATATACTATATATATATATATATATATATATAGTATCTGTAGATCTGCTCTGCGTGTTGTCGCCGTGGTGGTCCCTTTGGAACTGAGGGTCCGCTGCGCTGGAGGCCTGTAGTCCGCTGGGGGTGTCGTAAAGTCCAGGTATAAGACCCTTTCGGTCCGAGTCTTCGGTAGCTGCTTGTCTGTGTGTGGCTGTAGTTGTGTACATCAGCTGTATGTATTATTGGCGTATTCCAACACCTTCCCGCGACAATAATATGTATTTTCCTTTTCTGTTGATAGGCCGCATTCTTTTTCTAGTTGCTTTAGCTTTATTCTGCTCAAAGGCTTTGTGAGCATATCTGCAAGCATTTTCTCTGTTGGATAATATTCGAATTTCAATAATCTTTTCTCTTTTAAATCTTTAACAAATTGAAATTTTGTGTCTATGTGTTTTGTACGGTGACTGAACTTTGTCTATCAATTAATTTTAGGCAACTTTGATTATCTTCATAAATGGTTGTGGTGTCTGGTTTCTTGAATAAAAAATCTTCTAATAATCTCCATAACGCTTCTTGACAGGCTTCTCCAAGCGCTATATTCTCGGCTTCTGTTGACGATAGCGAGACACACGTTTGCTTGCGGCATGCCCAACTGATTGGCGCATTCAAAAACTTGAAAATATATCCGCTGTTCGATTTCCAGTCGATTCTGCTCTCGGCCCAATCCGCGTCCGCGTAGAAGAGTAGCTGCTGCTGTCCTTTCCGTTGGCCGAGTATCAGTTCGTAGTTCTGCGTGCCTTTTAAATATCTGCACATTTTTTTCGCCTCGGACCAATCGGCTTTTGTAGGTTCTTTGTTATGCTGGCTTAGAATTGTAACACTTGCTGTGATGTCCGGTCTTGTGTTAACAGCTAAGTAGAGCAAAGCTCCGATTAACTGCTGGTAGTTTTCGCTTTCTGCCATTGGAGTGCTACCTTCCCTCGATTTAAAATGTCCAGGATCTAGCGGTATGCTAGAGTCCTTGGCGTCTTAAAGTTTAAATCGACTTAAGATTAACTGTATGTATTGCGACTGTTTTATGCAAAAAATGCCTTCCTTATTTTGTCTCACTTCAATACCGAGATATTTTCGCAATACTTCTAAGTCAACAAGATGAAATTGGCTCTCCAAAGAATCCGCTGTGTCGTTGACGCTGCTTAGCTGCTTCGCGGCGATTAAAAAGTCATCGACGTGAATAATAACGAAAATAGTTTCGCATTTGGCTTTGTTGATGTATAAGCACGCGTCCGCTTGACTTTGTTCTTGAGTATACTGTTCAGCTTATCATTCCAGAGTTTGGCTGCCTGTCTAAGTCCATATAAACCTTTTTTCAATCGACACACCGTCTTCTTATCGCCTGATTGATACCCTTCTGGTTGTTTCATGTAAATTTCTTCACTAAGATTGCCGTTCAAAAATGCTGTTTTTGCATCATAGTTATTTATCTTTAGATTTTCTTTGCCTGTATATGCTAAAAGAATCTTGAACGTTGTTTGACGTACGACGGGTGCGAATACTACGTCATAGTCCGTTCCGTAAACTTGCGAGTAACCGCAAGCTACAAGCTTTGCCTTGTAATGTTCAACCTCTCCATTCTCGCTGTACTTTATTTTGAAAACCCACTTGCTCTTGATGACGTTTCGATCTTCCGGCGTTATCACGATTTTCCAGGTCCCGTTGGTTAATAATGCATTCAGCTCTTCGTCCATTGCATTTTTCCATTTTTCCTTATCTGGACCGGATAGCGCCTCTTTAACTGTTCTGGGCTCGTTTTCCCGGACGACTAAATGAGCACTCGCCATATATCTGTCCGGCGGTACTCCTCTGTTTGTTCTTGTCGATCTTCTTTGCTCAATTTGCGGAGCTTCTTCTTCTGGTATTTCACTCTCGGCGTCGGTAAAGGAATATAATATCGTTAGACTCGCTCAGTTGATCGTCGGAGTCACTCGACTGATCCTCATCTTGAATTATTTTATTAAGCGTGACATAAACTTTGCTCGCCTTGCTTTTCTGGACATCAGCTGGATCTTCGATGTTTTCAAGAAAAGTTACGTCACGGCTTATATTTAAGGTTTCTGTAACTGGATCTATCAGTCGGTAAGCTTTTGACTCTGCCGAATAGCCAACGAAAATGTATGGCTTTGCCTTTTCGTCCAGCTTACGACGCTGCTCTTTAGGTACGTGTGCGTACGCTTTACAGTCGAAAATATGTAAATTTCCTACGTCCGGCTTTCTTGAGTACCATAACTCGTACGGTGTCTTATGTGTGGCAATTGTTGGTAATCTGTTCTGTAGGTAATTGGCGGTGTTTACTGCTTCAGCTCAATATTTCTTTTCGAGATTAGCATCGAAAAGCATGCACCTTGCCATCTCTATGAGCGAGCGATTTTTGCGCTCGGCGACACCGTTCTGTTGAGGTAAGTATGCAGTTGTATACTGGATTTTTATCCCTTTATTTTTCAAGTAATTTTGAAGATCTGCATTTACATACTCTCGCCCTCGATCTGACCTTATGCACTTCGGCGTCTTGTTGGCCTGTTTCTTTGCAAAAATAACACTCTTGTTTTTCACTTTCTGTATTATTTCTTCATTTTCCTGTGTAACCTTTATTGCCTTTGTACGACGTGTGGAATGCTACCTCGCGACTGCTATCTGAGTCACGCACATCTTTCCTTCGAAAATATTCATCAAGCAGCCTTCCCTTAACATACTCCATGTTAAAATCCTTTTCGTTTTGACAACGCAAGGTGCTCGTCAAAACGTCGTATGATTCTGGCATACTCTTGATTAATAGAGCTGCTTAAAGTTTTTCTTTGAGCTCCTCGCCCATCGACGCTAGTCTATTGATCGTGCTAAGCATCTCTGTTATGTGACTTTCCATATTTCCGTCATTAGGCATTTTCATATTAAAAAGCCTAATATATAGATGCATTGCACTCGCTGTCATGGCTCTTTGATGATGATTTTTTAACTTTATCCAAACCTCACGCGCGCTTGTTGTTCCTTGAACGTGCAAGAGTTGATCATCCTCCATGCACAAAATGATCGCGGTGCGGGCCAGGTTGTCCTTTTTAATCCACGCTGCATCTGGCGATGATAGCTTTTCTTTATTAACGGCATCCCAAACTTCATCCCTTATGAGCAGAACTTCCATTTTTTGGCTCCATGCTGCGTAGTTCGTTCCGTTTAGCTTTGTCATGGCTGCTTTGAAGTCAGACATTTTTCCTTATAGGAATTACGCACACCCAAAAAAATAAACTTACTTTTATCGTCTTTAATGTTCACTCACTTTGTCTATATTGTCTATCCTTTTCTTTAGTCTGTTTTAAAATGGTTCTTTATACACTGTACACACACTAGGCACTGGGCCCATAACCTATTGGAGTTTATAATAATATGAGTTTATTTATTAATAATTACACAATGGATAGTACACGTATTTAGTATGCAATAATGTTCTGTAGAGTAGTGAATGATATATATATATATAGTATCTGTAGATCTGCTTTGCGTGTTGTCGCCGTGGTGGTCGCTTTGGAACTGAGGGTCCGCTGCGCTGGAGGGCTGTAGTCCGCTGGGGGTGTCGTAAAGTCCAGGTATAAGACCCTTTCGGTCCGAGTCTTCGATAGCTGCTTGTCTGTGTGTGGCTGTAGTTGTGTACATTAGCTGTACGTATTATTGGCGTATTCCAACACATAGTAATCATAGATGATATTGTTTTTACATCAGGCTATAAGTGTGACTCATCTAATCAGCACAAAGAAATGTTTCCACACTATAGAGTTACCTATGCTGTCGGACTCACATGCCCAGCTAGACACAACTATACAGAGAAAATTTCGTACATAGGAGAAAAAAATTCAACAACGGATAGATTTATGACAGCAAGACAAATGTTAGTTCGGAACTGGTGAAATTGTGAAATTGCGAAAGTTGTGAAAAGTGCCATGATACAAAGTAGAAATTTTAACTTACAAATGTTTTTACAGTTTTAAAACATCAAATTATAATACAAAAATATAGAATCTTAGAATCGTGCAATATAATCTTACTTAATGTACTATATAATGTCGGCGTTGCATTACTAGTATAAAAGACAAAAATATAGAATCATCTACGAACACTTTAGAAAATATCAACAAATAACTTATTTTTTATATACAACTATTAAATGGATTATATGTCATTGTTAATTTTTATATACAAATACTAATTTTATATATTGTTATCAGAGTTGGGGCGAAGAGAGTCTAGGGACTCCCGTAACCCAACCTAGGTTAAGTGTGAATGAGAAGGATGGTATGATCTGGGTCTGGAAGTCCGACATGGATTTATGCTATCCCTACGTATGAATGGAGGCTGTATTGTATGTAGTATGACTGGAGGTTATTGCTGTAAAATAAAGCAATAACTAACCAGTATTTATATGTTCTCGTTATCTCAGTTGTTAATCCGGAGCTGCGAACGGAAATACTGTTTTCCTCTGCAGGATTTGCGGCGTTATAGTGTGTAATTGTGTGAATAATATCAGCTCTGTATCGCTCTGTATCTGGAGTTAAATAAATAAATAAATAAATAAATAAATAAATAAATAAATAAAAATAAATAAAAATAAATAAATAAATAAATAAATAAAAATAAATAAATAAATAAATAAATAAATAAATAAATATCTGTGTGTCTCTTTGGTCGCGTGCCACTGCTGTAGCGCCGTGGTAAGCGTGCGTATTGGTCTCCTTAGTAGTGGTCCTCTGCTATAGCGCCGTAGTGTGTTTGCTTGGCTTCACTGTCTACGTCTCTACTCTATTGTTTCTATGAATCGATGTTTTTTGGCTTTGATTCTACTTTTATACTTTTTCGTGCTTTTAGTTATTCCTAAATAATTATTACTAAAAAGTCAACATATGCAGAGTATGTTGGGGGGGGGGGGAGACGGAGAATAAAAGAGAGGTGTCGGTGTAGTGTGTGTGTGTGTGTGTGGTGAGAAGACAGGGGAGAGAGATAGGAAGAGAGAAAGAGAGAGAGAGAGAGAGAGAGAGAGAGGGAGAAGAGAGATACTACAGGCGATCCTGCACGCCGACGTCCCGTAGCATATTGACCTTTCTGGTTTTCTGCGCCTGAATATATTAAAAATCCCTACTACACGGTGCCGCGAAGCCTACTCTAAATTTTGCCTCCGGGGCTATTATGAAAGAGGGAGCATATGCAATATTTATATATAAAAAAATATATTATACTGTTTTATTTCATAATAATTCGTCCACGTTATGAAATATATTGTGGTCCTGAAAAGAACCGATTGGATATATGAAGATAATATTATTTTTAATTATCGCAATGTAATTTTTTTAATTGTTTATAGCCATCCTTTGTTGGGAAAGCAAAACTATTTGTAGAGAAGCTGTGAGAGCTACTGTTTTTATCCGAATCTTTTGATGATTGCTTCGAATCTAACAATTTGTCACGACTACTGCCGTACCCATTTGCTTTAGATGCATTTATCGGTTTGCTGAATGGCGGACCCATCTTGAGCTCCGATTCGTCTACATTGACGCCACGTAGAGAAATGATTCGAATCATAGTGCTTTACGAATATATAATAGAATCGGAAGTAACGCCAAAGGTAAAAAGAGTGGTGGAGGGGGTACATAAAAAACATACAAGAGTTCAGTATATCAATTTTATAAAATTTATTTATAAAAACATTAAGCAAAGTACATTTTTCTTAATGTTTTTATTTATTCTTAAATAACTAATAGCATAATTGTACGGACACCATACGTGTCACTTATTAATTTAACTAGAAAAAAATACATGTAAGCAAATTAATAGAAATAATGGTAATTAATAAACGGAGTAAAAAATTATAAAAAGTTTCAAGCTAATTCCATTATAGATAATAAATGTAGTGACATTTGAGGCAAACAATAAGCAAATAATTCCAATAATACAATATCTAATGAATAAAAATTAAAAGTTGTTGATTCCATGTCGGTTTTAATTTTATTTTGAATTTCTGCTTTTCGTGGAGCACAATAATATACAAACGTTGTAATATCTTTAAGCATATTTTGAATTTCAGCTTTATTTTCTTCTTTATCGATTTCGTCTTTTAAATAACCCAAAAGCAATTCGACTACTTTGTTAACCATAGACGCACATTCTTGTATCATTTTAATTCTTTCGTTGATACACTCACGCACTTGTAACAATCCCTCGAATGTCGATGACTGCATAACGATCGTTGAGTTCAGTTCCATTTTCTTTTTTTTAGTAGCTGAAGTAGATGATGATCCTTCTCCTCCCTCAGAAGTGCTGGTGACCTCCACCGCATCCATAGATTGCGAGTCGTGCGGTAATCCGATGTTATTAAGTTGCACAGGTGGTCTCTCCTCGATGGATATCGCCCTCGACCCGTAGGACACAGTGAAAATTATGTCGTGATTAGGTAGTAGTATTTTTGTCGTTTTTCCGTAGAACTGGTAAAACGTATACGAGTTTTTCAAGTACGCGTTTATTGTCGCCGACTGGTCGTCAAAAAGCTGCCAGCTATTTATATCGAATGTTACACATCTTGACCCCAAACCACAAAGTTTTACTACGGGTTTGTATTCAACACTATTGCTACCACTGTTTTCTAAGCCAATGACTAATCTTTTTGAGCTTGATTTATTAAGCGCGTATGTAGTTGGTAGCAATAGATTTGGAAGTAACTTTGATACTCCCTTTGTAACGCGAGATGAGCTTGCTTGGCTCTCCATTTGAGCGGTTTTAAAAATCGTCGATACGAATAATGCGGTGACTGACTGGCAACTGTATTGCTATAGGACTACAGACTGCCTTATAAACCTTTCTTCCCACCATCTTCCATTGTGATTCATACACTATCTCGTTGTTTTAACTGGCAAATAACCAATCACATATGCCCCCCTCTGCCTGCAAAGATTTGTAGGGTACAAGTAAGCCGAGGGTTCCAATTTCTTTCTAAGAAGTAATAAAAAAGGACCGGTATCGCTCGTCTATTAATTGCGTGACAGAATCGAGGTCACTTTTCACATTTCAGCATTACGTAAAAAGATTAAAACACACCGCCAAATAAAGAATACTCATTGTTTTATCCGACAAATACCCGCTGTGTCTCCGAAGGGTACAAACGATCTGAAGACTCAAATTTCTTTCTAGGAAAGTAATAAAAATCAATGCTATTAATTATGCGAAAAATCGCGGTCACCTTTTATGTCTCGTATTAAATACGCGCCGCGAAACAACAATAATGAAGAACAAAGAGAAGCCGAAATTCCGATATTATCCCTCATCTGTGACATTATATTCTGGAAGTAATAAAAATCAATGCTATCGTTCACCCGTGATTTACGTAGAGAGAAAATGACGCAAAAGGACTAATGTAACTATAAGAAAAAGGGTAGATAGGGAAATGATCGAAGAAATAACTGACTCGTTTATGTATGATTAAAAATTATTACAAAAGTTTATTACAAATAATTATCAAAATTACGTTAGAGTGAGTACTTATTTTTACTTAAAACTAATTACATACTTATATTTAGGATACAAATTTAATAATAGGTATACATATTTGATTGCAAATAAAACCAGCACCGATTGAACTATCTCTCGGATACATATTAACTCGACTACGACGTCGACGGGTATCTTGTAATTTTTTCAAAACAAATTTATAAAATTTGGCTGCTAAGACATCGTTACTACGTGTATTTCGCGCAAAGATGTTACAGAACGAACGTAAATTATAACCGCTAGACAAATGATAAAGAAACATAATACAATATTCTCCACATACTTGCGAATCCATGCTCTGTCATTGTTTCTTATAGCAACGATATCGGACGCAATTATTTCTGAGTCGATCGAGATGATACCGCGAGACTGGTTCTCCGCCGTAACTGTCGAAGTAGTTTCCATAGCCATTTTTATCAATGTAAATAGCGATCCAATGCGATCCTGGTTTATTCGATGTGTCGATGTTGGATACTATATGGCAGCAGGGAGGCTTAATTTTTTTGGCACCTGGTCTGTAGCATAAACGCCAATTGAGTTAGCATTTAAGCCACTTGCATTATCTGTCGCGTATTCATTTTTTATTTGAAATCTATTGTGTTATACTCGCTACTGCTCTCATTGGCAGGAGCATGAGTTGCAGATCCCTCGTTGATTTGGACTTTTTTTTTATTACTGTAGCCATTGGAGCGAAGGTAGAGGCGGGGCCATTTTTTGACGAAGCTGAAGAATCGGACGACGATGTTGAACCCTCCTCCTTTTCTTGATTCGTTTTACGCCAAACGCATTCGTCGTTAGTAGGTAGATGTTCATTCGCTGGCCGTCGACTGTGTTCTAATAGAGCCGCGTAAAATGTATCTGTATGTATATAGTGAGGATTGGCGAGGAGTTCCTTAGAAACCAATGACCATAACCATTTGCGCAGTTGATTAGCTCTATTCATTGCGCAAAAATCTTTTCGATCTTCGTACTTTTTTATACCATGAGCGACACACGTAAATGTTGTAGGACATAATGATTGGAGTTTATTAAATCCCGGAGCCGCATAATTTTCAAGATTAATTACGCGACGTGCCATCATCTGTTCTAGGTATCTTCCTGAGAAGCGCGGTTGTAATGGTCTGCTTGGGATTTGCACTCCGTCGACATAAAGTGAGAGATAATTAATCGAAAATGTTTGAAAATTAAACGGATTAAATTTACGATTTCCATTAAATGCTCTGTTATCTACAAATCCATTAATTATACGTTTAGGAAGTTGACCAAGAATGACATTGTCGATTGTATTTCCGAGAATCCCCGCGTGAAGAGTGAAAGATTTTACCTCTGCTCGAGTAATCGGGTATTTTGCAGTTGTCTTAGATAGTGCGTTGGCGTGCGCAAGTAAAACGCCGGGATTGATTTTAACACGGCGAACAATAAGCGATGCCTCTTTTATGTGTAACTTAAATTTATCTTCATTGGAAGAATCCATTAAGCAAAAAGCATCTTTGCTTATCACTAAGCGTACCCTCATCTCCACATCGTTAATTAACATTTTATCTTGATTAAAAATGTCACAATGGAGGTGTCCAATGCAGTCGAAATATTTACCGGCTTGCGTAAAGTATTTACGATTATTGAGTCCTTTGTTAACTGGAGACGGTGATTTTGCATCCGGTGCTGCATCGAAAGCACCTGCTGTATCATCATACCACAGACTAGACGTTAATAAAGATTGTTTAGCTGCAGGAGAGTAGTTCAGCAATGTTTCTATATAGGCTCTATATGGATACGCATTATTCGGCGGTGACACAAGTTTTTGATTCAAAAAAACATCCACTTGATTAAACATAAAATGAAGAAAATTATTAACCGGGGCCACTCTAGCATTTTCAATATTTGTCTCAGCCACAGGTGCAATTTTTGCTTGAATATAGAGCATAGTATGTGCGAGATCTATGTAATGCTCGCTTGCACTGGGTACTACAAACTCTAAGGGGGCATCACTCTCATCATTCAGCGATGAAACAGGTTTATAATGCAGATATGTACTATTCTCTATCGATGTTTGTGTAGCCGGGAGAGAAAAAATATCCAATTCGCTCGACATACATTCCGACGAGTGCGAGTGTAAAAAAGCCATTATTTTACCGTGGCCCAAATATATCGGTTATATTTCTATAAGTCCAATGAGTTTTTCTTCTTCTTTCTTCCCCCCGCCGATCGAACCGCCTTTTGTTTTCATCTTCTGTTGTCGCTTAACAGTAGTAGTCTGTGTACGTTTTTTACAACGCTTCTTCGTTGACTGACGCGGGTGCTTCGAAGGTCGTGACTTATAACCCTCGCCTTTCATCATATCCGCAACTTTATTGGCGGCTTTTTTCTTTAGATTTTTACCAGACTCCGTAGCGCGGTATTTAATAGCCTCTTTGAAATTTGCACCGTTATTTGCGACGTCATCTAAAACATTAATACCGGTGCGTACTGCCTCTTTACCTACAGCTTTTGCTCCAGATGTAATATATGGTAAAATTCTACGAAATAAACCTCCAAGCCACGCCCCCACACCACGACCCCGTTGATATGTAGCGCCTGAAAAGACGTTTCCGACGCCACCGCCACCGCCTACTTGCTCGTTGTAATATCGCATATAGTGACTCATGTTTTATTATTAATTATAGATTTCGTTTGAAATGAAGTGTAACCGTTAACGTCCCGTACTCAAATGGTATACGGTTACCATGTTGGTCTCTTATATCAATAATAATCGAGCGAAAACTATGATGTAGCAGACGTATGTAATGTATAGGTGCAAAATTTCTCATAACATTAGCACCGAATCTATATCTAGAATTATCTAAAGATACGATGCGCAAGAGAGCGGCTTGTGTATCACCTACTGTATACGGTTCGCATATGTCGGTGTATATATACAGCTGATCAGTTATAGCATAAGGAAGCGAAGCTGGTCGATTAGCTTGCTTCAGAACGCTTCCCATCGGAGAAGTTACAAATATACCATCCTCTCTTTATTCAGAATCTTCGAAACCAAATATACGACGTAATTTTTCGTTCAACATAAGGTAGTGTTGTTGGATACATTAACATTTACGTTGCAAAAGATAATAAACTTTTTGAAAATCCGCAGGAATTATCTGTAGATGGTCGCGTATGCCTAACGAATTATTTATTTCTATTTAACCTCTCCACAATTGCTGCTTTAATATCGGGATTGCGGGCAGTTCTAAATTGAATATTGTATTTTTTTAAAAGATTTTGAAATGCCGAACCGATGAATTCCTTGCCTTTGTCAGATTGTAAGCAGAGAGGTATACGCCCTTCAGAACGCTTAAGAATCTTTTTGAATGCTTCGGCTACGTTCTGTGCCGTCTTGTTTCGCAGTGGCTCTACCCATGCTTTTTTACTGAGTGTGTCTATAACGACTAGCAGATAGCAGTAACCGTCGTTATAATCTTTCAGAGAAGTCAATTGCATTAAATCAGATTCCCACAAATCATCAATATTCGAAACGTTATATTGCAATCTAGGAAAATTTCGATGCACTGGTCGATGAAGTGTATATCCGTCTCGATTGCTAAGCCATTCATAAATTTTTTCTTTCTCTTTTTTATTATCTAACTTGTTGACACGTATCAGATTTCATGCACCAGCATACCCCGCCTCGTGTAAGGGATCGTAAAATTGCTTCTCATATTTCATTTTAGTACACCCATGCTTAGCCACTTATTCATAGCTCGTGCCCTCGTCAATACAGGCGTTGGTGATGGTGGTAGTGGGGGATATTCGAATTCTTTCAATGATGTCCCGTTCGCTTTTTCAACTTGATCTCGCTTTTTTCTTAAAGCAGCGTTTCTTGTAAGCGCGGGTGATGCCGATGACTCTTGATTATACTCTGCCTTGTTTAATCGCCGCTTAGCAGTTTTTAAAGGTGCAGATAGTATTTGCGCAATTTTTAGAACATCAGTGTGTTACCAATCAAACTGCTCGGTGTATCTGAGGTTTTAATAAATTTTGCAAACTCCAGACGTCCAGCAGGGAGCTCATCCTCCTGTTCGTTCTTTTTACTTTTATTTTTAACAATATAATTTAGAAGTTCTATAATATTTGCTCGATCAATTTTTCGTCCATCTAACGTGATCGTACCTACATTATCCCATTTAAGCCGTTGTGGTGCAACCATTTTCCAGTGCCGTAATAGAAGTTTTGCTTTTTTTTCGTAGAGTTTGGGTAAGCTCTCTACTATATCTTCATCAGTGAGTGGTGTTAGTGATGCATCGATTTCATCGAGCTCGTGTTCGGCGTCTCGTTCAATAATACGTTCATGATCTTTGAAAAACAAATATCGTCGTAAAGTTTGTAAATAATTTAGACATTTTTCACGCTCATTAATATTGTTTTTGGAGTGTAAAATTTTGTGCATTTCTGTATCTAATCTAAATAAATTATCACCGCAAGTTTGCACTGAGTTTTCGTTAGCACAATTATTATTATTATCAGCAATCGTTGCTGATGAGCCTATCCGTGAAGACGCAGGTTGCTGTACTGTTAAAGATTCGTTCGTGGGTAGACGATATTGTTGCTCAAACCACTCTTCTGGTACAAGAATCATTTTCCGCGCTCGTTCCATTATTCACTTCTGAATAATTTTGAGATCAGTGTACTAATTATAGGTGCTAGCAATAAAGGTAAAAAACCACCACCACTTTGTAATAATATTTGCTTTCTTTTCTTCCAACCTACACTGCTAGATGCTCTCCTTGATGGTTTTGAGCAAATTAATTTTCGTAGTATGTGCTTATGCTTCTTTAATTTATTTTTTTCACTCTTTTTGAGCTCAACAATGCCATGCAAAACGTTTAGAATACATTCGCAAATACATTTTATAGTAGATTTATCGAACGATTGAAGCAACGCTTTACGTGATTTACAATCGCTACAGTGTTTAAGAGCATAGAGGAGTAATGCGTTCTTTTTTTTTTAAGTGTCGGCCAACTGGTGAAAAGGACCTACTACAAGGCCTTGATGTTGTCGCAACCATTGTTAATGTAAGACTATGATATATATATATAGCCGTGAAACTAATTTTATAACTACTTTAATGCTTTACCCTACTTTAATGTTTAACGAATTTTGAGATATTTCGGGATATAAACGTAATGTAATTTATCATCGAAAAATATACAACTGCGTACGCGGTATTCATCGAAAGCGTTTTGCGAAAGATTAAGGAAAAGATAAGAGTGTGGATTTTTAGTGGCATCAATGTAAGCCTCCTGCAAAAATTTAGTATCTTCGGGGTAAACTTGCCTAGCCAAATGTTGTATTTGGGCACGGTCACGTGGATTTTTAAAAAGAACCATATATTTAGTATTTAAACTTATATCGCGTTGGACTTTTCCTTGATGAAACATATTTTGCGTTATGAGACAAACAGATGTATTCCGATGATGACTGTCACGTGTGAAAAGATCTAAAATTATATCGCTCGACGATGATTCTTGCATTAAATCGTCAAGTATGATAAGTTTCTTCTCATGAATACATTCGAGTTGTCTTTTGGCTGTGGCATCCCTTCTAAAAATTCTACTTGTACGTTGCCTGCGGTACCACCTGACTTGAGTTGTGTGCGGTAGGCTTCTTACCATTCGGTGTAATAAAATAGTATGCGATCAAAGTGAATATTACACATTTCATTCAAGTCGGTGAGATATTTTTTCACAAATAGTGTTTTTCCGCACCCTGTCGGCCCACAGATGTAACAGGTAAAAGAGTGTTGCCATCGTGTATCCATTTTTACAACTAATCAAATTTTAAACAAATCATAACTTTTATAAGAAGATACAGGCATACAATAACGTTCTGTGTGCGCGCGCAAGAGGAGACGTTGAGAGAGAGAGAGAGAGAGAGAGAGAGAGAGACAGACAGAGGGGGAACGGGATATGGATGCAGTAACTACGGTAATAAAAAGTTAGAAGTAGAGTCGAAAAAGCACAATCACGCATGCACACACACACACACACACTGGGATGCTAGCAGGAAAGGGCGATGGACACATCGCCTTATACCAAAAATAGGGGATTGGATTGAAAGGAGACACGGGGAAGTAGACTTTAACCTCACACAGTTTCTTAGCGGGCATGGATGCTTCCGAGCGTACCTGCACCGATTTAAAATAGACGACCGTCCAAACTGCCCAGTATGTTTGGATGCGAACGAAGACGCGGAGCATGTCTTCTGCGACTGCTCGCGCTATCAACAAGAGCGAGAAGAACTCGAGTGCTACCTCCAGACAAGAGTGACGCCGGAGTCAATGATGACAGCTATGCTGACGTCGGAGGCCGGATGGTACGCAATAAAGACATACGCGAAGACCATCCTCAAACAAGTCAGAAAGGATGAAGAGAAAAGAAGGGAAAGACAAGGCGAGACAATCGAGTAAAAAGTTGCCAGTCGAAGGCCACTAAGTCGTAAATACGAAACGCTCCTCGGACTGATGCAGAGGAACGTAGGTCACAGAGTTGAGCTATCACTCCCCTGCCCGATGCAGAGGAACGTAGGAGCGAGGGTTGAGTGCCTATAAGTGCTCCTCAGACCGATGCTGAGGAACGTAGGTAACACAGTTGGAGCCCAGACTCCCTCACCCGATGCAGAGGAACGTAGGTGTCGGGGTTGAGTCTGTCCAGAGGATGACCGGACGATGCTGCACGAAGTAGACGACCGGACGATGCAGCTGGAAGAAGACGGTTGGATGAGGCAGAAAGAAAAAGACGAGATAAAAGACTACATCAACAGAAGTGGGCAGTAGCTACGCGCCCCCCGCGAAGCAATACTCAACGGTGTTACCGCGGGGAGGCCATATCGGAGAAAGAGCCAGGTCTAACTTACCTAGGGTCGGTAAGGAGGACGGAGAGGATTCGTTGCTGTTAGAAGTTAAAAACTAACAGTGGCGAAGGGTTTAGTGGGTGAGAGTCCCACACAGGTGGTACTAGTCGGTGCCATATCGTCCATAATGGATTTGCCTTTAACCTCTCTCTCTCTATAGAGGAAAAAAACACACACACACACACACACACACACACACACACACACACACACACACACACACACACCACGTATGAATAGAGTTTAGAATATATTATTTTCTACAGCTTGATAAGGTTATAAAGGAAATAAGGGGATACATAATTTGGAGAATAAAGATTTTTTAATATAAAAAATTTATTGAATATTTTTTTATTTAATAATTGATTATAAACTTTTGTATTCAAAAGGTAAAGATACATTTTTTGAAATATATCGTTGTTTTTTAAGAACAATACAACATGTTTTTATTTCGCTTCGAGTTACAACAGTGTGTGCAGGCATACGTCTTATAGCTCTAAATTTTATTTTTATATTTTTCTCCCCGTTACTGGCTTCAGTATCATTAGCTTGTTCATTTTTTTCAGCTAACGTGCAATCAAGAAGATTTTTTATGCTATCAAAATTTATTTTTCATGAATTCATAAAATTTAATGATATGCCTTTGACTTTACAACACTCTACTATAGAGTTTATAGAAGGCGTGATCGCGCGAGAGCCATACTCGTTCGGGCGATTTTCGTTGCAAACAAAGACACGTGAGTCTGTATCGTAGTAAAGAACCCGTGTTTCTAATTTTTCGAGGTATTCAAAAAGCTTAAGACGTGCCTGAGCTGTAGTATATGCTGCTATAACAACGTTTGTGATGGGGGAGATTTCTACGGCTTTATCTTTAAATCTCCAACTAACGTACAATACTTCATCTGTTACGGGTAAAATATCAAATACTTCTTTTTCGCGGTCTGATAAGAGACTCGAATGACTATTCTGCGTTTTAAGAATTTCAGTCTCTTTTAAATTATTACGCTGGCCAAATTTTCCCCAAAAAGAGTTTAAACAAAGTTTTGCCACCGAGCGCAATCCGGCATTGTTTTCGATTTTATCAGGTTCCAATACTATTCCCTCATCTCGAGCGTATTCTTCTATATATTTTATTTGATTTGATTCATCTACACACCAAGAAGGAAATCCTGAAGATTGTTGTTTTAAGCGTAAAAATAAATTAACGTATTCGGCAAATAATCCGCCCTCACCAGTCGTTGGATCATAACGCGTCATGCGATAATGCCAAATTATATATATTTCTGTGATACGACAGCCTAGTTTAATGGCTTTTCGTTATTCATCAGCTACCCAAGTCCCTGTGAATTCGCGCTCGTTAATGTTCTCGTGAATACAATCGTCCTGCCTCATTTCTTGACAGCAAGTGCGACATAAAGCAAACAGTAGCCGATTGTGCATTTTGATTGGTAAGAGCGGTAAAAATAAATTACGTGGAGGTAAAATTTTACATTTTACAAGACCTTCTACGCGCGATAAATCGTGATTTTCTCCGCCCGTCAATGTGTCACACTCCGTACCTACGAATATGCGGGGATGTCCAACAGGGAATTGACCTCTTTGACACACATAGGGATAAAGTGAGCATATATCTGTGTATTTTATTTTCTCATGGTTTTTGATTTCATAATCAGTCACTATGTTTTCTGTTCGTCCACCATAAAATGCATCACAAGGATTTAAAACAATTTTAGTTATAAGCGGATGATTTGATATATACCGAACAATTTCGGGATTATTAGATTTTATACGATCGAATTCACATTCCCAAATTTCTCGTGTTTCATAACCGAGAGACTTAAGCCGTTCAATTTTCGCACATGTATTCTCGTATGATTCATTAAAAGACCGCCCGTATCGTGTGACTTTTTCTCTGTTGGTTTTGAAACATTTTGGACACCCGTGAGTGTAACACCCTTGATATTCAAACACTATACCTTTACTATTCAGATTTATGGAGTTCTCGTTATTTTCATGTAGTGGTGGTAAAAATCCGTCTACTAGAAGTCTTTCAGGCAATACCCGTTCGGAGGTATTAAACCAATCGTATCGGGCTTTAGAAATTTTTTTCTGAACACATGCGAGCAAGCAGATGCAATTGTCGTTGCATTTATAAAAGGATCAGTATCGACAACGGAAAGAAATAATTTTCTAAAAGCTATACATGCTCGTCTCAAAATTTCAACGTCTATACGACAATATTTGACAATTTCCTTTTTAAAATCAAAAACATAATTAGATGAATGCGAGTTATACCAAGCGTAAAAATCATTTCTTTCACGATGCAACATTGAATCAGGGGCGTAAAATTCTACTGTAGGTAGTGGGCCTATGTATTTTTGGTTAGCAGCGGTATTAAAAAGATTTGGGAAATATCTTTTTTTATTACTTGGTGGTAAATCAAATGTTTTTGGTAATGAACTCAATTTTATATGAAAATAATTCAAACTGTCGATAAATTTTGTTCTACCTAGCTGCAATGTAATTATGTTTTGACCGTTATATATTACACTGGGAAAAACTTGATTTGATCGTTCTGCTAATTCCTTCAGAATAAATTCCGCGTCAAAACCTCGCGCGTTATGGGCAATACATACTATCTGATCAAAATCAGAGCGCTCGCGAACACTTATGTCGATCAATCTTTTGACCGGCTGCTCATGAAAAACATATTCTCTTATACCACAACTCGAACACCATTGAAATAAATCATCGATTTCGATGCATTCTGTACACGCCTGCTGTACTATGCATATATTCGGTACATGTCTTTTAGTTGTTGCATGATCTTTATAAGCTATGTCTTGCCGTGTCTCAAAATCATAAAACATAAAACGCTGTTTTTTACGTTTCTGATTATTTTCTACAGGTTTGTCGATTATTGGCTGCATGTAACACATTTCATTATAGCTGTGATTCTTTTTACAGTACTTACACCAATGAACACCGCACGTATGCCTACCACGATTACAATTAATTAATTTACAACAGAATTTACACATTTTTAAAACATCGCATAATTTTTTATTATTTTTTTTTATAAGAACCTTTTATCTTATGGTGTTCAAAACAATCAACATCGAAAAAATCACGATTACATAAATGACATTTAATAATTTCATCGTTATTTTTGCTTGCATTACAAGGTGGTGAGATAAAGCATCGTGGACAAATACGTTTGCATGTGTGCTGATCAACATGATGATAACGTTTGTTGCAAAATTCACAAATAAATTTTGTTCTCGCAGCACCAGTAAGGTTTAATATGGTATCAAAATGATGCTCAGTAGCGTCATAAAAAATAGAGATGGTTTTATACAATTCAGTGTCTTCCCCCTCGAAATACACGCGTCCGTCAAACAAAGGTGGCTCACCATTCCCGAAAGTTTCTTTACTATATACGACTACAGCTATATTTTTTTTCTAAAAAATGCTCTTGAAATTTTTTTATTTCGTGTACACCGCATCTTCTACGTGGTAATAACACAGGCGTCTTGCGTCAGTTTTTTAGCCTGTTCTTTTTGCATTTTTCGGCGCCCATCGCAAATGATACGCCAATACGCCAGGCTTTTTTTATTTCAACATTATCACGCGTTTCTAATGCTATATGTTCTTCTCCTACTACAAGTGCGCGCGGTAAACATAAATTATCATTATTTCGAATCGAGACTATTGATCTTTGAGCAACACTGTTAATATTTAAATTTATTTTTCTATGTGCTCCTGATCCAATTGGCATTTTAACGTAAGTTGTATGTATTTCAAAACTATTGTCAATAACGAAATCATCATTGCTTTGAGTTAAAGTACTAATTAATTCCCATAAATCCTCGTAAGTAATATTTTCTACAGGTCTCAAAGACAACCCGGCTGCACCGTTTTCAAAATATCTACTTCTCACACTTATACCTATTAAATCGTTTTTATGCGTTGCTAATGAACACAAATACGCATGAATATCGCGTATTGCGAGTTCTAGCCAGACTATTGTATTTATGTCCTCGTCTGTCGGATCGTTTATGAGTAGTGAAAATCTTTTTCCTCACAAGTTAAACTTACGGATAAATTGCTCGCTCTCCTCAGCGATCACAAATCTCTCGCCTGGAGGTCGAATTTCAGCTTCCTCCCCTCGTGTGGTACCAGAGCCTACTTGTAGCCAC
>CM053171.1:11174136-11207952 GCA_012977825.3 Pteromalus puparum
AATTAACGCTATTAGGAAGGGTTTCCAGAGTAGATCACAATTAATGAAAGATGAGGGCGGGAATCTCGTCACAAGCGAAGGTGAACTGTTAAAGCTGTGGAAGGGTTATTTTGATAAGCTGCTAAACGTACATGAAAACTGCGAGGAAACGGGAGACGAAATCCACACTGCTAAACTCCATTTGGAAGAACCGACCTACAAAGAAGTAGAAACCGCGATCAAAAAACTAAAAAACAATAAGGCCGCGGGAAACGATTCTATACCAGCGGAACTACTTAAATATGGGGGCACTGCGCTGACATCGAAAATTTTTGAACTAGTACGCTCTATTTGGAAAAATGAAACAATGCCGGAAAACTGGAAAGAATCCATCATCATACCGATTTTTAAAAAGGTAGATAAGACATACTGCAATAACTATCGGGGAATCTCACTTTTAGCTACCTGCTACAAAGTTCTATCAAACGTAATACAGGCCAGACTCACGCCCTTCGCGGAAGATATAATAGGAGATTATCAGTGTGGATTCCGGCGTAACAGGTCGACGAGCGATCAAATGTTTACTATAAGACAGCTGTTAGAGAAAAAATGGGAATATTGCGAAACAATACACCAGTTATTCATAGATTTTAAAAAAGCGTATGATTCTATCAAGCGAAGCAAAATGTATCAAATCCTTGTGCTCCTCGGCGTGCCAAAAAAACTTGTGAAATTAATACAAATATGTCTGAACGGAAGCACGGGAAAAGTACGAGTAGGCGGTAATGTATCTGAATCGTTCATGATACACGACGGTTTGAAACAAGGGGACGGGCTCTCCACGGTACTCTTTAACTTAACGCTAGAGTATGTTGTTAGACAAATGCAGACTAGCGGGCTGGGCGCAACACTCAACGGAAAAACGCAGATTCTAGGATATGCAGATGATTTGGACATAGTGGGGGATAATGGCGAAACGGTAGCGAGAAACGCGGAAATACTCATAAATGCGGCCGAGGAAACGGGGTTAGAGGTGAGCGAATCGAAAACGAAATATATGATTATGGATAAACTGGGCATTTGCGAAGGAGAGGGGGATCTTAGAGTCGGAAATTTTACTTTCGAAAAGGTTAGCGAATTCAGATATTTAGGCACAACTATAAATGATCGAAACGAAATCAAAGCCGAGATTAATAAGAGACTACATTCGGGTAATGCCTGCTTCTACGCCGTGAACAAACTACTAAAATCAAAACTGCTGTCTAAAAATGTAAAAATTAGGATATATAGGACTATAATAATGCCGGTAATCTTGTACGGATGCGAAACTTGGGCGCTCACTAAAGCAGAGGAAAACCGTTTTAGGGTGTTCGAAAATAAAGTTCTGCGAAAAATATACGGGCCAAAGAAAGATGAGGAAACCGGGGAGTGGAGGAAACTGCACAACGACGAGCTACATAACTTATACGCGTCACCGAATATAAACAGAATAATTAAATCGCCAATACTAAGATGGGCAGGGCACGTTGCAAGAATGGGAAATGATCGCACGGCAGCGCGTATAATGAAAGGAAAGCCAAATACGTCGCGACCTCTAGGTAGACCTAGACGCAGGTGGGAGGACAATGTAAAAGCGGACTTAACTGAAAAATAGGGGTACGTGGAAGGCTTGCGTAGATGAGGCGATGAACTTTCGAGTTCGAAATGACACTTAAAAAAAAAAAAAAAAAAAGAATCGTGATACGATTAAACGAAATCTCAATGTGAGTTTTGAACGCGACGTAGACACAACACCCTCCCACCGTTTTCTTTTTCAATTACCAGAAAACAAACTACAGCATTCATACTCAATCTCCGCAGTAGTTAAACAATTAGGTGAGTGGAAGGGAAAAATTATACGTACAAGAGAAAAGTGGGGAAAAAAATACTAGATACCATGGGTTGATGGTAACAGCAGAAAGACTGATAGACTGAACCACCAGTTCAAGCTCACTCGTCACGATGAGCGGGTATCTGGAAAACGTAGTTCGAATGACGGATACCTTAGAAAAATTAGAAAGAAATCGCGCGGTTATAAAACGACTCATCAACGGATGCAATGTTGAGTATAACCGAGTAACAACTAAATTAGAGCATCTTACCGCGATAATGGATACGCTCAACGAAGCGATCGTTGAGTGCACTAAAAAATTAGACAAGAAAGACAGTGTTAAACAAGAAACACAGCAAGACATTATAGTGCCGAATAACGTGAAGTGCTGTGTGTGTGTGAAAAAATTAACACACGAAGAACACGAAGTGTAATACATTGGATACAATGTAGTGATTGTTCTCGGTATCGGTGCTGCAAATGCAGTATTATACACAATTGTTTATGTGTATTCGAGCGCGAGACACCAGCATCGCCATCACCACCACCACGACCGCTGCCGCTATCGCCGCCGCCGCCGCCGCCGCCGTCGATGCCACGGGGACCCTCGCCACCGCCATGGACACTGTCGCCACTGCCGCGACCTTTATTATTACCCTCGCCGCTGCCGCAGCCACCACCGCCGCAACTTTTATCATTACCCGCTTCATCACCGCGGGTGCCATCAGAACGGATACCACCACAACCACCATCATCCCCAGTCTCTACGGATGACGAGGTATTTAATATCTACGACCCCACCGCGTAATAAGTAATATAATTTGTATAAATAATGTACTAAATCAAATGGGTACGGCGGCAATCATGACAATTTGTTAGATTCGAAGCAACCATCGAAAGATTCGGATAAGAAGAGTAGCTTCTCAACAAATAGTTTTTCTTTTCCAACAAAGGATGGTTATAAACAATTGAAAAAATAACATTGTGATAATTGAAAATAATATTATCTTCATCTATCCAATCGGTCCTTTTCAGGACAACAATATATTTCATAACTTGGGCAGATTATTATAGAATAAAAGCAATAAAACATGATTAATAATTAATAACAGTATGAATATTGCGAATATACCCCCCCCCCCCTTCTTAATATCCCGGGAGCCAAAATTTAGAGTAGGCTCCGTGGCACCGTGTAGTAGGGATTTTTAATATATTGAGGCGCAGAAAACCAGAAAGGTCAGTCTGCTACGGGACGTAGGCGTGTGCAGATCGCCGGTAAGTATTTCTCACTCACTCTCTCTCTCTCTCTCGTTTCGTCTCTGCTCTCCCTGTTTTCACACATCACCCACGACACACACACACACACCCTCTCTTGCTCTCTCTCCCCTCTCTCTCTCTCTTCTCTCCCTCTCTTCTCTCTCTCTCTTCTCTCTCTCTTTATTTCCCTCTCCCCTGTTTCACACACCACACAACACACACCACACACACACCACACACACACACACAACACACACACACACACACACACACACACCACACACACACACACCACACACACACACACCACACACACAACACCACCACACACACACACACACACACACACATATGTACACACAAAATTTTATTACCATGCCTCCTTTTTAATTACCTATCCCTCTCTCTACATATACTGGTATGGCGACGACGTCACTGACGTACTACTGTTAAACGTTAAATCATAATGTACAGTACAAATGTAAGGAGGCGTGTTAGAATATGAATAGTACATTTGTATGTACACTATACTATAGCATCTAGAGATAGGATGCGCAGAAGCGCTGTGCGCAACTTCTCGACAGTGAGTCTCGTCTCGTTGCGCACCGTAGGTAGCATAGCATATAGGGATAGACACACACATGCGCGAATCCCCACCAGTATTATATATATGTGAGTCGTACGACATATAGTCACTGCGTGACTACGACACTACCCACTCGTTGCTGTACGCTCTTGGAGAGCACACGCATGCTAGGCATGCTTTGTCTGTATGTATATATATATATATATACATACAGTATATATATATATATATATATATTACAATAAACCATAATTACAATAATCCTCCCGTCTACCTCACTGTTTCTCATCAATGATAAAAATCTTTTGTCGTCAAGTTTCACAGCTTGTCGCATCGTTATATTAATCCAGATCCTGTATTCATTGAGAGTAGCTCCTAAATCAAACAATTTCTCCAAAATGTCAAGACATTTTGCCTAAAGGGCGTTGTAAATCGCTGAAAATTGATGACATCCTAACGACGTATAATTCACCCTGTACTCTAATAAGAGGCTGATCATTTATTAATTTTTCAGGGTCATAGCGCTCGCTAAGGCTTTAGTTAAGCGTAATGTTGAGGTCCGTGGATACATTTCCAAACAAAACCTTGCGGTTTCCAAGTCTGAGATGCTCAAAAGTCTTTCGATTATGTCTGTCATGTCGTCGGGCTGCACGGCTGAGACTATCATTTTAAGATAGATTTTTTACATTTTAAGACGATTGGAATCCACGTGCAAATCAAACTTTTCCAAAGTGCTGCCATTTGTGGGATAGAAAGAGTCTAAGTGTCAAGCTTGTTTACTAATTATAACTGATTGCGGAATTCTTACTTTATACCTCTCGCGAATTATCTTAAACAATTTTAACCATATACATTCTAAAGGATCTCTCAATTGTTCATTCTAAACTTAAATAATAAGCTATTTGTTCAATGATCAAATCGTGGATGTAGCCGTAAGTTGCTTCTTGCAATTTTTCTTCGTGTTCCTTCCATTCCCGTTTCTTTTCAACAATTAGTTTTCAGGCTCTTATTATTTGTGTGCCGTATATAGGGAATTCGTAATAAAAAGATTCTGTCTGTCGTTTCTTAAATGCAAAGGTCTTAGCAATTTGTATCATTGAATTTGTTGATTTTTCTAATAAATCGCCACAAGTGACTCCGGGGATAAAACTTATCCTAGATATTTGTTGCCATTCTAAGCATGTTTCTTAGTATGTTTCTAAAGTAACTTCGTCTTGCACATTAGTAATTCGTTTTTCTACCTTATCTTTTGCTAATAGAGTGATAAATATTGTTGGTGTAAACCAGGGAATTTTCTCGGCTGATATATATTGTAATGGTTCTTCCGGAGGATATAGTAAAGCTCCTTTCTTCAACAATGCTTCCATATTCCTAGAGCAGTCTATTTTGAAAGCCCAACTTAGAGCGGTTTCGCCCAAATGCGATCTTTCGTTAACATCACATTCCTCAGTGCCCACAATCATTTCGACGGCTTGTGCTGTTCCGAACCTGACAGCAACATGTAGGGCATTCTCTCCGTCCCTAGATGTAACTTTTAAATTAGCTTTATGTTGTATTAATATTCTTAGTACTTCGTCATTTTGATGTACGATGGCAGCTACGACTGGACATCTCTTATTCTGTGATAACGATTTTACGTTTATCTCCTCCTTAAGTAATAATTTTACATTTTCCGCTGCATAGGTACAAGGCGCTGTAGCTGCTCTATCGAGTAGCTGATGTAAATTATCAGGGAGATTTTGCATCCTCTTAGTATAATCTAATAGTAATTTTAAAATCTCGAAACTTCCTCTAGTGGCCTTTCCTAGGGATGTTTGGTCGAAGTGATCTATTACATTTGGATTGACATTAGCTTCTAAGAGTAACTTAATGACTTTTAGCTTGCCTCGAGTCACAGCATACATTAATGCTGTTATTCCGAAGAAACATTTTGTATTAACATCTATGCCTGCGGTTATTAGTTGGCACAAATATTCAAGATTTTCGCATTCCATGGCTTTCTCTAGCAATTCATATTCTTCGTACAGGTGTAGATTTTTACATGCTCCTAATTTTATTAATCGAGAAAAAACATCAAAACGCCGGTATAAAATCGTTGTTAAAATGATTGATGATTCTGATATCTTATGTTGCGCTGCCCAATTTATGGGAGGTTGCAATAATATTATAATAATCTCTTCCTGAGGCCCTTATACTCCGAGTGCTAATATTCCCTCTAAATCCACTTCCTCAATCCTGGGATAGGACTCTAAACATACTTTAATAATTGATGGCTTATCAAGAAAGCTCGCTTGCTTCATGATAGTAGTTACTACGAATGGTGTTAAGAATAACGACCACCGAACGAGTAGTTCCTTTGCTTCGTGTACATGCCCTTGTGCTAGCTTGGTTTCAATGAGTCGGGCCGTTTCCCCCTGATTCGGTGTGATCTTTAACAATAATCTGTTAATCCATTTCCGAAGGTATACAGCCATTGTAGAGCTGTGAGACAATAAGAAATTCAATAATCACTATACGGTTTCACTTTTATTTTCTAATCGAGATATCATTATGAAAATTTAGATATTTCATACTCTTAAGAGTGCTCTCAACTCTCCTAATTTTACTTTCCTGACTATCAAGGTTCAAATTCTTACGTTACAAATATGTATTTTAAGTTTTTCCAAATTTTGCCTTAGTGATTCATATTCCCAAATAAGACAAGTATGATTTTAATTATATTTATTTGTCTATTCTCTTTCTATTTCTATTACCTTACGTGTTATAACATCAGCTAGTTTTGAATTCCCGCCTGTCGCACCTCTGCTGAGCATGCGCAGTCCATTGCCCTTATTCTAACTCTACTCATTGCACGATATTGCCGCGATCCTTAGTAAAATATTAATATAGGAAGCGCTCTCCTCTTATGGAATGGCTGCATAATTTGAAATTCAGATTGGTTCTCGTGTGTTCGGACGAAGGAATCAGAAAGGAAAGAAAATTTGGTTTTAGTAAGAAAATGGCATACTTAATCGAATAGTATTTTTAAGATCGGTTTGCTGATTATTTCAAAGAGAAGGTGACCAACTGTATGTAGTAAAAATTTTGAACGATTTCGAAAATCAGCCACTTTGTTGATTGAATAGAAAATTTAACGTTTTAAAAGTTTATTTTTGATTTTGCAATTTTCATTCATTTCAACATTATTTGAATAAATAATCCGCGATCTTTATTTCATATAATTATTTCTTTTTTCCTTTTGAATTTTTAATTACTTTGCAAATCTTGTAATGTACATATATAATTTTTATTTTTCTCTATGCTTGTTACATTAAATCTTCACAAAATAGGGAGTGTAGTGAAAGGCAGGAATATTCATAATCAAAAGCATATATTTATACAAGATTCTTTGTTTATTGTAGGTTTCTCTCTTTTTTTTCAATTAATTCGATTATGTAATTTACAATACTTTGTGACGAGACATAAGTCTCGCACACGAGATCAACAAACACGGCGCCGAGTAAATCAGCTGACGCCAGCGAGCGCGCGCGCGCAGCGAACAAAGGCGAGTCCGCACGAAGCGAGGTGAGCGCGCGCGCGCAACAACCGAAAGGCCAGTCCGCACGAGCGCGAGATTCTACTAGTAACTCAAAGGCGACGCGCCAGGCGGCGCGAGCGGCGCGCCGCGAACACACCTATATAAGGCGGGCCGCGCGGCATAGCGGGGCAGTTCTACTCGAGCTGAACTCCTAGCGGCATCGTGCGCACACGTTACCGAGAGGAACAGCTAGAACTAGACCGACGCCAACAACGTCGGCTCGTGAGCACACGTGACGACATTGTTGGCGAACCCGAAACTCCGAGTTGCCGTCGTGCGCACACGATACAACCAGGAGTAGCCGAACAGCGCCGAGTCTCGTTTACGTGAGCACACGTGGCCGATACTCGACGTTGCCACCTGCTCCTGAACATCCGTCCCAAGGGACTGGTTGTTTTCCCGGCCACCGTGAGCACACGGGGCTGAGAAAATAACTAAAGCCCCGCCGACGATTCCCCAGGTCGTGCGCACACGTCCTGGTGAAACACCGGCCGACTCCTGTCCGTGCGAAACCGACCACACGCCGAGCTCTCGAGATTTGCCTGGTCACTGTGAGCACACAGGACAAGGAGAAGAACGAGACGAGCGACCTCGATCTGTAGAGCCGTGCGCTCACGACTCTATGGACTCGAGGGATACCTAACCTCCGAAAACCCGTCGATATCCCGAACCCGTGTCACTGTCCGTCACTGTTGTTTATTTTTTTGCAAATCTGCTGTAGATCTTTACATAAGTTTCTTATTTCTAATGACTACTTTTAACTAGACTTGAGTCTTTTCCTACTCTCCCGAACTTCTTTTGATATCACCTTGTATTAAAATATTATAATTAAATCCTACCCTACTTGTTTTTCATTCATTTTCTGAGCTTAAAAGAACTGCTTATCGCGATACCTATCGGTTATGGACCTTATAGCTTACATGATTTCAAACATTCAAAAGCCTCGATTATTTGTCGATAATATAATTCACATAGATTATAATTGCTTAATTCTAACGCTAATGCAGGGACGTACTTGTCCTTCTAGTAATCGGATGCATTTTCGGCAGGCTTGATTATTAATATGTAGATATATGATTAGTTGACATTGTTCGCTTCTATTTTACTTAGTTTTATCGCTATTTCGTATAGTGAATTTTCTCCCCTTTGTTCCTTTCTTTTTTTTGCCTTTTTGCTTTTCTTTTTCTCGTTATAACTTACATGATTATTATAATTAGCGTACCTAACTCATGATCAGAAGTGTCGCGCGTACCATGTAGATTTGTTGGCTCATTAATACCAAAGAGAAGATAACTTTAGTTTCCTAAGTGTCTTAGTCACACGTACAATGTTTCCTATTCCTTAATACATCGCTTCTTGGAGACAAAAAAAAAATAATTTTTCTTTACCGACTATATTACCACTCGCTTTATACGTTCAATACACGTAACTCGATTACAAAGTTGATTACTATACGTGCGCCCTTTGAGATTATATGATGTGCATTTTTTTATTTTTTTTTTTTTTTTTAAGTGGCAGTTCATCGCCTCATCTACGCAAGCCTTCCACGTATCCCTATTTTGTGCTAACCCTATCCATTTCGCGCCGTCCTGCCCAATTTCAGTTAAGTCCGCTTTTACATTGTCCTCCCACCTGCGTCTTGGTCTACCTAGAGGTCGCGACGTATTTGGCTTTCCTTTCATTATACCCGCTGCCGTGCGATCATTTCCCATTCTTGCAACGTGCCCTGCCCATCTTAGTCTTCGCGATTTAATTATTCGGTTTATATTCGGTGACGCGTATAAGTTATGTAGCTCGTCGTTGTGCAGTTTCCTCCACTCCCCGGTTTCCTCATCTTTCTTTGGCCCGTATATTTTTCGCAGAACTTTATTTTCGAACACCCTAAAACGGTTTTCCTCTGCTTTAGTGAGCGCCCAAGTTTCGCATCCGTACAAGATTACCGGCATTATTATAGTTCTATATATCCTAATTTTTACATTTTTAGACAGCAGTTTTGATTTTAGTAGTTTGTTCACGGCGTAGAAGCAGGCATTACCCGAATGTAGTCTCTTATTAATCTCGGCTTTGATTTCGTTTCGATCATTTATAGTTGTGCCTAAATATCTGAATTCGCTAACCTTTTCGAAAGTAAAATTTCTGACTCTAAGATCGCCCTCTCCTTCGCAAATGCCCAGTTTAATCTATTTAAGGTTAACCATCTTGCAACCTTATCAAGATATTAATTCATCTTGTCCTGAGCAGATGTCCACGTATTATCACTAGCTATGATAACAGTGTCATCAGCGTAGGACATAATAGCATCATTCTGCATATCTCTCAATAGATCATTCACATAAAGTATGAAAAATAAAGGCCCCAATATGGTACCTTGTGGGACACCAATGGGTATTACTTTGTATTCACTTTTGCAGTTTTGGATTTTAACACATTGTTGTCTATTTGAGAGATAGCTAGTTATTAGAATCAGTGCACTACCTCTGATTCCGTATCTTTCAAGTTTATCTAGCAAAATTTTGTGGTCTACTGTATCAAAAGCCTTTGCAAGATCTAGGAAAGTGGTGATAATAGGAATGCTTTTGTCTAGACTATTATAAATAATGTTTGATATATAGTTTAAGGCATCTGTGGTACCTCTATTTTTTACGAATCCAAATTGTTTGTCAGAAATTATTTCGCATTCAGTTAGAAAGCTATACAATCTATTGTACATGATTTTCTCAAAAATTTTTGCTATATTTGATATAAGGGAGATAGGTCTGTAATTTGACATACAAGACCTATCCCCAGCCTTATGTATAGGAGCTATATCTGCACACTTTAGGGCATCTGGCCAGTTGGATTGTTGAACACATAGGTTAAAAATATGTTCCAATGGTTTTGCTATATATTGTGCTAATGTTTTTATCGTTTTTGCATTTATATTATCAACACCTCCAGCTTTTCTTTTCAGTGTATCTATACAGTTTAGAATTTCAAGACTATCTGTTGGATAGATAAAAATTGATTTGTTATTTCTTTCTGGGAGTTTTAGTTGTTCATTATCCAGATTAGGAATTTTGTTACTTAGGTCAATACCTACTTTACAGAAATATTCATTCATTGTGTTAGCTATTGTACTCTTATCTTCAATTTTTTGCTTATTTACAATTAGATGGTCAATTGACTTGTTTTGCTGAATTTTTTTGCCTAGCTTAGTATTTATAATGTTCCATAGCTGTCTTGGGTTGTCTATATTTCGTTTTATCTCATTGTTTTCGAATTTGTATTTCGCATCTTTTATGACTCTATTTAAAATTTTTTCATAATTTTTATACTCATTTTTTAGTACTAAATTCGTTGGGTTTTTTTTCCATATTTTGTACAAATTTTCTTTTGTATTACACGACACCAGTATTGCACTAGTTATCCAGTTATTCCTGGGTGATATGGAGCTATTCTTTTTACTTAATTTTTTACTACACATGGCTCTGCCGACACAGCTATGGATCATTTTTATTAATTGGTTTAAAGCATTGTTGGAGTCTTGTAATGTTAGCAAAAATTGCCAGTCAATTCTTTTCGCTAAGTTTTTTAATTTACCATAATTCATGGATGCGATATCATTTTCACTTACTTTTTTAAGTTTAAGTTGTTCCATGGTTATGAACAACGGGTAATGGTCATTAAAAGGTGTATTTAATTTAAATGATTCTAGTATGATATTTTTAGTTTTGGCAAAACAGTTATCAATACACGTGCCTTTATCTAGATTTAGAGATGGACGGGTAATTCCTTTAAAGCTCGGTATATATTCATGTTCAAAAAAATTATTTAAGTATTCCTGCATAATAGTTTTTTCGCTTATTTCTTTGTTTTCTACATATTTATCTAATATATCAATATTAAAGTCTCCAAAAATGCAGTGATTTTTAATATTTCTGTGCTCTGACAAAAACTTTCGTAAGCTATTTACAAATTCAGACTTCGGTAAGTCATGGCACCTGTACATCGCAGAGATTTTTATTGACTCTCCGGACATAAATTTAATATTAGAACTTACAACGCTCAATCTATCAACCACTTCTATTGTGGTGTTATGACATATTTTACTCAGAATATACATAAAAACGCCATCCGCTTTGTTAATTTTACTTTCATTATAATAGCATTCATAGCCATGTAATTGATAATATTGAGGATATTGTAAGTTCCAGGTTTCCGTGCAAATAATAATAATAGGTTTTTTCACTAAACTCCCAATAAAAGTTTCAAGTTTTTCGAAATTAGCACTCATACTTCTTATATTTACGCACAACATTAAGTTCTTTGCTTTTATTATGGATTCATTGAGCTTTTTGATATCTTCTATTTCACGTTCAAACTTGCTTACATCTTCTTCAAAGTTAAAATCTTGATCCATGTTTATTTCCTGATTCTTAATCTATCTGATATGTTTGAATTGAGAGTTTGCAGTGATGGTGAAGATATTCTCGACGCTCTGGTTATCATTTGCGTTTCAGACATTTTTCCTACTATACCAACATATCTCGGTATTGTAGGCTGGATGGTATAATCGGTAAAATCTATATACTTCCTTATCTTGGCCTGCAATATTTGACACTCGTGGCTATCTGTTGCCACGTGTTCTGTATTGAACTATGTCTTAAATTTGTTGTTGCTGAATCAACACATCGCACTCTCTGGTTTCATGATTTCCAGCACAATTTAAGCATATTTTATCGTTTTCGCATTTCATACCATTATGTCCAAACCTGCCACAATTAAAGCATGGTTTGACATTGCAATAATCGTAAACTTTACAATTTTGATAGCCAACATAGAGTCTGTTGTTATTTTCTCTCATTTGTTGATATAATTCAGCAGGCATTTCCAAAATCACTGTCTGTAATTTAGTTTTATCATTTTTGTACGCATGGAGAACAGCACATTTTTTCTTTGAATTTCTGAAATTCCTCTCATTGATATCCTTTTCTAACTTATTATTATCCATTTTTTCAAAATTGTCAATTCCAACGACTTTAACGTAGGTTAAGTACTTGTTGCTGTATCTATTTCACACCATCAGGTAATTCGAACATTTAGCAATTGCGTAACTTTATTAACACTATCTCATTCAATACAGTTTATAAAGTAATATCATCTTTTCTTGACGTATCCTATTAGTTTTGAATTGTTTGTCCTTGATTAAACTACAGAAGACCTGTTGATTCACCTTTTCAGTTGTTAGTTCATCTGACTTTTCTTGTATTATAATTTTAGGAACAATCGTTTTGGTTTTTTATAGGTTTTTACGTGTAGATATAACATCTGGGGGCGAAAGTTTTGGCTTTTAACAGCGGATAATCATCATACTTTTGTTTTTCAAAGCATGAACATTTAATAGTTTGTTTTTATCTTTTGAGTTCTTTATTTAATTTCTCAAAAAGTGCATTTTCCCCGCTGCAGACTTATCGCAGAGTTTCATTTTTATTTCGCATGGTCACTTTTCGTCATCCCTTAGGTTAATCTGAAATTCTTTCAAGTAACTGCCTGTTCTTATCTCCTTTTTTCAACATGATTTAACGCTGTGCAATGTATTGAGGTCGTCTCATTACTCAGCGTTTTAGTGTTTCACTTTTGAGGTTATGTCTACGTTCTCATGGATCCGGACATCTAGGCCCGATTCCTAGGACTGCACTAGTCCTACATGGCTTTATTTAGTCTGCAAACCAAAATCACTTGTATGAGTACACACTTTCGGCAATGATGACAGCACAACAGTTTCTAACAATTGCGTAGGATGACATTTATAGATATACTTCTGCTCGCCACGAGAATCTGCGTTTTTAGCTTTCGGCCGTGGCGGACATCTTGATATATGATTTGTCTAACAACATACTCTAGCGTTAAGTTAAAGAGTACCGTGGAGAGCCCGTCCCCTTGTTTCAAACCGTCGTGTATCATGAACGATTCAGATACATTACCGCCTACTCGTACTTTTCCCGTGCTTCCGTTCAGACATATTTGTATTAATTTCACAAGTTTTTTTGGCACGCCGAGGAGCGCAAGGATTCGATACATTTTACTTCGCTTGGTAGAATCATACGCTTTTTTAAAATCTATGAATAATTGGTGTATTGTTTCGCAATATTCCCATTTTTTCTCTAACAGCTGTCTTATAGTAAACATTTGATCGCTCGTCGACCTGTTACGCCGGAATCCACACTGATAATCTCCTATTATATCTTCCGCGAAGGGTGTGAGTCTGGCCTGTATAACGTTTGACAGAACTTTGTTGCAGGTAGCTAAAAGTGAGATTCCCCGATAGTTATTGCAGTATGTCTTATTTACCTTTTTAAAAATCGGTATGATGATGGATTCATTCCAGTTTTCCGGCATTGTTTCATTTTTCCAAATAGAGCGTACTAGTTCAAAAATGTTCGACGTCAGTGCAGTGCCCCCATATTTAAGTAGTTCAGCTGGTATAGAATCGTTTCCCGCGGCCTTATTGTTTTTAGTTTTTTGATCGCGGCTTCTACTTCTTTATAGGTCGGTTCTTCCATATGGAGTTCAGCAGTGTGGATTTCGTCTCCCGTTTCCTCGCAGTTTTCATGTACGTTTAGCAGCTTATCAAAATAGCCCTTCCACAGCTATAGCAGTTCACCTTCGCTTGTGACGAGATTCCCGCCCTCATCTTTCATTAATTGTGATCTACTCTGAAAACCCTTCCTAATAGCGTTAATTCCTTTGTACATCTCGCGCGGGTTATTTTCCTTACTATTAGTTTCTATTTTTCTAATCTGATTCTTTTGATACTCGCGTTTTTTGTTCCTGTAAATCGCCCCCACTTGCCTTCTTATTTCATGGTACTCATCTACGGCCCTATCGCCTCCATTGTGTACGCTGTCTAATTTGGCCTTTTTGCGCCTTTCAAACCAGAGTTCGCACTCTTCGTCAAACCATGGTTTGCTCTTTGGCTTTTTCTAGGTAGAAACCTAGCACTTTATTCGCGGCCTGTTTTATCGTTTTTTCGATATCCCCCCAAAGATTGTTCGGGTCGTCATCTACCTCCGTCGGTGCATCCGTTTCATCAAGTACCTGAAACCGATTTCTTATTTCTACTTGATACTTAATTCGTTCTATCCCGTTTCGTAGCTTTTCAATATCGAACGTTTCTACTTTGTTCGCCCGTTTACTATTTTGCCCAGCTACTNGACTATTTCGCCCAGCTACTAATTTGGCTTTTACTTTGGCCACTACTAGAAAATGATCCGAGTCGCAATCCGCCCCCCTATAGGTTCTTACGTCAAGTATGTTCGTGTGGCGCCTCTTATCGATAAGAAAGTGATCGATTTGATTTTTCGTGGCTCCGTCCGGTGATGTCCACATTACTTTGTGTATATCCTTGTGCTTAAAGCACGTACTCTTTACTATAAGATCTTTTGCTGCCGCTAGATTTATGACTCTAATACCGTTATCGTTGCTGGTTTCGTGCAGACTTTCCTTGCTTATAGTGGGCCTAAACATTTCCTCTTTCCCTATTTTAGCGTTGAAATCCCCCACTACTATTTTGGTGTCGTAAGACGCGAACTGGTCGATTAATTGCTCCAAGGCTTCGTAATAAAGATCCTTCACTTCTTCCTCTTTGTCCTCCGTAGGACAATGCACGTTAATAACCACGTAATTGTACCACGCTCCTTCGATGATTATATACGAGAGTCTGTCGTTTACGAATTTGAACCTTTTAACCGCGTGTATAATTCTTTTGTTAATCAGGAATCCGGTACCTAGGGAATGTCCGCTCGCGCCCCCGTACATAAAGGTGAAGTTTTCGTTTCCTAACATACCGCTATCTTGCCACCGAGTTTCTTGTATAGCTACTAAGTCTAGATTGTACCCGCCAGCTTCTTTTAAGATTTCCCGGTACGCGCCTGCTCTGTATAAACTGCGCACGTTCCACGTTCCTACCTTTATGTCCCTATTGATTTTGGTTTGGTTTGGGTTTTTTTGAGCCATGATAGTAAGTGAAACCCACGCGTTTTGGATCCTGTTTCCGATCGCAGGTGAATCATCCGTTCTAGAGGTGATAACTCCCATACCTCTCTAGAACTAAGTATGAGAGCTTTCCGACTTTGATGAGGACGGAGTCAGCTCATCGTCGGACACACTACGGAATCACGCTCGTATCCTAACGCCCCCCTGCAAGGCAGCGCGCCTACGCTGGCTTCGTTGCCGTGTAAGACCAGGTGGCGAATCATTCTACACATCCCCTTTCGGGGCAGTTGTCATCGCTCCCGCATTCTCCACGACAGCAGGATTTTTGTAATGTGTGTTAACAGAGATAGATTATAGACAGAGTTAGGTATGAAGAGAGAGTGAAATAAGAAATATTGTTGAGTGTTCATTGTTGCGGTGCTTGCGTAGTGTTTCTAGATGAGTGCGTTCGATCGCCAGTGCGGGCTCATCACACCCACGCCCGGGCCTATCGGCTGTCCGCGGCTGGTTATTCGATTTATTCGCAGCTAACCTCTTTCTCAGGGGCCGTTCCTCTATCCGCAACCTGAGGACGCGCTTTGTAGTGGTGATAGGCACCCACCCGTCCGCTCTGAACGCACAGGATGTGCATATATATTGAACTAAATTTCTATTCTACTATGCTTACATATTTGATATTGGTGTCCACCCTTTTTTTGTTCTTTTTTTCTGCTTTTTCAATGCTAATTTGTATAAGATTTTTTGTATTTGCTTGCACGCTTATTATACTAATTTGACAACAGAATTCACGTGCCTCTTGTTTAATTTCTAAGATTATTTTTATTAATAGAGTTATGAGATTATGTTTTGCATAAGTGGGCCCAGATCTTGAGATTCGGCGTGTGGACATTCTTGCATTCCTGTAGGTAGTCGCTGATGTTCGCAATTTACTCTGTGTTTCTTCATTCTCTCTATCTACCGACTCGGGGAAACTTTTCTTTTCTTGCTTCCTTTCTGGTTACCTGGGCCTGTCTTTTATTACATTGCATTCTCGGGTTCATCTCCCTCGACAATAGTGTGCAACGATATTGTAAATTCACATCTTATCGAAGGATCTAATGGTCTCATTGGAACGTATATTCCTTCGGCCTCTTTATGGTTAGCTGTCGCCGCTATTCTGCGTATTGCTACGAATATAGTTGCACATACTATTGTGCCGACGACTCCAATTACCACAGTCAGCGCGGTGTTTACTATAGCTAATTGCCCTGGCACAGCCGCTTGGCCTTGTATATTTACCTGACCTGCTGCTTTCTCCGCCCACACCGTGCTTGCCACAGTGAGGTATACATTTGGTAAGAAGTACTCGTGTTCTTCCTCCCTTTGATCTGCACCTCTGTAATACAATATATCTCATCGCTAGTTCTCACCTGGCATTTTTCCGGAATTTTTAACTCTCCTGTGCCTTCAAGTATTAAAATAGTATCTTGGTCTTTGCACTTTGCCGAGCAGTTGACACGCCCTGCGGTCGAGTATATCCATTTCGCTGGGTTTGTGGTTTGTACAAAATAATGGTCCGGGCCAGTCATTAATTTCCTTTTACATAGACTATGAGCTTGGTAGGATTCCGGATCTGATTTAAGACTACTCTCGCAATCTTGTCTTGTTGTAGTTCTTTTGACTGCCTTGCAAATTCTGCCATAACTAATCTCTAAGGAATCTCTCCATTTCTCTTCGTTCATGAAAAAATGTTCATTGTCCTTAGGATTTATTGCCATAAATTTTCCTGCAGGCACTATAGTCATTGCCGTGTTTACAGGCAATTCCACTGAATCGAACACGGGTATTGGTACCAGTTCGTACGTACGATAGATTGTCTCTGTTCCGAGGGGCAGATTGAGTTGTAAAATTAATTGTCCCTGCACAATAAACATATCGATTGGCCCGTATTCCGAGAGAGTACCTTGGTTCACTGATTCTAGGGGCGTGGCGAAATCTCTACCTTCGTATCTTCTTAATAATGTCAATGCATTTCTTATGGTTCATGTACCCAGTGCGTACTCCTTGGTTTGCATGATATTGATGATTTTACTCGTTATATCGATATTTTCATTCACTATGTGGATAGTCTCATCAATTGACGGCGGTGTCAGGATTTCTGTTTCTCCTCCTTCCTCCTCGTCCAGCTTTAATCTTTTTTAGTTCCTTGACCCTTTTACTCAACTTTTGCATCCTCGTGTACGTCGTTCACTACTACCACCTGTAGTACTGCGCATGCGATATGCCGTTCCTCTTAGTTCCCAAGAATTCAGGCATTCCTACTTTAACTTTTACCTTTCCTGTCAACGTTACCTTGTGTACTCTCCACTTAATCGACTGGTCTATATAATGTTCTCATGACAGTTACTGTAATATAAGCGTGGTACCCCTGTTCTTTCCGAGCTAGTCGCTCTAGTCACGTTGAGTGCGCCTTCCGTCTTGTCGAGCGATCGCATTCTTGCATAGCATCGAGAGCACACATTCCAGCCGGCGTACACATACGCCACCCGTTCGTAATTTTTAATTACCTCGTTCATGCTTGCCTGAATCCGCTTATTACGAAACTGACGCAATCTAATTTAAAGTGTTCGTCATGCCTATATCTTTCATGACGGTGCACACACTCTCTTGCAGGTTGCATTTTTTTGCAAGCCGTCGGTAATTTGACTTTTGACAGGATGTGCGCGTATTTCATTTTAAGGTAACTCTCAGAATGATCACATACTTTATTATGGTAGCAGTCAGGGCAATGCAATACTGAATGATTCTTGGTAAAGTAAGTCTCCGTGTCAGGCAAGATCGTGTAAGAGTAATGGCCTTTTAGCGCTTTACTAATTGCGTATAGCTCCATCGTTTTCCTTGTTTAGAACAGTGTGACCATCCTCTTTTTTATCTGTTCGATATCTTCCAATGTACGCACTATCTGCCTTACGTGTTTTCTCGCGTGCGCTAAATCTCGGTACACCATTACTTCGCACAGGTATCTTTTCACTTCGACTCTGACTCCTTTTAAGGAGGTTCTACCGGTACTGCACTAGTCAAAATGTGTGCCCTTTTTATTTATGGTTTATTTGTGAGATATAGTTTCCTAAAGTTGCTGTACAGATACACTTACACCAAATAATGATTAGACATTCCATTTCTACAATTCTATTTATCCTAATTATCTATGAAAAGTTACATACTAAAGCTTATTTGACTCATTTTTTGAGGTTAAATGTACGTTTTCTGTATTCAATGAACTTTTACTATTAGTCAGAGCCAATGAGCGATATTTTTGAGGGGTAAATAATGTTCGTTGCGTATTCATTTTCAACTACAATAAATTTGAACAAAATCGTAATGTTGAATGCTTTGTAACACGCAAATAAGTGGAACGAAATCGCGATTTCCCATAAGAGCCCATAGTAATTGGCATAAAATGAAAACATTAATATCTTCGGTTATATCTAATGTAGCCTTCTGAAAATTTATATGAGTGTTTCTGAAACACAAACCAACCTGTATACGAAATCTTAACCATATCCTAATGTTAATTCTATTACCGGTAGAACCTCCTTAATAGTGCGTAAATCGCAAGTCTTTCTCGCTGTTTCGATGAATCTGAGATTTCGAAAAGTTCCGATTTTGCTAAGTTGCCCTTATTTCTATAATCTTGTAAGTATTTAGCATATATATTTATTAAGCATATATATAAGAAAATTTTACAATTTTAGGCTGTTATTTCAAACTTCTGTCTCTAAATTTGTTTTAAATACCGGGTACAATTGATTAGTTACTACGTGGTAGCGCAAAGGCAGTCCCCCCCCCCCTTCGAAGCATTCGCTCCGGGAGCGAAGTCGTCGTTCAGCGTCGTGGGTGGAGCCTGTGGGGGTGGGTCCTTCGGGTTCTCCCGCCCGTCCGCTTGTCCCCTCTTCTCTGCTGCAGCCTGATCCTTTTTCCCCTTGCGTGCGCCAAGATGCAGTAATAACTGCGTGACCGAATTCCAGAAACTGCCTAAAATATAAACGGAAAAAGCTTATATAGAATGCAATGCATAGCCATAAATTACCGTATCCGCTACAAATTTAATAAGTCTCGCAATCATAAATAGTCCAATCACCCGAATGTTAAAAATTTTCCCCACGTAGATTCTGCTAGTTTAGCCATAGCATTTTCGTCAAACAGTCTCGTTACCGATAATCTATCCATTCTTGAACTTTTTTCTGCAATGCTGATAGCGATAGAATTTAGCACTGCTGGCTTCTCTGCCGCAAACATTAGGTGATATCTTAATTTTGTTTGCGGTTTTAGCGCGTTCGACGTTATTCCTTTAGTCATTGATCCTGGTAGCACAGTATACCATTCGTTCTCTAATTGAAACATCGGCGGTATGGGTGGATTACATGTCGTTTTCGTGCCGAACGTTTTTAGTATGTGTGTTCGCGGAGTTAAGAAATATTTCTTGTCGTCCTTGATTACCGGCAATTCTTGATAACATGAAGTTTCTTCTCTTCTGTGTACCTCCACTTGTACGCATTTCATTAAATGCACTACTTCTACCGCTACTAGGCAGGAGCAGACCTCCAATAGTGTTGTTGTCATCACGGGCTTGCACTACACCCGTGAGACTTCGCTTCATCTACTCGCGTTTGCGGTCATAAACGCACTCGACCCAACGGTCCTACGGAGAGATGTTGCGTCTGTCAGGACCATGGGAAAGCTCGACGCACCCCAGAACACCGCCAGGGGTGATGGCAGATTACCACCGTTGGCCGTCAGCCTCTCGTCTAGTGCACTCGCACGATCACTCGTCGTCGCCAAGGCTCGTAGACGCAAGCTCCATACCACCGAGCTGGACGCAACCTTAATGGAGGAAGCCAAAGCCCTGAGCCCTAACCACCAAGGGCTCATAAACATAAACGAGCTACTCCCCTCCGACGTCCACAAGCTGCGTTCGCGGGCCAGGCTGGAGGCGAAGAAGAGGCAGGGCTGCCGAACATTCGTCAGGGACGGGAGACTTTTTATGCGCTGCAACGATGACAACGAGCGCGCCACCGTCATCACCACAGACGCCGAGCTGAACGATTTTTTAGCTCGGATTCCGGCTGCCGTCGACATCGTTCCACACTGAAGCTGCCACATATACAACTCATCCCACCACATCCGCCATCAAACTCATTCGCCGTGTCTTCATCGAGTTCTAAGGTATCTCTGTCCGAAGGTCTAAGGGTCTGTCATTTTAATGCGAACTCTCTCACGGGTCACATTGAGATGATCAGGCTCTTTTTATCCACTCGCTCTCCATTCCACGTAATAGCTGTTACTGAGACCTGGCTAAGCGAGAAGGTGACATCCATCCCTTCACTGGATGATTACCTGCTCTACAGACGTGACAGAAACAGAAACGGTGGAGGTGTGGCCCTCTATATACATAAATCCTTGACGGTTAGTGTTATCTCATCATCCGACGGTGAATGGTCTGGCAAGCCAGGCAAGCCTGAATACCTTTTTTGTGAGGTATCGGCCAAGGGAGTTTCTCCTATCTTCGTGGGGGTTGTGTATCGCCCACCTCATGCTCCTTTTTTCCAAGGCTCTAACTTTATTGACCAGCTAACAACTCACATGCACAACTACTCCACGAAGGTTATAATGGGGGACTTTAACTCCGACCAACTATCCTCATCTGAAGATGCTAATTTCATCAGGGCCTTCATTGATGAGAACTCCCTTTCGTCCGTTCCCTATGGTGCCACGCACCATAAACAGGGTTCTGATACCTGGCTTGATTTATGCCTAATCGACGAGCAGGATCGCCTGCAGTCATACTGGAAGACGGACGCACCTTTCATCAACGGACACGACCTGATCACGGCCACTCTCGACGTACAGATTCCACGCTACGTACCAAATACATACTCATACAGAAACTTTAAAGGAATCAACGCCGAGAAGCTAAGGGACTTTCTTAGCGAATGTGACTGGTCATCTCTCACCACTTCATCACTCGACGATTGCATATCTACACTTAACGCTAACCTCACTAACGCCATTAACCATCTCGCCCCATTGCGGACTGTGACACCAGGACGACAACGTCACCCGTGGTACACCGCGGCTCTTCGTGACCTTGTATCGGAGAGCAATAGACTTTACAGGCGTTTCAAGGACTCCAGGCTTGAATCAGATCAACGCGTTTACAGATTAGCTAGAGACAATGCTCACAAACAAGTCGAGGAGGCCAGGCTGAATTATTACTATTCACGCCTGTCCACCTTGACCGACACTGCTGAGATCTGGAGAGAGCTGGAGAAACTGGGAATTTCTACCACCAAGGCCCCCTTACCATCTAGATTTACCACAGATGAACTCAATACGCATTTCAGTGCGATCTCAAACGATCCACTGGCTCCTGCTGTTGAGGATTATCTTCTTACCCTGGAAAGTCTTGACCTCCCGGAACATTTTGAGTTCAGCCCTATAATGGAATCGGACGTGTTGGCTGCGGTTTCGCACTTTGACACCCAGGCCAGGGGGAGTGACGGCATTCCACAGGTTGTTATCTCTAAAGCATTGCCGTTTCTCGCTCCCTTTCTAAGTCATATTTTCAACCTGTCCCTGAACGAACCCTGCTTCCCATCTGCCTGGAAAATGTCACTTGTGCGCGCACTCAACAAAATCAGTTCACCAATAGCTCTGACTGATTACCGTCCGATTTCACTTCTCTGCTTTCTTTCCAAGGCTCTGGAGTGGCTGGTGCACAGGCAAGTCTCAGAATACCTTGAATCAAGGCTCTTACTAGACAACCTTCAAACAGGCTTCCGCACTGGTCACAGCACTCAGTCTGGCCTAATTAAGCTAACTGATGATGCCAGGGCTGGGATAAACAAAAAGAAAGTAACACTGCTCCTTCTCTTCGACTTCAGCAAGGCGTTTGACACTGTGTGTCACGTCAGGCTCCTGAGAAAGCTATCCACCTTCGGCTTCTCAAAGCAAGTCATCCGCTGGTTTGCCTCTTACCTCTCCGGGAGAGAGCAGGCCGTAGTTGGTGACAATAACGAACGTTCTTCTCCTCGACGTCTGAACATCGGCGTCCCACAGGGGTCCGTTCTGGGTCCCCTGCTGTTTGCATTGTACATCAACGACATCGGTTTCTGCCTTGATACCGATGTTTCCCATCTCATCTATGCGGATGACTTGCAAATCTACAGTCAAAGCCACCTTGAAGAGCTCGATTCTCTATCAAGCAAGATGAGTGCTAATGCTGAGAGGATTACTGGCTGGGCTGCACAGAATAAGCTAAAACTTAATGTTGCTAAAACAAAAGCAATTGTCCTGGGCTCCTCCTACTACATAAATGCACTACCCTCAACAGCTAACACCTATATTAACATAGGGGGTGCCCGGGTCAGCTTTGAATCCCCCGTGCGTAATCTGGGATTGGTGCTCGACTCTAAACTTACGTGGAAGGAGCACGTTGCACAAGTGTGTAAACGTGCTCACTCACTAATGTACAGGCTTTACTTTTTCAGGAAGAGTACCAATTTCAGGTTGCGCAAGCACCTGGTGCAGTCCCTCTTGTTTCCTCTTATAGACTACTGTTCACTTGTTTACTGTGACCTGACACAAGAACTCGACCTAAAACTTCAGAGGCTCGTGAATACAGGAATTCGGTACATCTATGGTGTAAGGAGAGATGAGCACATCTCCCCATACAGGCGGGAGTTGCAGTGGCTAACCACTGCAGGACGTAGGAAGTACTTCACTGCTTGTTTCCTTAGAAAAATGTTTAACACAGCCGTACCATCATATGTACTGGCATACTTCGACTTCCGCGTGACACTCCGGCCTGTTAGGGGGGAGGTGATACCTCTGGATATTCCGACATTCGCGACGGAGACGCTGAGGAACTCGTTTCATATCAGCGCCTCATACCTTTGGAACAACCTACCATCTCACATTCGCAACACCACATCTATCTCAGGTTTCAAGAGACTAGCTAAAGAGCACTTTTTCGAACTCGAAAATATTAATATAAACATATGAACTTCTCGTACACATTCACGCACACGTACACACTCACACACTCTCGCTTAACCCATTCTCACATTATCATTCTATCACAATACACATTATCTACAACAGCCATCCTTATACGATATTATTACTTTGTTCTACTACTACTCTTGCTGTACACGATTTATCGTACAACATACTGTACGCAAAATAAATAAATAAATCTAAATCTAAATCTAAAATCTAAATCTAGCCCGATATACCCGCTTTGCATTGTGACTTGATAAGCGAATAAGTCCGGCGATGCCGCTTCTATGCTCAATGCATTTGCTATCACTCTTTTTTCGAGTTCGCATTTTTGTAATATTAAGTCATGATATAGCCTCTTAATCTGCCCTCTGATGTGTTTTTCAACATAAACGAATTTCGAATTTACATACGCAAAGATATCTAAATTGTTTATTGACGGTACTTTTACTGCGCGGAAATATTCGGTTTGCAGCCCCTCTAAAAATAATAATTTAGGGTGCTCCGTGCGCACTAAATCATACCCGCATACGTTTATGGTGCCAACCGCTGTAAATGCGAAAGTGTTTGCTCATGCTCATGTTGTGAATCAGCATGCACATTTATGTAGGTTTTTCTGTACTTTCAACATGCGACATACGCAAGCGGTTAGCATGCACGACTTTTTCCTTCGTTGCGCTTATTTAAATTTTAACATTTTTGTTTTGGCCGACATCTAAAACTTGATACGGTCCGCTATATTGTTCGTCGAATTTGTGAGGTTTCGGTCCTTTTAAAAGCCACACGTAATTGCCTATTTGCAATGTTTTTAAATTAACTCGTTTGTCATAGTATATTTTTGCCCGTTCTTTCGCTTTTATTGCGTTCTCCCTTGCCGTTTCTTGTAGCCCGTTTAGCCTGGTAACTAAGTCCTTCATGTAACCGTTGAAAGTAGGTAATAAATCTTCAGCTTCGAGTTCGTCTTCGGCCGGAGTGCGCGCTAGTCTCCCAAATACGAGTTCAAACGGCGTGTGCCAGGTAGCTTCGCTCACGCTCGTATTAAAATTAAACGTCGCCAAGTCTATATAGTCGTCCCAATCTTTTTTATTCTTTTGCACGAAAAATTTAATATATTTCATGAGACTAGAATGTTACCTTTCTAACGATCCGTTTGACTGCGGGTGGAAAACCGTCGTTTTTATTTGTTTAATACGGAACCGCTTTGCCACTTTCTTCATTAACTAACTTAAAAAATTAGTCCCTTGATTCGTCAATATGACTCTCGGCGCTCCATAAACACAGATTACCTTTCTGATCAAAACTGTCGCCACTGTAGTCGCAGTCGTATCCATTAGCGGCTCGGCTAATGCAAACTTCGTTAAATTATCTTGAAAAGTACATACTCGTTTCCCTTATCAGTGATAGGCAGGGGTCCGACTACATCCATCGAGAGCTTATCCATACTCACGGTGAGTGTGTCCGAGATTATTATAGGTAATCTAGTTTTTACCCTTACTATTTTTAGTTGACAGTCCAGACATTTACGAATAAAGTTTTGAATATCTACCTTCAGATTTTCCCATAGAAAACTTTGCTTGATTCTCTTGTCCGGAGCTGAAGCGTTCGCCGCTTGTTGTAGCCTTAAGACAAACGTGTGCATCGGCATATTTTTTCGTGAATGGTTTTGAAAAATCTAGGAATACTAATATCGGTTCCTCGCACAACTTATCTCTTAAAATCTCGAACGACTTTTGAGCTTCCTCCAACCATTTAAATTCTGCTTCATTTTTCAGCATCTCCGTTAGCGGTAGCGCGATATCGGCAAATTTGTCAAGGAATCGCCTGTAATACCCTACGAAGCCTAAGAATTGTTTAATATTTTTTTTACTTTTCGGTGCCGGTTATCGCTTGACTGCCTCGATTTTTCTAGGGTCTGGTTTTACCCCAGTCAATATCACGTGCCCACGATAAGAAACTTCCTCTTTCAAAAATTCGCATTTGTCTGCTTTTTAACACATATTTTGTCAATCTCTCAAATAAATGTCTAATGATACGATATTTACTCGCGCACTATTACCAGTTTTTCCCGTATTTGTATGTTCTGAATCTTTAGTTTCTTGATAACATGCAAAGTCGCGTTCGACTTGTATTGCTGCTATAATTGCGTAATTTACATCGCTATAATTTCCTACTCGCGTGCTTATTGGCCAATCCAATCCTTTCTTGAAATAATAAACTATTGCTTCCTCCTGGAGGAAGCTTTGGAAGTGTTTGGAGTTCGAATCACATGTTTTTAGAAAATGTCCGTCAGATATGTGTGTGTGTGTGTGTGTGTGTGTGTGTGTGTGTGTGTGTGTGTGTGTGTGTGTGTGTGTGTGTGTGTGTGTGTGTGTATACCGCAATATTATCGAATCCAGGTTATGACTCTACAACAATTTGGCATGTATATCTTTTTTGATTCTGAATTCGGGAAAGAAGTTATTTTCAATTTCGTTAACTAAATTTCATTTTATGGCATTTATTGAATTTTCCAAAATTATTTTTGACATTTTTCGTATAATTTAATGTTACACAAAATACAGCTATAGCGCAATTTAAAAGAGAATAAAATCACCTTCTTTTCTTGCGCTTAGCTCTCGAGATTGACCGCACTGTCCAGCAGCAAATGGCCACCCTCCCGCCCTTGCTTGATGTAGCACTTTTATACCTATCCTTTTTGGCATCCACCTTAACCCCCACCTCCCTGATACCCTTCCCTACAAGTGTCGTGTTCATGCATCTAAACTCTCAAATCGTCAAAGGAATATCATGCATCCGTACAGATTTTTTAGAGCCTGTGTAATCATCTTCTACTAGCGGAATAGGAGGATGCTAAGTGCCAATGACTCGGCAGCAGTTTTTCTATTAAGTTCTGTTTTGAATGTTGGCGTGTTTCTTTTCTCCATATTCGCGGCGGCTTTAATATTTACGTCGAAATTCTTATTCTGTTTGAATATGTTACTACTTTTTCGCCTTTTCCTTATCTTATGCTTGCTAGTTCTCCTAATAATTCGTCCAATGATTTTCCTGAACCGAATGTTGACTCAAATGCTTACTTATTTCTGTCACGCTCGTAAACGTTTTATTTATTGTAGCATTATACGCGTCACCATCTAATTTTGAGTAAATATTTTTTGCGAGTTCGGCTTCTCCTTCCGGAGCTGAAGCGTTCGCCGCTTGTTGTAGCCTTAAGACAAACGTGTGCATCGGCATATTTTTTCCGATGAATTTTGGTAAATCTCTCATGACTTTCTCCGCCGTTTTGCTGTGCAATACTGACCGACGCATTATTATACAAATCTGACAAATTCTGTCCCCCATTTTCGTCCTGATTAAAAGGTGTGCTTGTGAATTTAAAAGTCCGCAGCGGTATATTAGTGAATACTGGTTTCGGTATTATTCTACTTAATCCCGATTTGGGTGTTGTAAAATTACCTACCCAACTTTCATCTTTCGTTATTTCTAATTTTAATTCTAGTGGCTCTATATACTCTAATTTCTCTGTGTCGTCTCCTCCTAATGCTCTAATTATCTTTGCTGGATTAATTTTTGCTTCTATTATATCTCTTATTATATTTATAATGGCGTTACTGTTTGCAACTTTTTCGATTTCTTCGCGATCTATTGCATCTTTTAATAGTCCGATTATTGTTTCGCGAGTTTCTAACGTCTTTTGCTCCGGTTTCTCTTTCTCATTTCCTTTTAAGATTTGGAAAAATTGAATATATTGCTCTATCTTCAAACCCGCGTTATTTAAATGTGGATCTGCTTACCGATACTCATTGTTGCTCGTTCTTGCTTCGCGTTCGTTTAAAAACCCAGACCGGAAAGGGGCCCCCAATTTAAAAAGAAATAATTATTTTATGACTGGAATGATTAGTCCTTTAGTTCCGCACGGTGGTGTAGACCGACCGCCGAGGGCAAAGGTAACGAAACGTGTAGGTCAGTACGGGGGCAATGAGCAGGTCCGAAACCTCCAACCCAAAGTCGCGGTTACAAGTTACAAAATGTAGTAACGAGTGAGGACGAGAATGATTACGACACTCAACACCCATGCATACGTTATGAGATAAGATTGGATTATGCCGTGACCTACCTTGAGTCGTCTGTTTAAGCTGCTTGGTTGCGTGACAGCTGCTCTGCTCGTCCTCTCGTCTCGGGCCATGGCGTTGACTCGTTCGAAAAGCGGGAAGTTCAAATAAATCGCGCAACTCGAGATTGACAGTAAAATACTTGGTGTTCTTTTATTCAGATGTTCAGTTATAATAGTTCGGTTACAAATTCAGTTATACAAGTCTTAGATTTGAATGCGATTAAAAAACTCAGATAATCGCGAGATTCTAAGTCAAGAATGAAATCAAGTTTGGAAATGGAAATGGCGATCGGACAGAGCTTTGCCCTGTCAGTAAGAGCTCCGAAAACTGAAGGCCCCTCCTCATATTCACACATGGTTTATATAGGATTGTTGAAATATAGTGTACTGTACAGAAAGTGTAGCTAGTAAGGTATAGTGTGTAGCGCGTGAGAATGAGTAAGCGCGCTAACGAGTGTGTGAGACTATACGAGTCTCGCACATCGCTCTCTTGGATTCGAGCCGTCGCATAGTACACATGGTGTACACGGCGTTATACATAGTAGCTGTAGAAGAAGAAATCTAATAAATACTCAATTATTGTTTATTATAATCCTCTGCTTTACCTCATTTTTTAACATGGTAGCAGAGCATGATTTTTATTTTGCTTTATCCCGCATATGTACTCATATGAGTCATATGAGAGATATTTAGTGATATCTAGGTTAAGCTAGACCGATTGTAAAGGCGAAATATTCTAAACAAGTCGCAATTTCGATTTCTGTTACAGATGGAGACTAATAATTGAACTATCAACTTGTTATCATAATTACTAGAATATATTCATTTTGTTATTAATTACATAAACAGTCTCTTCAATTAACCTTTCCCCTAACCAAATCCTGGCGTCCGGCCGACTACCCGTTACAAGTGTGATGCACGCGGATTTAAAAGTGAATGTGAAACACGTGGCCTAGTGCAAGCAGAGAGCACTTGAGTTTATGGATAACGGAGAGACATCGGAAGAAGTATAAATTGAAAAGTAAGATGCCGAACACAAAGGAACGTTCGAGAATGTAGAAGAAGTTGAAGAAAATTCTGAATTAGAAAAGAAGATTGAAGTTGAAGTAGACGAAATGGAGCAGAAAGAATTTACTATACCGGTGTTTGATGGAGAGGATTACAACATGTGGAAGAAGAGAATAACGATGTTTCTAAAATTAGAAAAGTGTCATGAAGTAATAGACAAAGAAAAGCCCTCAACAGGAGCAAGCGAAACATGGGATGATAATGATCTAAAAGCGATAATTATTATTTATTGTGCAATATCAAATAAACTATTGGAATTCGTGTGCGAAGAGACTACTGCGTTTGGAATAATTAAAAAGCTAGACAGTATGTATTTGAAAGAATCTACAGCACTGCAAATTGTATGCAGGAACAGACTTGAAAAAATAAGATTAAATAAGTATAGTGAAAAGAAAAATTAAACTATATTCTCAACACGTTGCCAGAATCGTACAGCTACATAGGTGATCATTAGATTAACGTATCTATTAAGATACGTTAAAAGAAGAAGATCAAACGGCAGACTACGTAAAAAATAAAATCAAGCTTGCCGAGATGAAACACGGAAATGAAGATTCTTAATGAAAAGCTAACGTCTTTGCCACGAACAAAGAAAGATGTTACAAATGCGGAAAAACTGGGCACTTCGTAAAAGAGTGCAAAGATGGCGGCCAAGCAGCGCACAGCGGTGGAACATGGCGAGGTCCGACACGTGGTCAAGCCCGTGGCAGAGGAAGAATAAGCAACTACGGCAGAAGGCGCGGCAACTTCCGTCAGCAGCAGCAAGGCGCCAGTACGAGTCAACCGAGTGGGTCCGACGTCAGCGCTTGGGTAGCAACAGCGCATGCAGCGCAAAATAGTGAAATAGGTAATAAAATAAATTTGTTGCTTGACAGTGGATGTTCAGACCACATAATAAATAACGATAGCTATTTTGAAAAATGTATTGTTTTAAAGAAACCGATTAAAATTTATTTGGGAGATAGTAGTGAATTAGAAGCAACTAAAATCGGTAATGTTGTAAGTTACTTTAGAGCCTTTGATAAAGAAAATAAAGTCGTAATGAAAAACGTTTTATACGTTAGAGAGATGAATACAAATTTAATTAGTTACGGGAAATTAACTGATAGTAACACGATTGCCTCGAAAGGTAATTCAGCAAAAATAATTGATGAAAAAGAAAATTTGATAGCAGTAGCGTATAAAGAAAATCGTACATATAAAATCACGAGTAGATTGGAAATCGAACAAAAAACCGTAAACAATACTGAGTATATTAATGGTAAAATGAGTAAAAAAGAAAAGTGGCACAGAATGCTAGGGCATCTGAATTTTGGCTATATAAATTTTTTGAGTAGAAAACAATTGTTGACAGGTATTCCAACTGAGTTTGAATCGGAAATATTAAAATGCGAAATTTGCATAGAAAATAAAATGCATAATTTACCGTTTAAAAATAACAGAACAAGAGCGAAAGATATCTTAGAGGTTATACACACTGACGTTTGTGGTAGCTTCAAGACCCCGGGTCCAAACGGTGAAAAATATTTTGTTTCATTTATCGATGATTACAGTAAAATAGCCAAAGTTTATTTGGATGAAATAACTGTAACTATAAAACTATCACCATTAAAACTGCATAAAAACCAAAGATGAAGTATTTGATTGTATGATAAAGTACGTAAATGAAGTAGAAAATTAGTAGGTGAACTAAGCCGGTTCTGGCCCAGTTGGGGCTACGCCATCCTCCAACTGGGCTACGCCATCCTCCAACTGCGCTACGCCAGATCCTAACTGCGCTACGCCAGATCCCAACTGCGCTACCCCGATTTCCTTCTACCCCGATTTCTTTTTACCCCGGATTTCCTTCTACCCCCGATCTTCTCTGCTTTACCGACCTGTAGATCCGTTTTATCAATAATAAGGTATGTATATATTAATATTTGTTGCTGAATCTGTTAATTGCGGGATCTGACACGATCTCTACAAAATTCTTGCACGCGATTGGCTTAAAATTCAATATGGCTGATCGATTTGTATTATTGATTGTGTCCCGAGCGAGATTCCAATTTCAACTATATGAAGATAAATTGGGAATGGGTAGAAATGTAAATAATAAGTCAAATATTGTTCATATCAATTCATTATATGAAAAAATCCTTATTATACAAGTATATAGTGTAACGGGGTGGACTCGACAATGTCGTGCGGCCGCGGAAATGCCGCACGTCAACACACAGTGAACGTCGTATAGCGTCTGGCTGGTCCCTCGGTGATCGGCGTGGTGATAGTGCGCGGACGTTAGCCGCGTAGTGCAATCACTATCACCAGTGCATTGCCTGCCAACTTCCGTTAAATGCGTGGTACGCCCGGGGTACCACGCTTATCCGCGTAACCGTGAGTCTACCAGCGGGAGGGTACTCGGGGAAATACAAATGAATACACTGAGGATAACGATAAAAGAAAGCTGTATTATGACTCTACTGATGATATAAATCGGTGTACAAAGTTGGCACGCGCGATGGCGAGAGGATCGCGCACAATGTCACACACGAAGCCGGGTCGCGGACTCGGTGGCAGCGAGTCCAGACCTGCGGCAGCTTCACGTGGAAGATAATACAAAACGCAACTTACTCGGTCGCCGGTTCGCCGTTAGCTAACTCGCCCTCGCGTTCCTTACAGCACTCCACGGGATTCCGGGCCGCTCGTACTCAGGTCTGGAGGCGTCCCTCCAGGTGATGACGTATTCGGTGAGTCGCGGTGTGCGCCAGGTGCGGTAAAGGATCCGCGGATTATTTTCGGTATATCGCCGATGTTGATCCGGCCGAAGCGAACTCGAGTCTCCCCGCTCGCTCTCTCTCGCGCGCGTACCTAACACTGTCGACGTCGGCCGCCGACGTCGTCTGCTAGCATACGCGCCGACAGCTCCGCCTCGCGCGACTAACGAACGCGCGGGAAATTCAAGCGCTCGTTACAATAGATACATTGGATTATTTATATCAAAACACATAAATTTTTTGCATATACATACAACTCTAACCTGTCTGAAGAAATATAGAACACCATGAATATATTTATACTAAAACTAATCATAATCATCTATACAATAAGAATTTACATATTTACTTAGCCTATACAGCGATGCTACTACTACTTATACAATGCGATCATCTGAATGGTGTATATAAATATCTACCTCAAGCAGGGAACAGCACTCATCCATGAAAAACATTATTCGAATTCAATAATATTATTGCCTCATTATTTAAGCTAGATATAACTTATTTATATTCTTGCTTCAACTTCGTAGAAACGCACAAAAACTGTTTTTTAAATGGTTACCTCTCATGAATGAATAATTATTAGAATAAATTTGACGTTAACATATTACCATGCTCATGTAAGATGTATGTATCTTACAAACTAATGCATTCAAAACTTCTTATAAACTAATACCTTATATAAATAATCTATTTAAGGGAAAAATATTTGCAACTTTAACTTTCTTATTTTGTGATAATCAGCGCATAATACATATTTTAATAAACCTTTATTATTATTTTGAGAAGAAATATAGTTACATAATTTATACTAAAACTAATCTTTTATACAACAATTATTTCAAAACAAATCTTTATTTTTTGCAAAACGAAAAAGTATTTACATTAACTCAACAACAACGAAAAAAATTATTATAACAATAATTATCAGTGTTAAGAAATACTTGTTTAAGTCAAGCTAGGGAAGCTGTGATTTGCTAAGCATTATAATCGTATAATCATTAAAAAAAAAATCGCTGCCAAGTCATTGGCGCTTAGCTTCCTCCTATTCTGCTAGTGGAAGATAATTACATGGGACAATCAACTCATTCTTTGATTTAAATATTCGCTACTATTCGATACTAAAAGGATAGGTTAGAAAGACACTTGTAGGGGAGGGGGGTTAAGGTGGATATCAAAAGGATAGAGCTCCGTGAACTCCTAAAATAACTTACATATATCGTAATAAAAAAAATACCAGTAATCGCGAAAGCCTGACCTTAAAAATTAATTGATACTGGCTTAATAAAGTGTGATTACAAATAAAATGTCGTTTACTTACACACTGTATTTACATACCATTAGATAATAATGTAAAGGGTAAGTGTTAACTAAAAAAGACGGATTTTTAGGAATGTATATGTCCGTCACCCTTCTAAACCTCTTACTTTGCCTATTTAAAGCATTTGTAAACTTTCCACCACTTACTTTGACACCCCACCCATATTTTATCTTATATACCTCCCTACTGCAAAATCTCACATGAGAGCACCGGAGGTGAAGCCCGGGAGTTGGTCGTCCAAGCGGGTAAGGATTCTCCTGCGAGATTTCCCTTGACGGGAGGGTCAGCCCGGGGAGAGATCCACCAGACGTTAGAATAGCTCCTGGGAGAGAGGTCTCACCGGAGATCCGCTCGGGACTGAAGCCCCGAGCTCTCTTAAGACGAGAGAGCGCGGGCGTCGGAGAAGGGGGAAAATATTCCAACCTTGTGGGTAGCAGTCTTTTAGGTACACTATTGTTGAATATATTGTATAAATCATATCATAATAAAAAACAAAAATATTTTTTCGAAAATCGAAAAATGGCCATGAAATGGTCATAAAATAGTCTAAATCTTAAAAGAAAATTTACTCGAATTCAGAATCAGAAAACATATATGCACGTCCAATCTTATTACGATCGATCACGTAGTTCCAGAATTATAACAGTATACGTACGCACGCATGCACGCACGCACGCAGGCACGCACACACACACACACAAACACACAGACAAAACCATCTGCACGGACATTTTATAAAACCATGAAAACTCTCAAAATATACTAAGCTTTAATTATTAAATTATATGGTTTAACAAAAATAATAATGTTCAGTCACACAGAGTATACAGGGTGAGAGTTGAAGAATTTGAATCTTAATATCTTTTAAACTAAAAGGTTTCATAAGCTACAAAAAGAACCTAGCCGAAGTGATCAAAAGATCAATCTTTTCCTAAAATTTCAACTCAATTTAAACCTTTTTACTCCCGTAATCGTACGACATAAAAAAACCATTTTTTTTAGTTTTTGATTTTTATCTCAAAAACTAGTCGCCAAAATTGCTTAAAATTTTTACAACTAGTAGATATCGTTGTTTTTTATTGTCATGAATTTTTTCAAAACATTTAACTATTTATTTTTTGAGTTATATATGTTTATCGAAAAATTACCTTTTATATCATAAAAAATGAACAGATCAGTCAATCTAGAAAATCTTGCGGGAAAAAGTAGACAAATTTATGTTCTTTTAGATATACTATTGTTGAATATATTGTATAAATCATATCATTATAAAA
>CM053171.1:11221737-11254091 GCA_012977825.3 Pteromalus puparum
CTATACCCTTGATCGATATGGAAGAATTCGTGCTATTTAAAGCCTCGCCCGTGCCCGCAGTGCAGAATATTTTAAACATTCTCGACGTGGCTGCGTACATATGGCCAACATACACATATTTCGCGGTGAGCACATCTAATCGGACGTATGTCCCGGTCCCAGCGCAGCAAATGCCAAAGTTGCGGGAATTGTTTGGCACGCTGATTGCGGTCGATCCAGAGCCGGTGCGCGACGTACGCGACAACGCGGCGTGCGAGATAAAAATCGCGGCCGGCAGAACTATAGAGGACCCGGGCGCATGCGACGTAAAAATTAAGCATTTGCGGGACACGTTTTGGCTACGGCTGCACAAAGCCAACACTTGGGTGTACGCGGCAAGGCAGCCAGAGGATATCTTTATCCAGTGTACTCGCGCTGAACAAATCACGGCGCGAATTTCGGGCACAGGTATTCTCGAACTACGTGACGGCTGCTCAGCCCACACAGCCTCCGCTCGCCTTTCCGCCTCACACACGTTCACCCAAAAAGCAATCGCATCCTCGTTCGGCTCGTTACAATTCAACGTGTCTGCGAATAATCGCGCGGCATGAACGAGTCCGCGCACGCGATGTACGGACCTACGACAAGCTCATAGACAAACGAAGCAGAAGTTCACGCGCCGAAAAGCGCTTCACGCTCCGTATGGAGAATTGAGGCCCGGTCAGCTTGCGGCGAACAGTCGCGGCAAAGCTCGCTGAAATAGACTTTAAAAAAGCAACAGCTTTCGAATAGAAAACCTTAGCGACTACGCCTGGCGATCGACTTTCATTCACTGGACCCCTGATTCGGCGTCACTCATCGTCGCTTAGTCTGACATGGTGCTTTCTGCGTACGATGCCGGCAGCCCATGCGGATCTCATCAAGCACCAGCAGCAATGATCAACTGGAGATAGCGCGCAGCTGGACAGCAAGGCGTGGACAGTCGAGGCCAAACGCACCACCAGAAGGCAGCAGCTGTAACCAACATGCAGCGCGCGGCGCGCAGCCGCCAAAGGAGCTGCTTTTACGGCCGCCCCCCCCCCGCGCCGTCACCCCGCGTCGAGCATTCCTCCGACACGGCGGGAACCGGACACAAGGCAATAACATTAATGCCAGCAACAAGCGCTATCACGCATTCCTCGAGAGCAATAGCCCAGCGATAGCCCCACTGCTAATTGCCGCACGGAAAGCCGCGACTCTGCACCAAACGCCAGCGACAACACGCCCCGCGCGCGCGCGCGTATATTTCTGAACACAATAAACACTCGCCAGCCCATAACTATGCGCATCGATAAGATTGTTCGCGGAAGGCCGGCGCGGCAGCGCAACGCTTATGCACCATCCTTCGCCAAGCTACTCTCGGCGACGAAGAGCTTGAGTCCGGGACTTAGCCCGATGCTCATAGTATTAAGCATCTAGTTTTTTTTTTTCTCCTATATTCATTCATAGCCAGGCGCAGTGTAGCGCACTTAGACGGCGCCGCTAACTGACTGCCATGTACTTGTTTGTTTCTTTTTCAGATAGAAATATAGCTAATGGACTTAATTATGATTAATGTTTTCATAACGTTAATAATTTTATGTTGCAGAAGCTCCGCCCGTAATGTTGTAAAGACAGCAGTCGCTGTTAAAGACATAACACCCGCGTCTTACATTTTCCACCCAGTCGCACATTCATACACACCCACACGATAAACTCTTGGCCTTCACAGAGCCATGGGGGGGGGGGTCTGGTTATCGCACGGATAATCCAATGCGCTCAGCGCCAATTCGGTGCCTACGTGCACCTGCATCCCGGGGGACAAGACACAGATACCTTAATAAGTTCAAACAGAGATTAACACATAAAAATTTACCACGACACCGAAGCACGGCTTCACCTTTAGCGACCTGTTTTTTTTTTTTTTTTTGGGCGCCGAAGGATCGGACGCCCGCGGGCCTCGGACGTGTCACGACGAGCACTAGCTCTCGGGTGGCTATCTCCGATGGCTCGCTGCCGCGATGCGCCCAGCCATCGCGAGTCCAGCCAGGAATTATCGTCCGTTGCCTGCGAGTTCTCACGCGCAAGGATGCAGCGTGTGCATCTCTTTGCACGTGTGACGTCTGCCCGACGTAGTTGGGTCGAGCGGCAGAGCGGGCAGATCACCGCGACTACGGCACTCGAGAGCGGAGCTTCTCGCTGTCTATCAATTAAACTTTTATCATCGCAACTCTGCGTTCTGACGTGCTCCCAGAGCACCCCACCGTACCCAGTTCCTTTTTCTGTAGAAATTAGATTTGTTTAAATGCTTTGTCACTTCTTTTTACGTTGTTGCTCGCGCAACGGCTTCGAAAAACTATATTTACCTTAAAACATCCATCATCACTATGCAACAAATATAAGTAATTCATCGTTGTGACGCTTAGAGATGATAGAACGATAAAGATCAGCTTCCCATCATCGTGATCCAATCCCAAAACGTCGTAGTATAAGCGTGGAAATTTTTTTCGTATAGGTTTGTGAAGCGTATAAGTGTCATGTCTTGTCAACCAGTCCCTGATTCGTGATGCTGGTATCTTTTTCTTATTTACACTTATTAAATTTCTCGCTCCTGTGAAGCCAGCCTCATGCCCCGGATCAAAATATTGTTTTTCAATGTCTTATTATGTCATTATTATTGTCATTTAAACTGCAATTCGTTCCAACGTTTAGCTATAGGGTTAGATGTTCGAGTGCTTTTGCGTATTTCAGGGGTTTTTTTGCTTTTTTTGCTACAATTGTGTCCGTCATTAACGAAGAATCACTTTTAGTTTTTAGAAAAACGTCCATTTCCTCTTCGTTCTCGTTGTCCTCGTCGTCATCGTCGTTGTCTCTTCTTCGACTTCTTTTTTTCCAACTTTTCTCGAGTCTGCTTACAAAACTACTGCGAGATAGAGAACCATTGAGATTGAAAAATTCACTATTTCCAATAAACTCTCTCGGAATCTGTGTTTCAAAAAGTAATTCACCAAACTGTTTTCGACCTACGGCTTTAATATTTTTGCGTGCTCTAGCTACATCATTTACTAAGTCAATTATGTTTGAATTTTTTATTTTTTCTCCATCAATTTTTACAACAACACGTTGCACTCATAACTTATACCGGTTATTATTATTTTTAAATGGTTTAATAAAGTTTGTTTTTAATTTTTGTATAATTTTGGTACACTTTCATGATTTACTCATCGTCATGTTGATCTTTTTCATCACTTTTACATCTGCAGATTTTTTTTATCGTCAAACCGGCGTTTTTCATCGACAAAAAATAGATATCTCTGTAAAACTTGTAGAAAATCTCTATACTTGTCACTGTCAGACCTATATTTCCTGAATCCAAGATTTGTCTCATTTCACTATCAATGCGTGAAATTTATCTCCCTCGTTTGTACAGTTTAGTCATTAATTTTTCCCTGTCCGGGAGTTACTTCCTGGCAGCTGCTGTTGTTAACTATTATTGGTGCTGATTTTACACTTGCTTGCACTTTATGTAAACTTTCTTGAGGATCAAAACCATTTTCGTGTCTCTTTCCATTTATGCATTTAGAAAAAAGATCCAAAAATGCGGTTAACAAAAAGCCTAGAAAATTTCCGCCTTTTTGTACAATTATACGCTTCTTGCTTTTCCAGCAACTTTTTTCCGTTTGTACTTTTGTAAATTACGCAGAATTAGTTTTATACTTTCTCAGCTTCTTTTTTCGTGACGTTTAAACATACAATACCTTTTAATACGTTCAAGCACACTCACAAATGTGCTTTACAAGTTTTCATCGGCAGTACGCAATAACGCGAGTTGTTTTTTTTATTAGAGATGTCTCAATGCCTGTAGCAACACAACAATATTTTTCTTCAAAAGGTGATGCATTATTCTCTCATCAACGCGCGACTCTCACGAGATGCTCGCTTCGCCATTGTCGGACTATAACTGAATCGATTTTTTTTTTTGGCTCTACACAATATTTAACTTGCTGTACTGACTCGACGAATACTTGGGAAATAGACTGACTTGATATCATCATCAGGAAAATATACAACTACGGAAACGTTAATTCCTCAGGTGTACTCTGCTTCAAGTCAATAACTAATAGAAATGGCTTTTAGAGTATTATCATAAACTTCTTGCAAAAACTTGGAATCCTCGGGTATAGTGACGAGCAAATGCTGATCTGTGCACAGGTCTCGAGGATTCTAAATAAAACCATATAATTCGCCATTCAACGATATGTCACGCTGCCCTTTGTGAAATATATTCTGACATACGTAAATCACCGATGCATTATCGATGATGACTCCCTTGCTAAACAAATCATTATTGTACCATTATTCGCTGACTCACGCATCAGTCATCTATTTATTATCAATTTCGTTTTTCGGATCGTTCGAATAGTCCTCGTTACGCGGCATATCCTTCACGAAATTCAATCTCATACATTCTCCCACTTTATAACTCTCTCTGCCATTCACTATAATAAAATAGTATTCTGTCAGACTTCACATTAGCTCAACACATCAAGATGCTTTAAGAATCTCTGCACAAACACTGTCTTACCTGCCGAGTAGGGCCTGCACAAATCATAGTCCAGGATGCATAAATCGAGTATCCATTTTAACATATAAAGGTACACAACAAAAAAAAAACACAATACCCGACCCTTCTTGCTCGCGACGCTCCCACCACGGGGGCCCATCGTGGACTTGCCCCCTCTTACTCCATTCCATCTCAGGCACCGCCTCTACCGAGCGACTAGAGTTGCACGCAAGCCATGCCTCGAAATTCGAAGCTATATTCATTTAACACATACAACTTCTGAAAAGATGCCGACACTTTGTTAACGATGCAACACTTAACGGAACCGGTATAAAAAAATGTCACACTCCACCCAAATATTTATCTAAAGATAAATCTTGACACGCGCTACTCCAAAGTCACCGCGACCCCACTATAAGGCCCCACACCTGCAGAGCAACTAGACTTGCCTGAGCCATGACGTCACTGGCGCATAGGACCACGCCCCCTGTCTGCCTAGGCTTGCCCTCTCTACTGCTACTATTCCGATACTAAAAGGATAGGTTTACTCGAATTCAAAATCAAAAAACATATATGCACGTCCAATCTTATTACGATCGATCACGTAGTTCAGAATTATAAACAGTATACTACGCCGCATGACGCACGCACGCACGCACACACACACACACAGACAAAACCATCTGCACGGACATTTTATAAAACCATGAAACTCTCAAAATATACTAAGCTTTAATTATCAAATTATATGGTTTAACAAAATAATAATGTTCAGTCACACAGAGTATACAGGATGAGAGTTGAAGATTTGAATCTTAATATCTTTAAACTAAAGGTTTCATAAGCTACAAAAAGAACCTAGCCGAAGTGATCAAAAGATCAATCTTTTCCTAAAATTTCAACTCAATTAAACCGTTTTACTCCGTAATCGTACGACATAAAAAAACATTTTTTTTAGTTTTTGATTTTTTATCTCAAAAACTAGTCGCCAAAATTGACTTGAAAATTTTTACAACTAGTAGATATCGTTGGTTTTTACTGTCATGAATTTTTTCAAAACATTTAACTATTTATTTCCTGAGTTATATATGTTTATCGAAAAATTACCTTTTATATCATAAAAAATGAACAGACGAGTCAATCCAGAAAATCTTGTGGGAAAAAGTAGACAAATTTATGTTCTTTTAGATACACTATTGTTGAATATATTGTATAAATCATATCATTATAAAAAAGCAAAAATATTTTTTCAAAAATAGAAAAATGGCTATAATATGGCCATAAAATGGTCAGAATCATAAAACAAAAAATGACCTAAATTCAGAATTAGAAAAAATATATGCATGTCAAATTTTATTACGATCCGTCGCATGGTTCCAAAATTATGGCGGTATACGTACATACACACACACACACACACACACACACACACACACACACACACACACACACACACAGCCATCCGCACGGACATTTTCGAAAAACGTATGATTCGTACTCCAAACACCTCCAAATGCGTTTCCACGAAGTATTAGCAAAACTGATAATTTTACTATTACAAAGCTTCCTCTTGAGAAAGAAGCAAAGGCAAAAATATTTTTTCAAAAATAGAAAAATGGCTATAATATGGCCATAAAATCGTCAGAATCATAAAACAAAAAAATGACCTAAATTCAGAATTAGAAAAAATATATGCATGTCAAATTTTATTACGATCCGTTACATGGTTCCAAAATTATGGCGGTATACGTACATACATGTGTGTGTGTTCGTTCGTCGACATCTGTATCTCAGCTTCTACTCAGTGGATTTCAATCCACCAACTCTCATTTTCTTTGATTTTACTAGTACATAGTAAACAATTGTACAAGTCACTGTAACTAATAGATTCTCCTTAAACAACACTTTAAGAAATCACACTTGCAAACGCAAACGCCGGCTGTAGATCTAGAGGTAAAATCAAGAACAAGAAGATTTAATAAAAGTTCATGTAGTAGAAAGTTTATAGTAAAGTATTCAATAGCATCCGTGCCAAGTTTTAGAGCTCCTGCTCGAAAACTATGGGAATGATATAGCCAATAACTTGTTTACAAAATCAGATGTCGATTTTCTTGCCATTCCCATAGTTTTTGAGCATGAGTTTTGAAATTTTGCATGAGTGCTGTAGAATGCTTGAGAAAACTATATCAGTTATTTATAGAGACCCTGAACAGTTATTTGCATTGAACTAGAAAGCTTGAATTAAAGTTTTTTTTTTACTTTAATTTTAGTAGTTTAAAATAAATACTTTGTTCGTGCATTATAGCTATATGAGGGTATACGCGAAAAATGCCTTTAAGGGGTCGAAAAAAAGGAGGAATTTGAGATGTTGGGGCACGCGGCTGGAACAAAGATTTTCTTGTTCTATTGTATATGTCTAACAATGTAAGAAATTTTTTTCGAACACGTAAAAAGTGCCTTGTGACACTTTTTTGTGGGACCTTTAAATTGCATCAAAAATAGCCATTGTTCAATAGCATAGCACTAAATTTCCGAAAGCGCAAACTGAAAATCGCGTTTACTAGGGTGAAAGTACGGTAAAAGAGCTTTAATTTAAAAAAAAATGTGTTGAAAATGCTTGATTTGGTCAAAAGTTGTCTACCATTGAAAATATCGAAAAATCATGAAAAAACGTACGAATTTCTTGACTCCGAAAACTCCCGAAATTTTCATGATTTTTCGATATTTTCAATGGTAGACAACTTTTGACCAAATCAAGCATTTTCAACACATTTTTTTAAGCAATATATAATGTTGAAGGAAGATACGTGCCAAAGAATTGGCAGCGGTTTTTATGTGTTAAATATACTTGACTATTTACAATTTTGTATTTTTAAATATTAATTTATAAATAATAATAAGTAACAAGCAATGCAAACATTACAATGCTTCTTTATAATTTCTTAATCAATACACTATATATATATATATATGTGGGTGTGTGTGTGTGTGTGTGTGTGTGTGTATGTATATATAATTTTATTTCTAATTTATTACAAACTAATCCGTGTATTTCTATAAATACTCAATTAATAATATAATTTATACATTAGGAAAATAATATTATTTAATTTACCTGAGAATACTACTAAGAAAAAGTGATATTTTACGTTTTGGATCTGATTTGATTAAGGATATAATAGAAAAAGCTTGGCAATCGTCACCACCGAGTAATACAAAATCATTAGTAAAAAGCTTGTTCGAGTAGATTCAGTAAATTCAAATTCGCCGAGAAAGCTACAGATTCGGAGCTGGCAGTTATGTAATTTCTAGAACGCTGCTGGTCAGCTCTTTTGAATAGGGGGTTGCTATGGCAACGCTCGATCGCTCGCTCCCTCTCTCTCACTCTCTCAGCAGTACCTGTTGCCCGACTGTAGTCAGTTAAGCTGGAGAATCAGAGCTGAATACACTGCAGTGTCAGCTACTGGTATCGTTCTCACTTGGAGAACGACCGTTTAGTCTGTTTTTTATCACTCACTTTTCCTTGCTATTCTCAAGTGTACATACACTCTTTCTTCAATATATTTTGCTCTTTGCGAGCTTTTATTTGTTTAACCATTGAGTCGCTTTTAATTCATAGCAACCTTAATCCCAGAAAAGATCCAACGTCTACTTAATTTGATAGACGCTAAATAAAGCTTATTTCAAAACAGTAAGGTTCTTAGAAGTGGAAAATCTTAGCAATTCCGGAAAATGTGAAGAATGTAAAATTATAAAAGTTAGTTAACGTTAAATCTTCTCGTGCCTAGCTGTGTATGCAATGTTCATTCAAAGCTTTGCAGGCTGCTATCAAGTTGTGTATAGAACGTGTATCTTAACAGCAAACCAAGAGTGATTCATAGATGTCTGAGGATCAGTTTACGAAAGAATAGCATGCTTAGCTGTGAATATTATACTCATAATTAGCTCTACCTGCTTCTACAAAATTGTGGGTCTGCACAAAAACTTATTTTTCATTAAAAAACTAAGAACCAGCCAGATAGGTTCCATTGAAGCAGTATTTAAAAAGTTTACGTGCCCAGCTATGGATTTGGCGCTGGTAATCAGCTCTACTGACTAAAATCAAGCTGTTTATCTAAATACAAACTTATTTTTTAATAAGAAACCGAGAAACAGCCAAAGAGGTCTGTTCGAGGCAGTATATAAGTAGATAAACAAAGATGATTCTGCGGCAGGATGATACTGCGGCAGGTTTATTCTGGAACACCATGATGCGCATGCGTTGCACAAACTGCGGCAGGTTAATTCTGCAGCACCGTGACACCGTTATAATTCACATGCGTTCTAATTCACGTGCGTTTTAACTCATAGAATAATTTTTTTCGTTTCTGCTTCACAGCAGAGAATGAACAAAATTTTTGGTACTGCGGAAATTCGAACCGGGAACCTTTCGGTTAGCAGTCGGTAATCTCACCGACTTACCCGTTACGAGTTTTCGAAATGACAGGTTTGGATCATCATTATAAGTTTATCTACTACCACTACTACTACTACTACTAATTGGTTTGGATCACCATTACAAGCTTATCTATTAATAATTTTTTTTTAAATTTAAACTTTTTTATTGATTGAAAAAAAAAGAAGTCACCGGGATTTGAACTCGAGATTTTCCGATCTCGAGTCTGTCGCCTTAGCGACTTACTCATTGTGACCTTTTAGCGCTACTTAAATCGTTTGTAGCCACTTTTTTCAGGTTGAGAATTCGTATTCGTCGAATATTTTTGCGAATATTCTTTCCATTTAGAAGACGAGGAATCCTTTTTTGTTCTATCGTCTTTTGGGAGCTGCGTGTAGCCGGAGCTGCTTTGGTTTGAACCCATCTTGATCAAATGACTCGAATGAGCAATGGTGCGAGTATTTATGCTTCGTCAGACGAGATGTCTTCCCATTCCATGTATAAGCAGGTGAAGTAAAACTGCCTCATGAGTCTGACGTTTTGACGTGCACAGGTGGCTTTGTGTGCTCCATTATGATTAGTGCATATGGTGACTAATTTTGGATGATCAATAGATCGATAGCCGCTTTCCGTGATATCGGTAACTTTAAAGTTAAAACGTTCGAGCCACTTTTTATTTAAATCACCAATGACGAAAATATTGCTGGCGTCTTTGAGTGCATCTCGAAGAAGGTTTCCTATTTCGGTATACTCGTGATCACCGGAGTTTCAGCTTAATCCGTGATGATACAGTTCAAGCCATACATTTTCACTCTTGTACTTCTCAGATAACTTGCACCAAGGAAATGGTTCTTTGAATAAAAGTACAACAGGTTCAGCTTCTTCTTCAAGAGGTAGTATGGCCAACTCCTTCAAGACGAAGTCTTTGCCGGGTTTTTTAAAGCCCTGCATGTCCACTGCGTACTCCATCTTATATGAGCGTCTTGATATCACCGCTGACGGGATTATACTGAACAATGCGATCGTGTAAGATCAAGCAGTAAGCTGATGTTCCAGCTGGAAAGTTGTCTCGAGATTCGAATTCGAGACGAACGTCGACTGGAGCACTTTTCAAAGACTCGTTCTGCTTCGAACAGTCGATTACTATGAGCGGCACGCGTGAAATAAAATCGATTTTATTTACGACAGGCTCTGAAAGTCTGTCATAGTAGATGCTCTGGAAATTCGCAAACATATCGTACAATATGGCGTATTGATAACGATTGATATCCAAATTTAAATTGCCGTATGGATAGTATTGCGAATTTAGGAAAAGCTTCACGTTGCTTATATCGCAATGGTCAAATTGACTGGCATTCTTTTCTCGCTGATTCTTACGATTTGTTTGAAATCCCAAGATTACGATGCGTGGTTTTTCCAATTGATTGGAAGTCTTGACAGTCCATACATTTTTAGTTGAGGTCGGAAGAACAGGATACTCGTACAACTCCCAACTGCGGAAGCTCATACTGATTGGTCGATTTTTTTCTATGTAATTGAGAAGTCGAATTTTATTAGTGTTTGATGCTACGACGTACGGCATGAGCCATTCAATTTTCGTCAATTCTAATTTATAGTCCTCGAAGGTAGCGACATCGGCCACAACAGTCGACGTCTGAATAGCATTCAAATTGTTTCGCGACCTAGTCAGTTCGAGCTCATGTTTCACGTTGACTACGATCTTTCTATAATCTTCGGCAAACCCGAATATCATACTTAGCGGTATATTAACGTCGAAGCAGCCAGACTCATTGGTCAGTGATTTACTCTCTTCAATGTCTAAACAGCCTGCATTTTCCAGTAGTGAACTTTCACTGGGATTGTGTGAAATCCAGCCTTTCATGAGTGTGGTCAAACGGACATTTTTACACTTGTCGATTTCTACAGCATTAATTTCATATCTGATTTCTTCGAACATGTGACAGATAGCGTTGTTTACTAGCTTAGTACGTGCTAGAGCAGTGCCATTTGGTTTCGTCAATTTGCCGCAAATGTGCAGCGAACTACGTGATGGCAAAAGACTCAAATCTTGATGCTGAATAGCGATGCGAATCTCATCGCTGTTGTTGTACGATAAAACCGTGTAGGGTTGATGAGCATGCAGCTCATAGTTTGCCAACGATTTATCAAAATTTACTGGTGACTGTATGCTTAGAATCTCGTCCATTTTTTGTTATACAGCAGAATAGTAAGCAAGTTATTTTCCACCAGGGGCGATGACTCGCAAATTTAGGCTTTTTAGGAACTGAATGTTTTGCCGTGTTAGCACTTTGGCGTTTCGCCGACGACTGATGACTGAGCGACATGTCGGTTTGCTTTTATAGCCTCTCCCGACTTTACTATTATAAACTATTCCCATTATGTTGATTTTAGATGCAATCGGATCGTAATAGTTTCGTCTCGAAAATTTACAAGATGTCCGTCTTGATCGACTATGCGAATTTGTAAGTGATCTATGCTCTTGACGGTGACTGGAAGGTAAATGACTTGCGATGGGACTTCGATGATCTTATATCCAGGTGGAACTGCGGAGAAAAATTCGTGAATAGTATGCGCTAGTTGTCCGTTTATGTAGGCGCCGCTGGTTATATTGCATTCGATTCGCAGAGCATTAACTTTGAGAATAGCAACTGGCGAGTCAGAAGAATGTACCAATCGTGCCTGGCGGTCGAAAATCAATCTTCTGATTGCATTTTATGACGCTGCGAAGTGTATTGTTGTTAGGTTGTATGCTGATTGAAATCCCCTTTTTACTCAAAATTTCACGAAGATAACTCTCGATATCTTCGATCTCGTAACTACCAGTAGGTAAGACGATTTTCTCATTGCCAACGTAAAATTTATTATTTTCTTTATCGATATTGGGTATCGAATTAAAAGTTAAAAGTTCAACCAATCCGAGAACGTATTGTTTATGCGGGGATAATTCAATGGGTGGAAAATACTGAGCTTCGAGTATCGATGAAGTACCCGAAAGAGTCAGAGTAAGTGAATTCTCCATGACTGTTGAATTGGAAATGAGTTAAGTCAGAATTTTCGCATCTTTATATAAGAGTTTGTTGCTCAAAAATTTGAGACAGAGGTGACCACAGTTGAATGAATTATAGTCTTGATATCTTTCGGGGTTGTACTTGACTCCGTTAACGTCTAAATATAGCATCAAGTCTGTTGGCGGCTGAAGATTGCTAAAACTATCGAAATAAACAACAGATTTGCCTCGTTTACGGTATGCCACCCAGTGCGTTCCAGGACCACTGGCATCATCCAAGTTTACGACAGCTGATTCGTTGTAACGTGGGCCGTCGACAGGCAAATCGTTTCTCATGAAAACGCCGCGAAAATGCGGTATTTTTAAAATTTTGGCATACTTTACGATATCGGAGTCAGTGAGCGGTCTTTGTGGTAATCTTACTTTCAACGATGTTTTTTTTTTTAATCAATGCCTTGCCATGTGCTATGCGAAGACCCATTCCCGTTTTGTGAGGTTTCAGATAAAGTCCTTTACCGATACTCAACTCTTCCATCTTTCTATTATGTCTCGCAGTTTCTTCCAACTGTAACTTGGCTGCTTTGGCGTCATTGACCGCTTTCGCGATACCTGCAGCTCCTCCTGCCATTGCGCCAGCAGCACGCAACCCAGCGAAAAGAGGTATAAGGAATGGTAAGAAACCTCCTACCTTGGAGGGTACAGGTAAAACATGTGGAACTAGTACCTTGTGCTTGCCACCTGCTTTCTTAACTGCATCGCGAGTTCCTTTCAATGCAGAAAGAATGGCTTTGCGAGTGTTATTGCTTTGTATCATAGATTTTGCAGTAGCTTTTACGATTTTATTCAATCGTAAACTTTTCTTCCTTTTTCTCTTCGCACCCATTCCAAGTTTAGTCTTTAACTTCATGGCTTTTGAAACAGTGAAAGCAGCTATTTTCTCACCAATACTCGAGTCTTTCGATGAAGCTCTTTGTGAAGCTTTTTCAGCTAAAATTTTATCAGCTACGGTTCTAGCCTCGTCGTTATCGTGATTCTGCGAATATGCGATATCGTGCTCTTTGCAGGCTTCGTCGAGAGAATTAATTCCTGGATCTCCTCGTGCTAAACGTTTTGCTAACTTGGTACCTGGACCGCAGTATCGATATCCTGGCAAGTGAAGTTCTACCGGAAGCTTGTCGATAATTTTGTTTACGAAACCACGACCACGTCGTCGTTGTCTGTGTACGATCATTCCTCTCTGAAGGTTTATGATTAACTGGTGCTTAGAGTAGAAAAGCGTCCTATTTATACCCTGAGCGACTAGTCGATGTCGAACATCCAAACAGTTCAAAGCATGAATTTTAAGGAACAGCCTATCAAGCTCCCGGTGCCGAACTTTGATTCAGTCGTTGAGCGAGATAAAAGGGTTAAACGACATGGTGATCTGTTGCCAGATAGTATAAGGGCAGTATTTTGCGGACCGTCGAATTGCGGCAAGACTAACAGCTTGCTAGCGCTCATAACGAGTCCCAATGGTGTTAGGTTTGAAAATGTATATGTATACTCCAAGTCGCTCAATCAGCCAAAGTATACATTTTTAAAACAACTGTTGGAACCTCTCAAAGGTATAAAATATTTTCTTCAGCAGCTCTTCAAGCAGAAATCCAAAAGGTGTTAGAAATTACATCTCGATTGGAAAGAGAAATGAACAATTTAGATTCCCTCGTTAAAGCACATAGAGATGAACTTGATTTAAAATTACTTAAACTTACGACAGATATCCAGACTATAAAAGAGGCTCCCACAAAAATATCTGAAGGCAATCACTTGTCAACAGTGCCAACCCAAAAGCCAAAAACTACGTCACAAGCCTACTCATTTGAATACCCGAGGTATGGATAAGACTTGAAAAGAGGCATTACAAGATATTTCTGGCTGCAATTTCATGCTTGTCGTCAAAGTGACAACACTATAATGGAAAGAGTCGTAGAGGAAATTCACAAACCGGCTCGACGTAACTATCCATGTCACAAGTTTGTCATACGAGGATTGGATAAAACTTGGCAAGCTGATTTGGTAGAAATGCTGCCGTATTCTAAGGAGAACAAAGGCAACAATTATTTGCTCACTGTGATAGATGTATTTTCAAAGTATGCTTGGGCTGTGCCCGTGAAGAAGAAAACTGGAAAAGAAGTTGCTGCTGCTATGAAGTCAGTACTCAGTCAAGGTCGAGTACCAAAAAACTTGCATACAGACAGAGGCAAAGAATTCTACAATTCCGATTTTAAAAAACTCATGGAAAAGCATAAGATCAATCTGTATTCTACGTATAGCAAAATGAAAGCTTCCATTTGCGAACGCTTCAACCGCACTCTAAAATCCACAATGTAGAAAAAATTTAGTTTACGTGGCAACTACAAATGGCTGGACATTTTGCCTGGTTTATTATCAACTTATAATGGAAGAAAACATCGAACTATCGGTATGAAGCCTAAAGATGTATCGCGTACCAATGAAGCCATTGTGTTAAAACGNGTACCAATGAATCCATTGTGTTAAAACGTTTCGCGTTCAAGCGCGTACCCGTGAAGAAGCCAAAATTCAAAGTCGGCGACAAAGTATACTCCAAACTGGTCAACTGAGATTTTCACGATTACCAAAGTAGCAGCTACTAATCCAACGACGTATTATCTAAAAGACTATCAAGATCAGCCAATCTCTGGATGTTTCTACGAGCAAGAAATATTGAAAGCTAAATATCCGGACGTCTACCTAGTGGAAAAAGTCTTAAAGAGAAAAGGAAATCAAGTATTTGTAAAATGGCTTGGCTTTGACAGTACTCACAATAGCTGGATCAATAAAACTGATAATGTATAATAATATAATAATAATATGTATTAATGTGGTTTTTTTAAATAAAAAGAATAAATTTTAATTGAACGAAAATAAATTATTTATTGACTATAATATTTACAGCTGCCGCGCGCTCATATACATACTTATAATAAACTTATTATATAGAAGCGCAAACATGCATACACACGCGCACACGCACACGCACACGCACGCACACACGCGTGCACACTTTTTTGAACAAATTGACATTCTTAAAACTAGTTAAAACGCGCACACACTTCACTAAGACTGTAATTTTCAGTTCATGCGAGATCAAGACTGGTCCATGCGAGCTTAAGAATGGTTCGTGCGAGCTCGGACTAGCTAAACACTATTGGCCGACGAACTCGACGATGAAGCCTCCACGGTATATTATAAAAAGTTCTAGCTTGTTAGCTTTAGCCTGCAAATTTTCGTAGAAGTTTTCGTTGGCCAAGAACGTGTCGGAGACCTTCTTCGGGAGGAAAACGTCGAACTCTCTGTCCAACTCTGCGACGATTTTGGGCCCGTACTTCGTCTTGACCTCCTTTAAGACCGTTACCATGTAGCTTTGATCCTTCACAAGCTCGGCCAGCTTCTTCGTGGGGAGAAATCCTCCTTTTGCGATACGGTTAAGGCTTTCAATATCCATCTATAACAAGCAAAGTTGAAAAAAAAAAATAATAATAATAATCATTCTAGAATGTACAAGAATATAAATATGGCTTGTATGCTACTTACGTTGATAAGCTTTTCCTTCAAGTGAGCTGGGGATCGACGTTGCACTTCCTCTTCTTCGTCGGCGGAGATTGATTAGCGGAGGTAGATCTTACTTCTGGCTCGTCAGCAGACTTTATGAGCTCCTGGCTCCAGGGGTCCCACTCATATAGCCCTGCCGCCAACAGATCTTGTTCCCCCTCTCTAGGATGCGGCTCGACCGCGATTGGCTCCTCAACCGCGACTTCTCCCACTCTTGGCAATCCAACGACGGGGATTGGTGCTTCCACCTCCCTAGTTGGTCTGGGCACATCAGCAATTGGCTGTTCTATTCCTCTCACGGGAAGTGCTGCGGTAGGCTGCTCGTCCGCGATGATGCTATAGTGGCCCCAGGGTAGTGTATCCGTTGTATACTGCTGGAGAAAACGCTTATCGTCTCGAGCACTCAGAGCTATCTTCACTTCCTTCTCGGTGAAGAGCTTGTGCTTCCTGGTGCGAATATTCCGCTGCTCTCGAGTTACTACTGCGTCTTTCTCTCGCAGGCATGGGATGTAGTCGTCGAACCCGATAGTCGCTTTGACCACCGAGCTCTTGACACCCTTCGCTTTTTTGATAGGCTTCTGATTTTGGACTAGCATGGCATACATTTTGCTTCTAAGTCCAACGAACTCTAGCAAAATGTCACCGTTGCACTCGTCCTTCATCAGACCAACTATCTTTTTATTAGCGCGAGGCATGCCAAACGGATTATTCTCAGCATAGTCCCAAGTGTCAAACTCGTGTATATCTGCAAGCATCATTTCGTATACGTTCATATTTGACACTTCGTAAACTAAGCTGTCTGTATCGGTGTACAGAAGCTTGCACTTGTCACCAGCACGTTCGAGCATGTAGTCGTAATGAAACCGATATATCAGCGTCTTGGACAAGTCCAAAACGCTCAGTCCGATATATATCGGCTTCTTAATGCAAACCTCAGCACGGAACATCTGCACTGCCACGAGATCTTCGTCAAAGATGGTGCAATTATGGAAAGTTGGTTTCGCTATGAGAGCTTCGGCACCGTATCTTCCTTCCCATTTGGTTATCAGCTTGATTTCAACGTGCTTCCTCTCATTTTCCATAGTTTTCCCATAAACAGCGTTATTAAAGAGTTTGAAAAGCATTTTTTCAAACTCATTTTTAGCGTTCTTTCGCATGTCGCTGTTGAGATCAATATATTTCTTCAGCCATTTACTTTGCTCGAACTCTAGAGCGCGGTGAATTTTCTTCAGACGAAGCCCGTGTGCAAGAGCTTGTTTCAATGCTCTGTAATGAATCACATAATTCTTCTTGTCATGAAGTGTGGTCATCAGTTTCTTTTGTTTCGAACCTGGTGGACACATGTGTTCAGCACAGAAGGGCATGTCTCGATGAGCTCCATGAAGCGTTATCGGATACTCGAGATCCACTTCAAGGATATATCCCTTTGGGCCGTCATCGGAAACGTTGAAGAAGTTGGGCGTCTCGAGATCAGTTACCCACTTGAATTTTCCGTAGGGTAACGCTTCGGTCATCGCCCAGCCGTACAAGTTATTAGCGTCATAATACACAAGGTACTTCTCGTCGGCATCAGCATCGTATCCTTCATGCATGTATGGATTATTGGCTTTCGCGTATCGGTTACAGCACTGGTTGATTCCTCCGCGTATGCCACGGTCGACAAACATGAGCATGTCGATGTCCGTCAAGAGATCCAAACGCACCTAGAAATAATTGAGTAATATAAGTATTTTTGCGCATTTTTATAGTCATAAGATTATTTTAGTTACATTTACCTGTGTATATTTCAGCATAGCGTCCCATGACAGACCTGGCGTTGTGTAATAATGAGCTGGATCTAGCCCATACGCTTGCAGACAATTATTTCTGAAATTCTCGAAGACATCAGCTAGGAGTATGACATCAGTCTTGAGATACAAATCAGAGTATTGTCCTAGCGTCTGTACGTTAAGATCCTGCCCGACTCGCTTAGCGTACTCGTAATCTTCATCGGAGATGTGAGCATCGTACAAGCTGCTGAAGAAATCTTCTTTCGTCGGAAGATTTACTTCGTCCAGTTTCGCGAGAGAGGAAACGTAGTCGTATGGAAAGACTCCTTTCCTTTTCAGCAATGTAATCTGCTCTGGAGTGAAGCCATCTTCGTGAAAAACTCGTTCCAACATGTGTAGTTCCGTCAAGTATGACGATAACTTGTCTAAGAACGATGGCATGAACCGGAATGAGTCTATAAAACGTAGATTTATATTTGTGCCTTCAACAAACTTCGTGAAAGATATATATCTCTCTTTAGTTTGAGGCAGCAGATATACATGTCCAGGGAAACACGTTGCAATCTCTCTAATGAATAAATGGGCATCGTATCCACTGAGATTATGAAATACCACAGGAATCATCCTGGAATCCTGATAGTTCAGGTTGCATGAATTATGCGCAGGACCTCGGTATCTGCAAACAAGAAAAATACTTAGTTATATGTCTATATGGGTGGTTCTCTGTCAAATCGAAGATGAAAAATTTTTTTTTGGTTCAAACTTTATATATATGTTCTATAGGATGCCCGTGGCTCCCAAAAAATTTTTCAGCGCGATCCCTTCACTTGGCTTCAAGTTATAGCTGGTCAAAGTTGGTGTTTTAAGCGATTTTTGCATTTTTTGCCTATTTTCAATGATTTGTAGCTCATAATGGATGCATTTTAAACTAAAACTACCCTGATACTTTTTTTTGTTAAATTTCCTGAATTTTTCAATAAATTTACTTTTAAAGTCATATATACATGTTTAGGCTACCTTATTTGCATTTTAAACCTTAAAATGTGATAATCGAAGGGTTTGATCCGGACTCCGACTACTATCGTACGGTGAAAAGATACCTTTTTATAGTACAAATGTACCTGTACAAGAGCCAGAATGGCAGAAGCCTTTGTTTTTTGTTTAGTGAAAAACCCTCAGAAATGATTCAAATTAACTAATAATATGCTGTAGACAGAAGGACGTATCCATCATAAAAATACCACAGTGGTTGTTTATGTTAGTAAAAAGGAATCTGTCTGACGTCATATGTCTGACGTCATATGTCACAGTTAGAAGTAAATTTATTGAAAAATTCAGGAAATTTAACAAAAACAAGTATCAGGGTAGTTTTAGTTAAAAATGCATCCATTATGAGCTACAAATCATTGAAAATAGGCAAAAAATGCAAAAATCGCTTAAAACACCAACTTTGACCAGCTATAACTTGAAGCCAAGTGAAGGGATCGCGCTGAAAATTTTTTTGGGAGCCACGGGCATCCGATAGAACATATATATAAAAATTTTTCATCTTCGATTTGACAGAGAACCACCCATATATATTCGCAAATGTAGAGAGAGAGTGGTAAATTACTTACTCTCCTGTGAGATGGCAATGATCTGGAACCTGTGCATCTTTTTGATTAAAAGGTTTGTCGCATATGTGGCATTTACGAGCGATGCTGAATTCTGATTTTTCTTGATCCGTCAAATCTCTCATTGCTACTGTATTTTTGTACATGTTCTGTAATTCCAAAGCGAGAGCGTGGGGGCTGTTGACGAACCATTTGGCAGGTGAGTCTTCCTCGGTACTTTGTCTGTATGACTTGTACACAGATAGAGCGTCGTTGAAGCTGCATTTTACAAAGTATCCCACACTGTATGGTTTGTGTTGTTGGTATGCACGCTTATGATCGTCTACTGGTTCCAACAAACACTCAAAATCAGCGTATACAACGAAGGGTACTCTATTTCTGTGCACAAAGTTCTTGAACTGCAGCACACTGTCCCTTGCCTTTGGCAGCACTACTTTGTACTCGTTCAGTTTCATGCAATCGATAGTGTGCGCAGCCAATTTCTCTTCGGTCTGGAAATAATGTAGGCAACGATCGCACAGATGCATTTTGTTCGAGTGCTTGCCCACTTGTCTCAATAAAAGCCGAGAAAGATTTTTTATCCACACATAGTGATAATGATATGGTTGTGCAGGTTCTCTCTCTTCTTGCACGTCGTCGTCTTCGTCATTGTATACGCTTTCCACAAAAAGCAGGTTGACGTGTTTGTCCTTCTTCTGTGCAGTCAAGTGTCTCGGTAAAACGATATACTGTTCACCTTTCTTCAAGAAGTATACATTGACTGAGACATCGTTTTGTTTTTCAAATTTTGCGACGTTTCTCGGGTCAACGGGAAACTCGATGCCCTCGAAATTGTATGTATTTTCATATTGAGCATACGATGTCACTCTGTGCGCATTTACGCTGACTGGGTGCAGCGCAGACAAAATAGCCCATTTGAAACACTTATTATCGTTCTTGTTAATGACATTTATGCATGCCTTTTTATTCTTGATGAACAGTGGTAAATCGATGTAAGAGCTACCTCGCAAGGGATTGTACTTGTTTACATTAATTACCAAGTTCAATACCGTTCGCAGAGTCCAGCCCGATTCCTGCTCCTGAAATTCTTCGGAATCAGCATCGATGCACTGTATCACGTTCGATTTGAACCAGTCATTTAAATCGGTGCTCGAGTGTATCGGTGCCGTCTTCGTATTGAAGTATTTGATGTCCGATACTTCTTCACCATTTCTCACATTCACGTATTCTGCAGCCAACACAGCATTCACTTTGACATTATGCTCTTTTTTAAGAGTCTTATTCACTTCTGTCATGAACTGCTGTTGAGCGTCTTTCAAAAACTTTGATATCTCCAGATGCTTACGATTAGTTATAACACCTGTTTTTATCCGATTTTCAAAAGCGCTGTTGACATCGTCCCACTCCACTGCCGGGGCATTTGCTCTTTCATCTATGCCTGCTCCGATAACTTCTGCGTTTAGCTCATGACCGCGCATCAAGCGTAACGCGCTTTTGATCAGAGCTGTAGCAGATTGAAGCTTTTGTTTATCGGACACTGTCAAGGTTGGAGAACATGCAAGGTGACTCGCTTTGCGTATGGCCACATCTCCAAGATCCAACCATCTCTTGATGTCATCAGGACTGGCATCACCAGCTAAGACGCTCAGGTAGCAATTCCACAGGTGAAGAGACGTTTCCTTGATGTATTGTGCCATGGTCCTTAGAGAAAGTCGTCTTCAGAGAGGTTGAAGTTCTGAAAAAGCTGACCGCTGCACAGACTAGGCGTTTGGCAGAAATCAGAGGGATGCATAGTCGTTTGGTTGCTAAACCACGTGCATCGCTCAATAAAAATATCCTTCAGGCACGAATCGATGCCCTGAAGCAGATCTGGGAGGAGGCTCGTGGGGCTCATGCTGATATCGCCGCTAGGGATGATGCTGAGAGGGACGTTTATATCACCGAGGATGAGTTTGGCACTCTCGAACAGGCGTATGAGGAGGTTCTCGACGAGTTTCTGACCTTGCTAGCGCAGTTTGAGATCGCTGATCAATCCACACTCCCTGGCGGAATTCTAAATTCTACTTTGTCGGAAACAGGGATCACAAAACTTCCCAAAGTCAATCTTCCTTCGTTCTCAGGGAATTATGAAGATTGTGCAAGTTTTAGGGATAATTTCAGGATCATGGTTCATGACTTGCCTCGGATTGCTGATGCGACTAGACTTCAGTATTTGAAAATGTGTTTGACCGGCAGTGCGGCCGATTTAGTTAAAGATGTGCCAACCACTAACGCTAACTATGCAAGCACATGGAAGGCGTTGGAGGATCGTTACCACAATCCGAGGCTCATCATAGCCAAGTATTTGACGGCTTTCATGGAGCTTCCTCACCTGAAGAAGGAATCAGCTGATGACATACGCTCCTTCATTGACGAAGCTAGTCGTATCGTTCGTGCTTTGCGGGGACTGCAGATGCCAGTGGATCATTAGGATGTTTGGTTCGTTTTTCATTTGTCGGAGCGCTTAGATCCACAGACTCGCAGCCGGTGGGAGTCCTTGCTCAGCGAAAAGGAGCGGACACCAGTGCAGAACGAAGCTGAGCGGACGTACACTCCGGCAACATTCGATGAGTTTGTCGAGTTCCTCGAGACAAGAGCTCAAACTCTGGGTATGCTTGCTCCTGAGCGACGTGGTGAGAAGCGGCCGGCTCCTTCATCTATCTCGGTGCAGCCTCGTAAGATTTTCCATGCTAGCTCTTCGCAGTGTCCTCTCTGTGCTGAATCCCATGCTCTTATGCGATGCTCTCAGTAATAGGGCAAAAAACCCCAGGATCGCCAGAAGGAGGTTCAGCGGTTGCGGCTCTGTTTCAAATGTCTCGGGTTTCATAAGGTGCAGTCTTGTCCCTCTTCTGGTCGTTGTTCGGTGTGTAAGCAGAAGCATCATTCTTCTCTTCACGACTCCAGCAGGAGCAGCCAAGGTTCAACGCCGGCCGCACCCAAGAATAACCAAGGGAATCCGGGCAGCGGCTCAGCGGTGGTGTTGCATGCAGCGAGGTCCGTAGTGTCTTCAAGAAGGATTCTGCTTGCTACGGCGCGTGTATTGGTGGTAGGTCCAAAGGGCAAGGGCACTTATGTGCGGGCGCTATTATATCAAGGCTCAGAAGCGTCATTTGTGTCAGAAGCCATTGTGCAGTTGCTTGGACTGCCTAAGCGACGTACACATGTGCCATTGTCTGGTCTTGGAGCTAGTGCAGCTGGCACTGCTCGTTCGTTTGCTCCACTTACTCTTCGATCAGCGGTAGATTCGGAATTCCAGGTTGAAACTGAGATGTTGGTTCTCCCCAAACTCACGTCGCTTCTTCCTTCGTATGAGATTAGCGAGGAATTGGCCCGAGAGCAGTTTCCAGATGTCGCTCTAGCTGATCCAGAGTTTGCGGTGCCGAAAAAGATTGATATGATCTTAGGGGCTGATCTTTATGGCCAGTTGCTTCGCTCCGGGGTGAAACGATCCACAACATCGTCGCTCGTTGCTCAAAACACCGTACTCGGTTGGATCGTCTCCGGGCCGATGGATGCAGGGATGACACGGCGGGCGGCGGATGCAGGGATCCACCTTCCGGTCCAAGCGTTTCACTGCGCCCTCGAGGATGACTTGGATAAAATGCTGCAGCGATTCTGGGAACTTGAGGAGATCTTGGCTCAATCCCTTAAGTTGAAGCCGGAGGATGAGATCTGCGAGAGAATCTTTCGGGAGACTCACCAAAGGGACGCACAGGGTCGGTATATGGTGAAGCTGCCACTGAAGTCTGATCTTCCTCCAGTAGGTGCGGAGTCTCGGGGTATAGCTCTTAGCTCTCTCGCTAATCTACATCGTCGCTTTTCACGTGATCCGAAGCTTGCTGAGAAATATCGGGAATTCATGGAGTTGTACGAGAAGCTAGGGCACATGAAGCGCGTTCCACAGTCGGAGATTCACACACCGAATGCTTGGTACGTGCCTCATCATCCAGTGGTGCAAGTGCTTGCCTCATTGTGGAAGCTGAGGGTTGTGTTTGATGCTTCTCGTCGTACGAAGGACGGGCACTCGCTCAATGCCTTCTTGTTTACAGGTCCTGCGTTGCAGAAAGATCTCTCCTTGATTCTCTTAAATTGGCGTAGGTATCGCTTTGTATTCACTGCTGACATAGTCAAGATGTTTCGACAAATTCAGGTGTATCCAGAGCATCAGGACTATCAGAGGATCGTCTGGTCACCCGACGCAGCATCGGACCCGGTCGATTTTCGTTTGACTACTGTCACTTATGGGACGGCTTGCGCTCCTTACTTGGCTATTCGCACTCTATCGCAGCTGGTTAAGGACGAAGGCCATCGCTTTCCACTCGGGGCTCGTTGTCTGGAGTCTGAGACGTACGTTGATGACACTTTCGCGGGGGCGGATGATCTGTCGATTGCCATTCGAAAAAGAGTCGAGCTTACCGAGTTGTTAGCTTCAGCAGGAATCGAGTTGGACAAATGGGCTGCAAACCATCAGGAGCTGCTTCCAGATTCAGCGCGTCAGGTCTTGGAGAAGCAGATCGGCGAGGACGAGTCAGTCAAGGCCTTAGGCGTTCACTGGATTCCATCTCAGGATTATTTTAGGTTCAATGCGGCCAGTTTGGAGAGCTTGTCTGCAGCCTATACGAAGAGATCTGTCCTCTCGAATATCGCTCGCTTATTTGATCCCTTGGGTTGGCTTGCTCCAGTCACCGTCATGGCAAAGATCCTGATGCAGGATATGTGGATTCTAAAGTGCGATTGGGACACACCCCTACCAGCCGAGATTCGTGAGCGCTGGTATGAGTATTCCAAGAGTTTATCCGCATTACCTTCCTTGTCGATTGAGCGTTGGTTAGGTGGTACGACTGATTGCTCGTACCAAATACATGGATTTTCAGACGCTTCTTCTCGGGCGTATGCTGCGGCTGTGTATCTGCGTATCGACGAGGGCAACGGACAGGTTCGAGTGTCTTTGTTAGCGGCCAAGTCGAAGGTAGCTCCCGTAAAAACGGTGAGCATTCCCAATTTAGAGTTGTGTGGCGCAGCTCTTCTTGTCAAGCTTGTTCAGCATGTGACCAAGTTGGATTTTCTGCAGGGGTTGCCAATATTCGCTTGGTCAGACAGTCAAATCGTGCTTATGTGGCTTCGCAAGCATCCATGCCATTGGAAGACCTTTGTGGCTAATCGAGTTTCATTGATTCAGACTGAGTTGCCGTCGGCAACGTGGGCTCACGTTCCGACAAAGGAGAATCCGGCTGACTTGGCGACGCGAGGAGTTCAGCCGGGAGAGTTGGCCAACAGCACTCTTTGGTGGCAGGGCCCGGCGTGGCTATCCATGCCTCCAACAGAGTGGCCTAAGCCTGCTGACCCGGTTCGGGCTAATCACGCTCGCCCAGGATCCGAGGAATCTGAGATCCTGACTAGATTCTCGTCCTTGACAAAGCTTGTTCGTGTTGTGGCACTTTGCAGACGTGCTATTGTTCGAATTCTAAACCGGAGAAAGCCAGCAGAGAGCTCTTCGTCTTCATTTTTGACCACTGCTGAGCTGTCCTCTGCTCGGGTGGCAGTCATTCGCCTAGCACAGGCAGATGCGTTTGCTGAGGAGATCAAGCTGTTGAGATCGGAAAAGAGACTGCCGAAGGGCAATCGGCTCAGTACTTTAAACCCGTTTTTGGGCAATGAGGATGGCCTCTTGCGTGTAGGAGGTCGATTGGCTCAATCCGGTCTCTCTTTCGATCGAAAACACCCCCCAATTCTGCCTCAGAACTCTGCTCTTAGTTTATTGTTTGTACGACACGCTCATCGCCAGTGTCTTCACGGCGGTCCCACTTTGACATCGAGCATTCTAATGCCTCAGGTGTGGATTTTAGGTAGGAATCGGCTGGTCAAATCGACGATTCGCGCCTGCGTGCCCTGTCAACGGGTTAAGCCTCACTCTGCTCAACAACTTATGGGTGATCTTCCTGCCGATAGGGTGATTAGTAGTAGGGCCTTCTCTCACTCCGGACTTGATTATGCTGGTCCCTTCCAGATCCGGATGGCGAAGGGTCGTGGAAATCGTGCTTTCAAGGGTTACATCGCTCTGTTTGTTTGCTTTGCTACCCGTGCTATTCACCTAGAGCTCGTTAGTGACTTGACTTCCGCATCGTTCATCTGCGCGTTCCGTCGCTTTGTAGGGAGGCGAGGCATTTGTGCAAATTTGTACAGTGACAACGGTACGAATTTTCAAGGAGCGGATAAGGAACTCAGAGGTATGTTCCAGCGTGTCTCCGACTTTTATAAGGACGTCGGCGCTGTTCTTGCCAACGATGGAACCAACTGGACGTTTATTCCTGCTAGTGCACCCCATTACGGCGGGTTGTGGGAAGCAGGTGTTAAGTCGGTGAAGCATCACTTAAAGAGGGTTGTCGGCGAGAACACTCTCACCTTCGAGGAGTTTTCTACGGTTCTGGTGGAAATCGAAGCTTGTCTCAATTCTCGTCCTCTAGGTGCATTGAGTGCTGATGTCAACGATCTAAGGGCGCTTACTCCCTCTCATTTCCTCAATGAAGGAGTCTCGGTGTTACTTCCGGAAGCTGACTGTCCAAAGTTGCCAGAGAATCGGTTGACTTGGTTTCAGCTACTGCAGCGCATCAAAAACAACTTTTGGAAGCGTTGGTCGACGGAGTATCTCCTTCAGTTGCAAGAGCGAGAAAAGTGGAGAGATCCAAGCGAAAATTTCGCAGTAGGTCAGCTGGTGCTGGTGAAGGATGATCGGTACCCTCCATCAAAATGGCCATTGGGCAGGGTCGTTGAGGTGCATCCTGGCCCAGATGGTCTGGTGCGAGTCGTCACCATCAAAACCGCCACATCTTCTCTCCGACGACACGTTGCTCGACTTTGTCCTCTGAGGTTAGACGAGAAGGTGAAGTGAGCGGTTCTTTCGATCCTCTAGGGCCTGATTCGTCTGTTCGACGAAGGCGGGCGGAATGTTCGGGTTATTCAGGGTTGATTAGGGAAATTTGAATTTCGCGCCGCAGCGCGTCGAGCGCTGCAGTGAGAGCGGGCGAGCGCATGCGCGTGCCGCCAGGGGCGTCTCAGTTTTCGCGCGGGACGTGGGCTCGCGTGCACGTGCCTGTCAGTTCTGACAGCTCCTCTCGAGTAATCAGTCGACACCACGTTTTTGTTATAACCGGCTTGCGATTTACTTATTGTAACAGCGTGCGATTAGAGTCGTTCTTAACGTCCTTTTCAGGACGATCGACTCTCGTATTTGTATTTGCGTGCGTCGCGTAGTGTGGGTGTGCATTTTGCGACCGGCGTGCTGTGTGATTGTGTTCTTCGTGTGTTGGAACTTCGGCCACGTGCAAGCTTCCTCGACGTGCCGATCTCCATCCGGCGATCGCTCCTACGCGGCAGGGCTGAAAAGGTCTGCCCGTGGTGACAGGATTGGTTTCCTCGAGACGTCGAGGCGTTCTGCGACCGAGGAAGGGGCATCCCACCCACGTGCGACCAGGACTTTACATCGTGTCGTCCACATTCTCTGCGCTAAAGGTAGGAGAGCTCTCCAGCGTGCGAAAAGGTACCTCGCGGCGAATGCGTTAGCTGTAATTGCGATTTTGTCTATCTCTCTAATTTTTGTTCTATCCTAGAGTCACTTTCCTTTGTATAATTTCTCTCTTTGTTTGAATAAAATCACGCGCTTGTCCCGGCTTTCCTCTCTACTCCGCGAGAGGTTTTACGCCGAGGCAAGTTGTCTTTTTTTCCCGCGCAATAAATTGTGTTTTGTGTTCTGATTTATTAACTCAACCTTCCCTCACTCAATCCACCATTTAGTTTAACACACATATATATATATATATATATATATATATATATATATATAACTCATTAGCTTTTGTTCAAAAGTCTATTAAATTCTATAGAAAAATCTATCGATTTTAATTGCTGTTTTTTTATCTATCCATTTTAATTGTAATTTTCCTCATTGACTCTGAATGATTGAATGGAATTTAATTGAGTTTTATTGGGAAAAAACGCGATTAAGGCTTGCCAGTTTTTCGGGTCAGCTATCATGGGTCACAGGAAGTGCCTGTCGTATTTTTTATTTGTGTAATTCGGATTCATCAACTAACAATCACAAACAATTAAAGTTTATATCACATTTCATTGCGTTATAAGTAGTTGAAAATGATTTCAATGATATGCATTAAATACGATCAAAAATGATAGCAATGAGCAATGATCGAAATATGACTCATGGTGATTAACAGCTATAAGATGTATTATTTGCGATTCTAATACTGTATATTACAAACGATTAAAATGATTTTAATTATATGCGATTAGAAACAATTTCATTTGGCTCATCATTAATTACGTTTAACTAACAAACAATCAATTAGAATTAAAATTTATTACTTTTAGTTATAATATAGTCTTTTAAAAACAATACGATTACTTTGGATTAAACCTGACATTGCCGCATTATTTTCAGCGATTTCAAGGATATTAAAATAGATTAAAATTCAATTAAATCGAATCGTTAGTGTTAATGCGGGTAAAAAACGATTAAAATTAATGCTAAAAATAAGCATTAATTGCTATATGATTAAAATGTATTAAAATTGATTCTTCTGAAATGACCACGAGGATTAGAAGTATTAAGAATGATTAAAATGTGATTAAAATTAATCAAATTTTGTTTTATTGGGAAAAAACGCGATTAAGGCTTGCCAGTCAATTTTATCGACTTTTATCGATTTCAATGGAATTGTTTTAGCAGGGCATTTTTCTGTTTATTAGGATATAAGAAACCTGCATGCAAAGTTTTAACTGTCTATCTTTCATATATTTCAGTTTTATGAAAATGCATGTTTTCAAAGTTAGCATTAGAAATTAATTGATCATTTAAAATAGATATTCATATTTCAAATAGATATTCATTGTTTCNTGTTTCAAAACATATAGATTGAGAATTAAAGTCCCTTAGCGTTCCCACCAGGTCCGGTGAAATTACATGCTTTTAGAGCACAATGTTAAAATAAATCATTATACTGAGAAAGATAAGCTTTTTTATGTTATATTGTTGTAAAACAAAGCTGTTTGCAAAGTCTAATGTCTCTATCTATGATAGAAAAAAATATATGTGAAAAAATGTGAAAATTGATTCCAACAATACAGGTCCTTTTTATGAAATTTCAAGGTTTTTGACTTTGCTGACAAAAATTATTTTAACAGGACCATTCAAAGTGGGATTTTATTGTCTATTATCTTCGAACCCACTTCTATGCAAAGTTTCAACTCTCTATCTATCATAGATAAAGAGTTATGAGACAAAGTGTGAAATTTGTTGCCATCGCAGACCCTGATTCTGTCAAATTTTCATATTTTTTGGGGTACGCTGAACCAAGTTTTTGAACAGGACCATTCAAAGTAGGCTTCTATTGTATAAAATGTTTAAACATACTTCTATGCAAAGTTTCAACTCTCTATCTATCATAGATAAAGAGTTATGAGACAAAGTGTGAAATTTGTTGCCATCGCAGACCCTGATTCTGTCAAATTTTCATATTTTTTGGGGTACGCTGAACCAAGTTTTTGAACAGGACCATTCAAAGTAGGCTTCTATTGTATAAAATGTTTAAACATACTTCTATGCAAAGTTTCAACTCTCTATCTATCATAGATAAAGAGTTATGAGACAAAGTGTGAAATTTGTTGCCATCGCAGACCCTGATTCTGTCAAATTTTCATATTTTTTTGGGTACGCTGAACCAAGTTTTTGAACAGGACCATTCAAAGTAGGCTTCTATTGTATAAAATGTTTAAACATACTTCTATGCAAAGTTTCAACTCTCTATCTATCATAGATAAAGAGTTATGAGACAAAGTGTGAAATTTGTTGCCATCGCAGACCCTGATTCTGTCAAATTTTCATATTTTTTTTAGTACGCTGAACCAAGTTTTTGAACGGGACCATTCAAAGTAGGCTTCTATTGTATAAAATGTTTAAATACACTTCTACGCAAAGTTTCAACTCTCTATCTATCATAGATAAAGAGTTATGAGCAACCCTGCTAATAGCCGAAGATTAAAAACGATTTCAAAAACCGTAATCGTTTTTGATAGTCGTTTGTGTAACGTAATTTTAGCTTTATTAGGTATTAGAATGTATTGTATCAGTTCCGATTAGAATAGATAACGATTAGAATGGTATAAAAAACGATTAAACTATTATTATAAAATGTATTAAAAATCCGTTATATATATTAATCGTTTTTTATCGTTTTTGATGTTTATAAACTGCATTTATAAATCTAATCGTATTTAATATTCATGTATCATTTTTTTTATATTCAGGACTTTTTTCATATATTTTACTTAACACTTTTATTATACACACTCGTACTGCCTAATCTTACTACTGTTACTTATTACATGTATTACACGCATGTTACAATGAATTATTTATGCATTACCTTGAATGGTCTTATATACTGACCATCATAGATTCTTTACCACTTGCGAGTAATAAAATCCGGACGCCACCTGGCGACGAGTCATTCTTAATCGTTTCTTAGTATAATTCAATCGTTTTTCATAATCGCAATGGATCTTTATTTTTGGTATAAAATTTGATCGTATCTAAACGTTTTCAATCTGTTGCAATGCGACAATTTGTTGCAATGCACTTTATATTGTCTGAAATTCAATGGGCCATAATGTCGTGTTATCGTTTTTAATCAAGATTAATTTAATTGTTCTTAACATATAATATTAGTAGAAGATTTTAATACTTTTTAATTGTTTATTGTTCAATACAATAAAAATGTTGTGGAAATGATAAATGTGAAAAACTTTGAGTAATTGTGTTGGAATGTAAAATAATGTGAAAAATAAAAATTTTACATTTAAATTTGGAGCATCGCTAACATGAAACCTGTCATAATTTTTACAAATTTTCATGATTTTTCAAAATGTTTCACATTTTTACAAATTTATATTGGCAACCCAGAAAAGCGTTCATTTTATAATAGTAACATTTGTGCACTGTATTTCACGTTTTCTCACAATCGGTCATATATCGTCGCTCCAAACGAAGACTAGCACGTTCTAAATCCCTCTCGAAGAGTAGTACTTTTCCTTTTTCGCCGCGAAGACTAGTAGATTTCGCGCCCTTGCCGCGAAGACTAACACTTTTCACAACTTTGCCGCGAAGACTAGCACGTATCGCGTCTTTGCCGCGAAGACTAGCACATTTCACGAAAACACTAGTGGTTTCGGGAATTTATTACTTAAACAATTCATGATATTTATGAACGCCAAAGTGGTACATAATAGTAATATTCACATGCAAAGAGTCAGCTAGTACAAAAATGATTAAATTATCATACGTTTTTCTCATACTACAAAAGCATTAGTTAGGGCCGTGAAACGTGCTACTCTTCGCGGCGAAAAGTGAAAAGTGCTAGTGTTTGCGGCGAATAACCAAATGTACTAGTCTTCGGTGCGAGATCTGAAATGTACTACTCTTCGTAGGGAGTGGCGATGTATTATCTCACATTTACAAAATATTATTAAATTTAAAGCCTAAGATGTACAGTTTTAATGCACTCACATTTTTTAGAGTGGAGTAATGCAACTTCTAGGTAGGAGCTCTAGATCGCCAATGACAGAGTCTAGTAAAAACGCTCCGTAGTTTTTGGAATTTAAATATAAGAATGCTTATAAACGGTGTCGGTTTTTCGGGTCAGCTATCATGGGTCACAGGAAGTGCCTGTCGTATTTTTTATTTGTGTAATTCGGATTCATCAACTAACAATCACAAACAATTAAAGTTTATATCACATTTCATTGCGTTATAAGTAGTTGAAAATGATTTCAATGATATGCATTAAATACGATCAAAAATGATAGCAATGAGCAATGATCGAAATATGACTCATGGTGATTAACAGCTATAAGATGTATTATTTGCGATTCTAATACTGTATATTACAAACGATTAAAATGATTTTAATTATATGCGATTAGAAACAATTTCATTTGGCTCATCATTAATTACGTTTAACTAACAAACAATCAATTAGAATTAAAATTTATTACTTTTAGTTATAATATAGTCTTTTCAAAACAATACGATTACTTTGGATTAAACCTGACATTGCCGAATTATTTTCAGCGATTTCAAGGATATTAAAATAGATTAAAATTCAATTAAATCGAATCGTTAGTGTTAATGCGGGTAAAAAACGATTAAAATTAATGCTAAAAATAAGCATTAATTGCTATATGATTAAAATGTATTAAAATTGATTCTTCTGAAATGACCACGAGGATTAGAAGTATTAAGAATGATTAAAATGTGATTAAAATTAATCAAATTTTATCGTTTTTAATCTTCAGCTATTAGCAGGGAAAAGTGTGAAATTTGTTGCCATCGCAGACCCTGATTCTGTCAAATTTTCATATTTTTTTGGGTACGCTGAACCAAATTTTTGATTAGCACCATTTAAAGTGGGCTTTTATTGTATGTCATATCAAAACATACTCAAACACAAAGTCTTAACTCTCTATCTATCATAGATAATGAGTTATGAGACAATGTTTGAAATTTGTTGCCATCGCAGACCCTGATTTTGTAAAATTTTCATATTTGTTTGGCTACGCTTTTATCTCTCTCTCTCTCTCTCTCTCTCTCTCTCTCTCTCTCTCTCTCTCTCTCTCTCTCTCTCTCTCTCACTCGTTAAATCCTAACAATAAAAGCTAAGAAAGCAAAACACGCATGCACAGGGAAGAGGGAAAAAGGATATTATTTTTTTTCTTATAGTTGTTCCTGCATCAAATATTATTGTGGCTCTGAAAAGAGCCGATGCATCTCGACTACGTTAAAAAATATTTGCACTTAGAAGTGCAATAGAGGTTACATTAATAACCTTCCTCAATATAGTTTGCCCTACGTTTGAGAGTTAGCAATGCTGACAAAGATATATACAACATCATACAAAACAAAGAAATAATAATAGCCCTAAAAAGGGCTGTAATCTCGAAAGAGACTCACGACAGCTTCACGTTCGAATAAGCTGCCGCGGATCAACAAATAGTTTGTTCCCCACGTGAGAACAAAATTATGTAGTTGGCCATGGATATCCAGCACCGGTCTTCTTCANGAACAAAATTATGTAGTTAGCCTTGGATATCCAGCACCGGTCTTCTTCAGCAATAGGCCTTGGGCGTTGCGGGCTTCTTCATCGAGCAGCCGCTATTGTCGGTGGCCATGGATATCCACCAGCACCGGTCCTGTTTAGCAGTAGGTCTTGGACGTTGCGGGCTTCTTCAA
>CM053171.1:11254144-11276829 GCA_012977825.3 Pteromalus puparum
TATTGTCGGTGGCCATGGATATCCACCAGCACCGGTCCTGTTTAGCAGTAGGTCTTGGGCGTTGCGGGCTTCTTTAAGCAGCCGCTATTGTCGGTGGCCATGGATGTCCAGGCGGCCAAGGATCTATACTTTAAGACGTTCATTGTCTTAAGAACGATTTTAAACTAATGTTTAAAGCGCGGATGAGGCTCCCCTTATAGACTTCGCGAGACCCGCAGCGAGCCAACAGGAAGCGATCTCCACCCGGCGTCGGTAGCGCCGAGTGGGGGAACTCTTTCGCGCTGTCGATAAAAAGGCCGCGATCTCGCGCTAACGCATCAGTTGAATTTCAACAATTCTAAAGATGAGAATCTTCAGAAGAAACGACGTCCCCGAAGAATTTCTACAACTAGGCTACGAGGAGTTGGAGAGCCTATACAGGGAAATGGAAGCGTTCCCTCTTGAAGATCTGGAGATCGACGCTTTACTTCCAGCATGGCTCAATTCGCCAACTCCACCAGCGACACCGCCAATGATGGACATCAGCAGCGACGAGGAAGAAGACGTGGATACAACACTGCCAATGGATCCATCGTCTCCTCCAGCACCTATGATAAACATCAGCAGCAGCTCTGAAGCGGACGCGGCAATGTCGGGCGAACCATCGCGCCAAGAAGAGGCAGAGCCGGCCGGTTCACCACTGCTGCTCTATAATCCGATCATAAGGCGCTACGTGATTGTAGAGCATCCGGAAATCGTCCAGTGTCTGGAGCAGCAGCAGCGAAGTCCTGACTCCACTCAGCAGGAGGTCATCGACTTGACCTCTTCACCGGATACTTCGCCAGTTGTCGTTGCCATTTTTTCTCCAGAGGTTAAAATCCTCTGTGAGATTAAAAAGGCGAGAAGACCACCGCCAAGAAGCCATGACAGCGACGATGAGTCTCCGGCAGCCAAGAAGAGACTTGCTCTATAATCTGTCCTTTTAAGGACAAAAAAAAAACAATCAGCCCTTTTCAAGGCTACCAATTTTTAAAACGTAGTATAACTATTTTATAATATACTTTAAAAAAATGATGAGTAAGAGAGAGTGATTTTTTAAATCACGTCTCCTTACTGAAATGTTTTTTTTTTCAGCTATAAGTCCCCTAACCTCAAAAGTTTTTTCTAGAATTCTCTTAATAAATAAGAGAGAGAGTGATTTTGTAAATCACGTCTCCTTACTGAAATGTTTTTTTTTCAGCTATAAGAACCCTAACCTCAAAAGTTCTTTCTAGAACTCTCTAAATGAGTAAGAGAGATTGAATGATTTTTTAAATCACGTCTCCTTACTGAAATGTTTTTTCAGCGATAAGTCTCCGAACCTCAAAAGAATAGTTCTTTCTAAATGAGTAAGAGAGATCGAGTGATTTTTTTTTTTTTTTAAATCATCTCTCCCTACTGAAATCTTCTTAAGCAATAAGTCCTCTAAGCTCAAAGATCAATGCCAATAGTTCTTTCCAGAAGTTTCTTTAAAAAAATTGCATGAGTAAAACAGATCTTTACTGCAATAATTATTAAAATTCTTTAACATTTTTCTAATGAATCGCGACAAGTTTGATAATTAAAAAGTTCTTCAGCGTTATTCAACCTTTTTTTTAAAAAGTAATATACCCTATATTGTAAGGTCGCTGAAAACGTGAAAGATATTTGAAAAATCGTTTTCTAATCTCAAAACTAAAAAGCGTAGCTGACCGCGCTCTGGAGTTTTTTTAAAAGTAAAAAACTATCACGAGACTGAGTGGAGAGGGAAATCGGTTACCCCCTCCATGATCATGACAACATATAGCGTGTTCTTATAAGTATAAAAAGGCCAGTAGTTGACTTCATAAGTCATTCTGGTTCACTCGCTCTAGCAAGTAAAACCATGCCTTCGAGAAAAATGTTGCGCTTTCCTGATGAAGATCCTTCACCGCCTAGTTCGCCCACTTGGGACATGGTGTACTATCGTTCACCATCCTGGCATCGTCCCGCTTCGCCACCTCAATCGACGACCTCTCCGGAACAACGGGAACTTGTTTTGAACCCGTTTTATAAGGCTGCGGCGGAGGTCATCGAAATTTCATCTTCACCCGAAGTTGAAATTTTACCGACTCCTGAAAAGATCGCGCCGGAGTTGGTAGACCTTGTCTCGCCTCAACAGTCTACGACCAAGAGAGGGTTCGAAGACGGCTTGCCAGAACGTCGACCTGTAAGAAGGCGTTTGTCTTACAGTAGCGACGACGACATGGTAGTCTCACCTCCAAAGTCTACATCCAAGAGAGCGCTCGAAGACAGCTTGCCTGAACGTCAACCTGTAAGAAGGCGGCTATCTTACAGTAGCGACGATTCACCAGGACGTCTAATGATCTTCGAAGAAGAAAGCCCATGCCAAAAGTAGTACAAACAGCTCTTTTAAGAGCTAACACACAAACAGCCCTTTTTAGGGCTACCAAAAAAATTTTAACGTATGACAACTGTGTTTTTCTCAAATCCGAGTGACTTCGTTTTTTATTTTTCGATTAAGTGAAAAAAGTTTAAATTATTATTAATAGTAGTAGTAGATAAGCTATAATGTCAATTGAAACTAATTCATTACTAGATAAAGTTATAATGATGATCCAAACTTAGCCTCTCGAAAACTCGTAACGGGTAAGTCGATAAGATTACCGACTGCTAACCGAAACCCTGCTGTGAAGCAGAAACGAAAAAAAAATTATTTTATGAGTTAAAACGCACGTGAATTAGAACGCATGTGAATTATAACGGTGTCACGGTGCTGCAGAATCAACCTGCCGCAGTTTGTGAAACGCATGCGCATCACGGTGCTCCAGAATCAACCTGCCGCAGTATCATCCTGCTCCAGTATCATCCTGCCGCAGTATCATCCTGCCGCAGTATCATCTTTGTTTATCTACTTATATAAAAATAAATGCCAAGCAAACTGTTATTCTGAAAACTAGAGCCGATTGCGAGGATAACCAGTTTATTTCTGAAGAAGAACCGTTCAGATATTGCCACGAACAGATAGTTCCAAAGATATTCTGCTTATACCTTCGATGCGGATTTGCGCACGGAGAAAAATAAAACGTTGCGATTACTGAAGTCAGTTTAGTAACGCATGTTCGGTAAGAGCTATTGCCGAATTCAGTAGATACTACCTGATTGTTTGTTGCAGTCTCAAATGCAAACTGGTGCTGTGCTGTCTGCGTACACTTGAGTATAGACAATTTCCAGCAGTTTCATCGAAAACAAAATTAAATCTCTAAACGAGCGCAGCCTTGACTTGCCCGTCGTCGCGTGCAGAGCAGCGCAGAAGAGGGCGGTAACTGGAGACTGCAACACTGATTTAGATGATGTCTGCTACCTCGGAGAGATGATCGGGCAGCATTCGAGGATGCCGAGGATTCGGCCAAGAAACATCCATATGCAGAAGCTCTTGTCAAGCTCGCTTAACGATGATTTCAATCTGGACCGTGACCTGCATAGTAAGCATCAACAGCTGCAGCAGCAAGCTCATGTAAAAGATTGAGGCACTATTTGAATTTGTCGCTACTTGATTACACTGAGACGATTGATGGATGGCCTGGGTAAAAAATAAGATTTCGATCGAACCTCTGTTGATGCACACCATCGTCGTCGCGGCTCTGGGCGACTCCGGGCTGTACTTGAGGCAGTGCCGTACCATCGCCACCACGCGGTGTTTCGAGGGTGCCCAATGTCGAGGTGGTCGTCGTCGTCGCGAACAAGTCGAGGAGCGACGACTTAGGGCTCTCCGTGTCCCGGGCGTTGCTGGTCGTAAGTTTTCCGCGGCTTTCCGGGTGTGGTCCTCGCGTTCTTCCGAGAGCAGCGTGTCGGTGATGCTGAACTGTAGGGTAGCTCGACAAGATAAACCAAAATAACGTATTTATTTTCATTTTCGAGGCAAAATAATCTTGGTAATATGTAATTTTCTGTATTTTTAAATTTGCTTTGCTTTTTTGTCAATTAAGTTGTTATTCATTATTAATATGTATTTTTCATGTAATATCTTTACTTTTTTGTTTTATTTAAAAATGCTGACGTTATGTTAGGGGCCCTAGGGGCCAGCACGAAACGCGCAAGAAATATTTTTATGGGATAATAACGTTATACTCGGGTTCGGGTAAACTTAATAAGAACACACGTATTATAAAAAGAACACAAACTCAGACGCTTTATTGATACACGTCAGCTCTCACCAGACTGATCAAAACAATAACATTTCGAACATCGTTGATCTCGTTGTCAAGGGCGTTGCTATGGGCAATTTCCATGTTCTATAACGGTGTTTTAGACCGGGATATCAAAGAATGACGGGGTCCGCATCCGTATATAAACGATCAGTGGCGCATCCACTGATCGATGATCAAGCGAGAGGAAAAGTATGTAGCAGCTAGTTGCAGGCTTCTTGAAGGCTGTACGAAGCCTGGCCCGTAGCGCAGTTTGCTGTACGTGCACGTCCTCGTGCACGTGAGCCCACGGAGGCGTCGTAAGTGATTTGGCTACGTAGCTAGTTCGCGAGATAAATTAAGAGTGAATCGCATGGGAATGGACAGAGTCAGAAACAAAGTGACACAAGCCGAGTAATAGCAAAGTTTCTCTTTATGTAAAGACTCAAAAATCAGTACAAATGCAGCGCGGAGTAAGAGAGACGGAGCAGAGCGAATAATGCCGAGAGAGAGAGAGAGAATTGCGATCGGGCAGGTACTTACAGATGTGCTTCGTGGTGTCGGACTAGTAATTCAGAGGTTCTGGGTTCAAGCCTGACTTTAGGCACTTTCTGACATCGGGACACCTCTATGTTTACATACGTTTGTATGTTATATACATAAGTGTCTTATAACATCAACGCTCCAGTGGTTCGGATCCCACTGTATACAGTTTCGCACTGTATAATTAAACTGTAGGGCCAGTCGAGATGCATGCGCACTACATTCCGATGTGATACTCTTCGAGATGACTTGGGTAGGCTATAATATAAAAATAAAAAATATATTATAATAGCAGAGCATGTATGCTCTGTAGCACGCTTCATTTGACTTAGCAGTATACCGAGTACGACGACCATATACTATACAGTCTCTCGCGGAATATTCCGTGACGTAATCAAAGTCGAAAATTTGAGTCGGAATATTCTAAAATTCAATATATAGTACGGGATAGTACGACGCTTGGAATTCGAAACTTGTAAACACGCGCGTTCGCTCTCAAAAATTCCTCTCGCGCTCGCGAAAAACTACGCAGCAATTTTATAGCTGTTCAAATAAAATTATAGTTTAATAATCCGAAACGTTAGGGCGCCATATATAACGGGGTTCCTTTTACCGTTATAAGCGATCAGTGGCGCATCCACTGATCTGTCGTAATGCNACGCGTGATCAGTGCAATCTTTCTTTCTCTCTCTCTCTCTCTCACTCTCTCTCAGACGGCGCCACACGCACATACACACTACGCGCGGCTCTCTCTCTCTCTCTCTCTCTCTGTGTGTTATGGCTGCTGCTCCTCTCACTTACCTGCTGCTGAAAGGAATGTTATACGCAAGAATATAATGTTTATTATAGTATGATCATATAATATGGGGGAGAGAGGGACGTAACGAGTGCACACAAGGCAACTCGTTATAGTTCAAATCCCACATACATAACAATAAGGAAGAAGATAATATAAATTTAACGAAATATATTTATATACATTTGTATTCAGTTACTTAACAATTTTTTATTGATTATTTGTTTAAACTTTGTGTTTTTTCTTCGGTGGTTCTGAATCAACTTCGACATTTTCTTCATCGTCGGCCTCGTCATCGCTTACATATAAAGAAAAATCTTCCGGCAGTTTATTACATATATCTTCGATTGCATCACTCGAATTTTCATCATTCATATCATCGCTTGCTATTACACTATTACGTTTTAAATTATTACAATTTTTGTCTTCGCAATGTTCACAGAACTCCGTACATTCTAATCTATGTTTTTTACAATTACATCTTTTACCGCATTGTAAAGTACAAGTACATTTTATCAAATTAACGAAATCCGGAGGTAAGAGTGGTTCGCTACTATATCTTGGTGTAAGACCGTTCTTGCCGATTTTCCACCCCCCTTCTGTAGCACTAATTACATTGCCTAACCATTTTTGTACTTGTAGATAAACTCTAAAAATATGATCTGACGCTGTCGATTCGCAAGGTGATAAGGCTTCAAATTTAAAACTATTTTTTCGGCAATACTTCTTAAAACATTTATATCTAAAATCATTAAGTGAAATTTTTTCAAATGCCTTTTCACCATAAAACGCGGTGATAACTTTACAGCCAGATTTTATCAAATCATTACGATTAGCATCTACTTTATTAAAATTGCGCACTTCATCCGCCAGTTTCACATTGTATTTTAAAATATTTACAAGTTTTTTCTCACCCTGTTTAAAAAATGCCGACGTAGTGTCACAACCTGTGAAAGCATGTATAAATGCAATTAAATCTCTAATTTCAGTGTAGTTAAAACTGTTGCCGGTATATATTTTTTGATTTACTTTATCTTTGTCTGGTTTCAAAAGGTATATAGAATTTACTGGATTTAATTGACACAAAATTACTAACCAATCTATATCTTCGCCCACTATTACAACATTCTTTTCTGAAGAGCTGTGCTGTATCGTTGCGTTAATTATTAAAGTATCAGTATCATCATCTGCTTGCATCGTTTGTATATCTGCGCTTTGCAACTTTTCATTCAGCATCCTAATTAATCGACGTTTATTTTTATCATTGGATACAAATTTTTCTTGTGAGACACATGTAGTTGTGGATGCATCAAATATTATTTCTCGAATGATTTGTCTTGTAGCTCTTCGCAGTCTCTCTGCTGTTTTCGTTGATGTGGTTTCATCGTCTGGATAGCCATCAAAAACAACCATGCAGTCCGTTGAATAATGCTTTTGAATGTATTGTACATACCGTTCAGATATTTTGTCAAAGCAATCATTTTGGTACAAAACTACTTTATGCAATAAATATCCACCGTCAATAATATAAAACAAATTATTTGCTACAGTTAGTTCGGAAACAGAGGAAAAAATATCATACAATTTAGATTTTTGCGTTTTTTGCACGCCTGCATCATGAAAAATTGAAAGGGGATAAGGCGATAATTCGTATGCTATAACGGGGCTGCTCTGCTCGGTGTCGATAGCCGCGCAGACGTTAGCTGCGTGCAGTGCAGCTACCGGAGCGGAGAGACAACCGCGTAATAATCGAGACCAAGTCTCGTTTCCTCGGGTATTATCGAGTTCGTAGGTGGACCGGCCAAGGTCGTATTTCGGCTAGCTGCAGTTTATTCGCACGTGCACCGTGAAGCGATGCACGTGCCCGCGGAGGCGGCGGGGAACTTAGTAGGAGTAAGGACCGGTGTTCAATCAAGACACACTGGGTAGCGTAGAAAATGTAGCGTATATTGTTCAATCGAAAAGTAGGTACACGGGCACACACGCGGGTGTGCGAGACGCAAACGAACGGAGCAGTTAGAGACCGGGAGGGCACTGGTGAGAGAGAGAGATGCAGAGCTGACACTTACGGTTGACGAGAGTCGGCTCAGCCCCAGGACGTCTCCTTCGAAGGCGAGTGGTTGGAATCGCTCGGAAGCCTTGGACGTAGCGGAGTCGCACAGGAACCTCGAACAAGGCGCAGTCGCTGTCGGACCCTCTGGGTTGCAGTCATAAACCGGGAGCCTTCGCACGTCGCTCTCACAAAGCTATCGGTCTTTTTCGTGTCAAGGAGTCGCGCGCACGATGCTTACTCTCTGCGAGTCTAAACGAATCTGTCTCTCTCTCCGCGAGACGCGGCACGCGCGCGAGGCTCTCTCTCTCTCTCTCTCCCCACTTACCGTGCTTACTCCCGTTCCACTCTCTGCCGTTCGCCTGTAACAGAGCTGTAATACATTATTATACATCATGATATTTATGCTGGGGAGGTTATGACGAGTTAACATTGTTCCTCGTCATAATGCAAAGTATTTTTTCAAATCTTCTTCAACTGCCAAGGAAATCCTTTGTAAAATCAATGTAGGGTCTATAGAAATTACTTCTTCGCTTGATTTTATTGCAGAAACTGCAGCTGAAAGCGGCAAAATTTTGTTTTTCCTTTGAAATTTCAGTTGAGCAAAAGTCTTTCCTAGAATATCTTTAAGTAAGTTATTGCCGATTTCGTAAGCTTTATAACAATTGATAGATTCATCCCCCGCTATTCTTATACTTATTGATATAATCTTATTTCATCGGACAAATGGTTCGCTATAGTCCCTAAAAGGCCCACCCCCTTGTATATATATACATACATATATATAGACATACATACATGCATGCATGCATGAAATTTTATTAACTACTATTGGTGTAATTGTGATCTATATTTGTAATACTGCATTGAAAGTTTCTAGAATTTTGAATTTTCATCGGTATAATTCTGTCGCTCTCTTTTTGATACAGCGATTTAAACAAAAATGTACCTTTTTTGATCAAGTAGAAGCCGAGAAAAGTTAATAAACAACCAGCGTCGCATTTCGTGCGCGTCTCGTGCTGGCCCCTAGGGGCCCTAACATAACGTCAGCATTATTTAAGGGGGCACACCACCTTTAAACCCTGAAAAATAAACTTCTTATAAATAATATCAAAAATAAATTATAATTGTTATATAATTTTTATACTAATATTAGGTTATATTACCTATATTTTTAACATGGTAAATCCATATTAGCACCTACTTACCCATGGTGACTCTCCGTATACTGTTTTGAGCATTTTGGCACTGTCCGTAGGATTCCATGTGACCACATGGTTTGATTGAGCTCAAATTTTAGGAGCATGCTTTGTACTCTTATACTTTTGGTATGAATAAATATATTATAAAAAAAAGTGGCATAAATAGGTTAAAAAAGGCCAAAAATTAAGTATTTTTATTGTTAAACATTTTCTAAGCATTCAAATCAAAATCCCTTTATTCATACCAAAAGTATAAGTGTACAAAGCATGCTCCTAAAATTTGAGCTCAATCAAACCATGTGGTCACATGGAATCCTACGGACAGTGCCAAAATGCTCAAAACAGTATACGGAGAGTCACCATGGGTAAGTAGGTGCTAATATGGATTTACCATAGAAAAATACAGGTAATATAACCTAATATTAGTATAAAAATTATATAACAATCATAAATTATTTTTGTTATTATTTATAAGAAGTTTATTTTTCAGAGTTGAAAGGTGGTGTGCCCCCTTAAATAAAACAAAAAAGTAAAGATATTGCACGAAAAATACTATATTAATAATGAATAACAACTTAATTGACAAAAGAAGCAAAGCAAATTTAAAAATACGGAAAATTACATATTTCCAAGATTATTTTGCCTCCAAAATGAAAATAAATACGTTATTTTGGTTCGTCTCGTCGAGCTACCCCAAATTAAGTACAAAAGGATTTTTGTATGTGGTCCAGAAGCCAAGTTATTAAAGATTTTGCGAGCAAAAGCCACTTTGAACGCACGAAATCAGTTTTCAGTGTGAGCGCACCGGGCTTCCCCCACTCCGCGTGCACACTCTGGCGGCCACGCGCGCTTCACTTTGATACTCGATTACGAACACTAGAAATACAGATTTAAAAAAAAAAACGTATCTCCCGTCCAGAAGGTCGCGGCACAAACATTTTTTTTCGAGAATACGTCAAATAATGAAAGGAATTGATTTACGTGAAAGAGATTTCTCTAAGATGAAAATTGCAAAAACTAGAGCAAAAAAAACGGTGGCGTATAAAACTTTACCAAAGCTGTAAAAATGAATATAATTGAATTTTGCAAATTGATATTTGTTTCTGCATATTTACACTACGTGTATACCAAATTTCAAGTATCAGCGGTGCTTCAAACCAATTTGGCAAAGCCTTGAGTTTTTGACGCAGTAGATGTATAAAATCTCATAAAACAAAAAGTTTTGCTTTATTGATTTTCAGCTTTAGCGTCATTATTGTATATAAATTGAATTATAATTTTCGAAAGTTTTGGTTGGTCAATTTTGGTTTATAATTGTGATTTTTACAGCAACTTTGAAAAATTCGCGTTTTTTACCGTATATTCAAATTTACGGCTTTGTTATTAAAAATTTCAAAATCGGACCACCGGCATTTTCAAATCATACATTAAGCATTTTTTCGTAGAGTCATCCTGCTGAGTTTTTAACAAAAATACGCAAAAAAACGCGAGTTTTTCAATTAAATTGTTAATAACTTTTTTTCCTGATAAAATTTGTTGTCAGCATTTTAAGGTGTTATTATACTACCCATTTAAAGTGGTCTGCATAGTTATTTCTGAGTTATCACGAAATTACCACTTACTCTCGCTTTTCGGCCTCTGCCGACTGGACTAATTAGCGAAGGGCAGACTCTCGCTTTATCACGTCCTCTCGACTGGTGGCTATGATAATCTGCGAAAGAGACTGACGCTTGCCTGAGCGCAGGTTCAGCTTCGTCGACTGTGGGCGCAACCAATTAGATTGCAGTTTTTTCTGCATTCCCCTCAAAACATGCGCAGATTGATGCGTAAAAAGACGATGATGGCCCGGAACTCGCACTGAGTCAGTAGCACAGAAAAATCTCGCTGCTCCAAAATCATCGTTGTCGCCGTCAGCAAAGAGGTCGTAAAGGTTTGGTAGCGTGGGCAGCAGCCGTAGACCTTGACCGGCGACTCCTATCAGTTTCTCGAGAACTCGGCCAATGGAATGTCGACCGCGGTCTTGGTCTGCTGCTGCTGTTGAGCCGCTTTCAGCTCGCGAATGTCACGATGGCGACATGTGCACGGAGCCAGGGTCGTCGCCGAGATGCTGACCTCGCAGGAGTCGTGATCGAGCAGCCTGCGCCTCATCCACGGCGTGTCGAGGTTGTTGAACACTAGGCTGTCCGACTCGCTGCTGTCCTAGTAAATGAACCGTGAGTCATAACAAAGGTGTCGAACTTTATCAAGCTCTCTAATTTTAGGTATATGTTGTGGCTTTTGGTTCCAAAGAGCAGCGGCGGTCTTGTCACGACACTCGTGGTTAGATACGCAGCGCAGTGTAGTACTTGCCTGGACGAGGACGAGGTCCGCTGAGTCTCAGGGTGCAGCGACGCATACGCGACCTGCTTGCGTGAAAAAGATCCGCTTGTGGATCCGGAGCACGGTTGTATACGACCGTAATTCAAAGCGGCTCATCGCACCTACCCTGTCGGTAAAGCAACTAGGCAATCTTGCAAGCGTACTGCAGTCCTTTTACTTCTTGTAAAACTCCTTGAGTACGGCCAAGTCGTTGAAGCCTTTGCGGTGACCGAGCAATTAGCACTTCGAGAGAATGAGCAAGATCGCCGAGAAAGATTAGCACCACTTTAACCTGAAACGTAAAACTCGCAAAACACTTACTATTATACTTTTAATCAATGATGCATACAACACACGTAATATCAATTAAATTTAAAAAATCCTAAGATTATAACCTTGTTGCGCGCACGTGTTGATCGTTCGGACTTGTTTATCAATCGATAAGGTGAAGTTGCTGTGACTGGACCAGCCCGACCAGCTTCTCCGTAACACATTAACCCAAAACGGACATTCCAAAATTTTTAATTATAATTAATTATTAAAAATCCCAGATAAATGCTATCAATATGGGACTTTCGGGACTTTCGCCTTGCAACTTAGAAAGCCGTCCGGAATCCGATAAAAATTTAAAAAGCAGCTTTCCGCAGACATTTTGCCCCGACATTTTTTTCAATGTCCTGCCCAAAAATTCCAGGGCCTTGTTTCAATACTAAAAAAATACTGATAGGTGGGCCATGATCTACTCTTCACCGTACAACAGTTTAAAATTATCTATGACAACTTTATTTTGCAGAAATAATCAAAACCACATATGTCCGCTTTATCGTGGTCACACTATGTTATAACTTACTTGTGCTTATGCTGTATGTTATAACTTACTTGTCTGCAATTTAAACCTTAAAATGTGAAAATCTAAGAGGTGATCCACACTCCGACTACTTTTGTACGGTGAAAAGATACCTTTTTATAGTGCAAAAGTACCTGTACAAGAGCCAGAATGGCAGGGGCCTTTGTTTTTTGTTTTTATGGAACACATAGTAGTGAAAACCCGTCAGAAATGATTTAAATGACTAATAATAGCTGTGACAAAGGACGTAAGATTCTTTTTTACCAATATAACCTACCAATGTGATATTTTTATGAATGATCCGGATGAATACGTTAAAATTCATTTGTCAAAAGTTGAGAAAATTTTACAAAAAAAAAAAAAAAAAAACATTCAGTGTGTTTTTAGTGAAAGATGCGTTGTTTAAGAGCTATAAATCATTGAAAATAGGCAAACAATGCAAAAAATGCCTAAATAACCTACTTTGAACCCTTATAACTCGAAGAGAATTGATCGAATCGATCTGAAAATTTACAGCTGACATTGTAGTGACCTCTAGAACATATCCCCCAAGCTTGGGGAAACATTTTTTTTGTCACGCACGATTTGTCAGAGAATCACCCATATATTGTAACGAGCGCTTGAATTTCCCGCGCGTTCGTTAGTCGCGCGAGGCGGAGCTGTCGGCGCGTATGCTAGCAGACGACGTCGGCGGCCGACGTCGACAGGGTTAGGTACGCGCGCGCGAGAAAGCGAAATGGAGACTCGAGTTCGCTTCGGCCGGATCAACATCGGCAAAATACCGCTAATAGTCCGCGGATCCTCTACCGCACCTGGCGTACACCGGGACTCACCGATCACGTCATCACCTGGAGGGACGCCTCCAGACCTGAGTACGAGCGGCCCGGAATCCCGTGGAGTGCCGAAAGGAACGCGAGGGCGAGTTAGCCAACGGCGAACCAGTGACCGAGTAAGTTGCGTTTTGTATTAGCTTCCGCGCGAAGCTGCCGCAGGTCTGGACTCGCTGCCACCGAGTCCTCGACCCGGCTTCGTGCGTGACATGTGCGGCGATCCTCTCGCCATCGCGCGTGCGAACTTGTACAGCCAATTTGTATCATTAGTAGAGTCAATATATCTTTCCTTTAACGTTATCCTCAGTGATTCATTTGTGTTTCCCGAGTACCCTCCGCTGTAGACTCACGGTTACGCGATAAGCGTGGTACCCCCGGGCGTACCCGCATTTAACGGAAGTTGGCGGCAATGCACGGGTGATATTGATTGCACCTACGCGCTAACGTCCGCGCAGCTATCATCACGCCGACATCGAGGGACCAGCCCAGGACCTATCGACGTTCACTGTGTGTTGACGTGCGGCATTTCCGCGACCGCACGGCATTGTCAGTCTACCCCGTTACAATATTATAAAAAAATTATATATAAACTATATATTTTCTTCCTATATATTATGGATGTAAAGGAGAGTATATAGTGGACTGCGCATGCGCCAACCCTTGATAAAGCTAAAATTTACCGCGTAAGTTTGAATAATATAATTTTCTTTTAGAAAAAATTAATAAATATATTTGTTACATCGAATAATTATTTATAAATTATTATAGCTGAGCGAGTTAACGCGAATGATTCGGATGATATGAACAAATTATTTGTAATTGTAAAATTATTCATTATAATTTTTTTAGTTTATAAATAATTATTTGGTAGTCAAAAATTGTATTATTAGATAGTAAAAAATGTATTGATATTTTTTTTTAACGGCAATTTACACCATTTAAATTTACGCGGCAAGTTTTGGCTTGCCGGAAGCCGTCAAAAACGGTCAGGACATAAGTAAATCTAGTTATTGTGTACAGTCAAATTTATTTTTTTATTCACTAAAAATAATCTGATTTCATTGAGATATTACGATTGCATTGCATATTGCAAGTTAAAAATTTGCTTGTTTTATTTCTTTTCGTCACATTTTCCTTTTCCCGATATTTTGTCATATGACCGGTCCGGTAAGATGTATTATACGCCAGTGGTACAGCAGTTAATCTATTTTACCGACATCTTCGCTACTCGGTAATACATGTATGTTTGTCTCTTGTTATGTTTTGATATAATAACAGTTACTTCTTAACGCAGAGAGCCATTCTGAGAGCATTATGTATATAGAAAATTTTACACTTTAAACATTAACATCCAAAACTTTATACATTTTGAGTAAGTTAAAAAGCAATAATTTGGTGGGTGGCCAGGCGGGGGGTGGGGGGGGTCTTGGGATATTTTCAAAATCACATAAAAACGAAACAATTTTACGTTATTTGGTGGGGGGCCATGGTGGGGGGGGTTGTGGGGGTGAGTTCTTGACCATCTTGCCAAAATGAACATATAATATAGGAATATATATATATAAATATATATATATATATAACACTAACTACTCAAGATTACTAATCGGAGGTATGAAGGAAACTATCTAGCGACCATACCTGTTGAATTACGGGTTAGAAATGAAAGCGAGAGGCGGAGACACATCTACAGGAAGACCGAGCCCGGCGCTTGGAAGAGTAAGGAAAGTGAAAATTCTATGTAGCCCTGCCCAAAAGGGGAGGTGAGAAAAGAAAACGAAAAAGTACGCCAGTTCAAATGTTTAAAAAAATGTGTGCGTTTCGGGATGCCCAGTAGATGTGATAATTAAATTGATGTGAATAGAATTTATTCTGGATTGAACTTGTTCAAGGTCGAAAAATTGGATATTGCAGTATATTAGGTCCCGCTCTCGCATAATATACTTGCACAGCAGGAACATCTTTTTAGCATTAGGAAGTTTTCGCTTGCCTACGATTTTTTTCAATACCGAGGTCCTGCAAGTAGCATTTAATATGTAGGGCAATAACTATACGCTATTCGCTCCGTACACGACTGATAATAAGATCGCAACAATACCCGTGGTGAATTTTCGTACTAGAGGGTCGGTCAAATACCACTACTTCATGGTGTAACGGGGCTGCTCTGCTCGGTGTCAATAGCCGCGCTGTCGTTAGCTGCGTACAATGCAGCTACCAGAGCGGAGAGACAACCGCGCTATAATCGAGACAGAGTCTCGTTTCCTCGGATGTTTTCGAGATCGTAGGTGGACCGGCCAAGGTCGTATTTTGGCTAGCTGCAGTTTAACTGCACGTGTATCGAGAAGCGATACGCGTGCCCGCGGAGGCGGCGGGGATCTTAGGTTCAGGACCGGTATCCAAACAAAACACACTCGATAGTGTAGGAAGAGTAACGTGTATTATCGAATTAAAGTGTGAGTACACGAGCACACACGCGAGGGTGCGTTACGCAGACGAACGGTGTAGTTAGAGACCGGCAGGGCACTGGTGAGAGAGAGAGATGTAGAGCTGACACTTGCGGTTGACAAGAGTCGGCTCAAGTTCCAGGACGTCTCCTTCGAAGGCGAGTGATCGGGGCCGCTAGGTAGCCCTGGACGGAGCGGAGTCGCACAGTGGCCTCGGACGAAGCATAGTCGCAGACGGACCCTCTCGGTAGTCGTTCTCAATCTCGAGCACTCGCACGCCGCTCTCACACAAAACACTTCCTGTAATTCTCAGGGATAGCCGCGCTCACGATGCTTACTCTATGCGAGTCTAAACCAATCTCTCTCGATACGCGGCACGCGCGCGGAGCTCTCTCTCTCTCTCCCACTTACCGTGCTCTCTCCCGTTCCACTCTCTCCCGTTCGCCTTTAACAGAGCTGTCATACATAGTTATACATCTTATCATATTTATGCTGGGGAGGTTATGACGAGTTAACATTGTTCCTCGTCATAATGGTGATGAGTGAAAAAGAATAAAATAATACTTGCATATAATAAATGATACGTTCATATTATTTATAATCATGGACTATAGGCTGTTTATCGTTATTGATCATTTTTTCAAGACCAGAATCTTTCGAATTCATTAGAAAAGCTAATATCAAAACTCATTTAGCAGACGACAGCTCAGTTTTTGCGCACTTAGCCTCGCAGGTGCGAGAGAGACAGAGCGACATTTTTAAGACTTTCAGTTACTGCAAACCTGGCACTGTTTTTCATTAGCTAAAAGTATTTTGCTTCCTCCTAGAGGAAGCTTTGTAATAGTAAAATTTTCAGTTTCGCTCAAACTTCATAGAAACAAGTTTTTAGATGTTAGAAGTTCGAATTACGTGTTTTTAGAAAATGTCCGTATGGATGTGTGTGTGTGTGTATGTGTGTGCGTGTGAGTGTGTGTGTGTGTGTGTGTGTGTGTGTGTGTGCCGTGATATTTCTGAAACTACTTCGTCAATATCAATCAAATTTGACATGCATATCTATTTTTAGATTCTGAATTCAGGAAAAACATTTTTTTTAATTGTTTCAATTACTTTTTTTATGGCCATTTTTGATTTTCGAAAAACATTATTTTCGTTTTTTTTTAACATTTCATTGTTAGAAACAATTTAGCTAAAATACATTTGCAAGATAATAAAATTACCTACTTTTCCCCGTTTGGTCCTCGGGATTGACCGCTCCGTTCGGCAAATAAAATGAAAAAGGTGATTTAAAAAAAAATCATATCTCTGAAACTAAACATCATACCCTTACGAAAAAAATATGTTGATGGACTACGTGTCAAACTATATTCCATTAAAATTTCAATTGATTTGACTACTTATTTTTTCAGTAATAAATCGAAAACTGAAAAAAATGAGTTTTTTTTAGTCTCGATTACGGGCGTAAAAAGACCTTATTGCACTTGAGATTTTAGGAAAAGGTAGATATTTTACATGGTTTGTCTAAGTTCATTGCGCAGCTTTGAAACCCCTATGGTTCTTAAGATATCAAGGTTTGAATTTTTTTTGAAAATTTTTTGATTCCTTATATCTCTAAAACAATGTAGTCAAATGCTTCAAAATTTTATTTGCTTATTCACCATAAACGAAGATATCTGCTGTTAAAATTTCAAACGATTTCGTCGAGCGGTTCCTAAGTAAAGAGCTGAAATGAAAAAACGATTTTTCTAAAAAATTTTGCTTCCTCCAAGCTGCATGGCGTCAATGGCAGCGCCAGCTTCCGCACTTTTGATCAGTATTAGGAAGTCATCTGCATAGGCCTGGGCATAGCACCCCCCAACATTCAGCGTCTCCAGCAGACCGTTTGCCACCAGACTCCAGATGGTGGGGGACCCCACTCCCCCCTGCGCACAGCCTTTACTGACAACACCCGAAACCGTAGTGGTTCCCAGTTTTGAGACCATAGTCCTGCAGTTTAACATGTCCTCAAGCCACTGAATCAGTGGCCTGGGCAGGCCCTGCTTGATAGCCTCCTGAGTAACCGTTTCAATCGAGGTGCGATTATACGCTCCCTCTATATTCAGAAATGCTCCCACCATAAGATCTTCCTTTTTCAGCTGCTCCTCGATGCGATAGACCACCGAGTGTGGTGCGGTTTCCGTGGAGTAACCCGCCCTGTACTCATGCTGGTTGGGGTGTAGCGGGTTGATGGTAAGGATTTCACCTTGTATATATCTGTCCACTAACCTCTCAAGTGTTTAAAGCACAAAGGAGTTCAGGCTGGTGGGCCTGAAATCCTTGACAGTCGTGTGACTTGTTCCCGACGTGTGCGTGCGGATCGAGGCGAGAACAAAGATCAGCGGATGAGTGCTCCAGCGCGACATGCTAAGTGTCGCGTAGGTCTCGTGGTACGGGTGGCCACTTAGTTTTTTTCTCTCCCCCGGGTGGATGCGCTCGGTAATTGGAGAGACTGCGGGGCGAGGAAAAGCCGGGATTTTCCTGTGCGGGCGCATTTTAGGCTAAGACAAGCACATGCGGTGTTCTGTCGGGAGCATGTTGTCCAGATCGACTCCATGACGAGAAAGCATGGAGTCATTGTTCTGCGCTTCGGTCGAGAGTGCGTACGGGTGGGAATATTATAAGTGAGATTTATTGGTCAACAGCGAGTTTGCGTGCGTTTATTTTAAGTTTTTTTTCATGTATAAGCACTGTTCTTGGCGTGGGTTATTTTCCCAAGAGGTTTTCCCTGCGTCGCAGGCGAAAGCCTGAGCGAATGCGAGAACAGTGCAGGTATTGATTGTAAAGACGGCTTCGACTGCAGAGCACGTTTGCGTTCGGAAAAAAGGGTCCTTGTTCGCGTCGCGGGGTTTTACAGCCCGACGCCACAGTGAGACCGTTTTGAAAAATTTGTTTCTCAAAAATATGGCTTCAAGTCAGTTTTTAAGCAAATCAAATTATTTTTTTTATTCGATAGCTGTTGTTATACAGATTTAGAAAAGTTGTGCCATTTTGCGCTACCGTGTAATGAAAAAATACTGTACGTATGCTATGCACCAACTTTTTCGAAATTCAATTTATAGCAATTTATCGTAATTAATAGTCTGCAAGCTGCGCATATTCTCGTGAACTTTCGCCGCCAGCTCCCATACTGTATTCTGCGGTCTATTCCTCTGCGAGGGGATCGGCCACAATTCATTCACCAGCCGAAAGTCTGGAAAGTTAGCTTCTAGGAGAAGATGAAGACACTTCTCTTCCGAAGCCGCGTATTCTCCTGTCGGTAGTTTTATTGCTTCGAGCCATATCTCAGGATTCTTAGCGAGTATTCGGATTAGCGTAGCTGCATCTGGGTATCTTTCGATTCCCTCAAAGTAGTCCCTCTACCCTTTGTTTTTGCCAGAATTAACGTGGTTTTTATACCGCCGTTGGGCGTCTGCATGTTTGTCACAATCACTCCTTTTACGAGTGTTCTTGGCTTTGTTGAAGGCTTTCCTCGTTTTGAGGGAGGCGAAGTTCTTCCAGCTCCTGATTCCACCAAAGGGACCTTTCAGTTCCCTTTGATCTTTGATGCTGACCAGGGGCAGTTCCTATGAAACGCGTTATCGATTATTCTTTCCAGTTCTTCGGCCCAGAAGTCTAATCCGTCCGTCGTTTCAAAGTTTGGTTTGTAGCATTGGAGATGTAAGATAAAGGCCTTATTCCCAGTGCCTCCTTTTTTCCATTCGAAATAGATATACCTGTGATCCGATAACGAAGGTTCGTTGGAGACCCTCCAGTTGCCGAACCACCCCTCTATCTCTGTGAATGAATCCCACTGTGGTCCACCAAATTACAGTGGAGAGCTGTTCCTTTGTCGCGAAACCGAGCCGACGCCCATCATAAGGGGAATAAGTGGGGATCCAGCAATACCTGTTTGGCTAGGCTCCTTCACCCGCTAGATCATAGAGTGCCCGTTTATAGGGATCAGATCCGCTCTTATTGCTAAGACACCTACTCCCCCCCCCCCCTCAGGACAGGTACTCCCTCCCACTTAAGCCCCCTCACCCGCGGCAAGCTCCCACAGGTCCCAGAGGGGAGGTCTTTGTTATAAAAAAATATCGTAAAAAGCGTAAGCAAAGTAATGACAGGTAATGCGGCAGTATGCATAAGAGAGTATATCTATAGATATTGCAGTGCCCGGGGAGAGAGGGGGTTCGAAAAGTGAATAGCTATGCATACTGACTCCTGCGCTCCCAGAGAGGGTATAGGGTCCGAAGAGAGTAAATATATAGATATAGATATGCGTTTATTTTTGTTAGTTACAAAAAAACTTAATAGATACCAGGGAAATCACGGGAACAACAGCTCAGAAATATGCCATCGTCATGAAAAATAATCAAGCGGTAGAAACAGCCCAGACTAGACGGGCAGACTGAAACGACCCTAAGTGCACTTGCATAATGCCTGTCAACTAAATCGAGAACCTAACATATTATGAACATAAGAATTACTGCACACACACATATATATATATATATATATATATCTATAAATTTATACACCAAAAAAATTACATGCAACGGATACGGGTATAATGCATACTAAATATAATTGTATCGGTGAAGATTGAACTATATAATATATTAAGATTATAGGTAAGAGTTAAGTAGTAAGAAGAATGTGAATTGCGGCTGAACTATACTATAACTATATTGAATCATATTATAACCATGTTAAGCCATATTAAAACCGTATTATAATCGTATTGTAACTATTGTACTCCGTCAAAATGATCAACGTTGAATCAATGCTGATTTCAATATTGATTTCAGTCTAAAATCAGCGTTGATTCCATACTTATTCAATTCTGAATACACGTTGAATCAAAGTTGAATTAGTCTGAAAACGCAACGTGGATTCAGCGTTGATTTTAGACTGAATTTAGTGCTGGATTTCAGGGTCAAATCAGGCTTGAAATAAAATTGAAAAATTAAAACCGCTGAGACCTGGGCTTGAACTCTAAACCTTTTGAATAGTAGTCGGATGACTAGACCACTTAGCCATTTCGACACTTATATATAAATTTCATAATGTAACAAATGGAATCCTATTAGAGAATTACATAAAATTAACTTACATTATCTATTATGATTTTTATAATAAATACTGGACTGGACCTCCCTGTGCACTCGGAAAGGTACCCAGCTTCGAGACTATTTGCCACCTATAGGTTTCCGTGATTCCCTATATGATTCCGTTTATGGCACATTACTAGATATAAATGTTAGTGTCGAAACGGCTAAGTGGTCTAGTCATCAGACTACTATTCAAAAGGTCTAAGGATTAAGCCCAGATTTCGGCGGTTTTTGTTTTACAATTTCATTTCAACCCTGATTTAACCCTGAAATCCAGCACTGAATTCCGTCTGAAATCAACGCTGAATCCACATTGCGTTTACGAACTAATTCAACTTTGATTCAACGTGGATTCAGCATTGAATAAGTATGGAATCAACGCTGATTTTAGACTGAAATCAATATTGAAATCAATATTGAAATCAGCATTGATTCAACGTTGATCGTTTTGACGGGGTATAACCATATTCAACCATATTGAACCATATTGTAACTATATTGTAAACATATTGTAACCATATTGTAAACAATAATGGTAAAGTCACAAACGTCAAAGAGAGATAAGGCTATAGAGCGCTAAGAAAGAAATACTAGCAGCTAAGAAAAAGAAAAGAACATAGTGATCACAGGAATAATAAAAAACCACTGTCCTTCAACGAAATTTATTGTTCTAATAAATAAAATATTGTTTTACAATACAGTATGTGAATACTATTTTAAATATTTCCAACTTTAATTATTTTGCTGTAGAAGCAATTTTCTTATAGCTGTTGGATAAATGAGGTAAAGCAGAGGATTACAATAAATAATGATTGAGTATTTATTAGTCTTCTTCTATGTACAGCTACTATGTATTTATATACGCCGTGTACACCATGTGTACTGTACGACGGCTCGGAACCAAGAGAGCGATGTGCGAGACTCGTATAGTCTCGGCACCGCTAGTAGTCATGTGACTTACACGCATACCGCGAGAGGGGATATTTACATGTGTGTGTCCCCTCACACACTCGTCAGCGCGCTCTATACTATACATACAGTCAAATGTACTATATTCTCAATAATAGCAAAAGATATATAATAACTAGAAAGATCCAAACAAAATCTCTAAAATAGCAAAGTTGCAGAAACGATCATTTAGTTTTGAAGATATATTATATCATAATTTTTTTAGAAAAATCGGTTTTTACGTTTCAGATCTTTACTTGAGGACTGCTCAACAAAATCGTTTAAAATTTTAACAGCAGATATCTTCGTTTATGGTGAATTATGACGAGGAACAATGTTAACTCGTCATAACCTCCCCAGCATAAATATCCTAATGTATAACAATGTATTACAGCTCTGTTACAGACGAACGGCGGAGAGTGAAATGGGAGAAAGCACGGTAAGTGGGGAGAGAGAGAGAGAGAAAGAGACTCGCGCGCGTGCCGCGTCTCGCGGAAAGAGATTCAGATTCGTTTAGGCTCGCAGAGAGTAATCATCGTGCGCGCTATTCCTCTATTAGTAAAGGCGAATAACTTTGTGAGAACGACGTGCGAAGGCTCCTGGTTCACGACTGCAACCCAGAGGGTCCGACATCGACTGCGCCTTGCCCGAGGTCTCCGTGCGACCCCGCTACGTCCGAGGTACTTCGAGCAATTGCAACCACTCAGCCTGCGGAAGGAGACCGTCCTGGGGCTCGATCGACTTCTTCGTCTACTGGTAAGTGTCGAGCTCTGCAATCTCTCTCTCTCAGCCATGCCCTCCCGGTCTCTGAACTGCCTCGTTCGTCTCGCTCTCGCACACCAGCGTTGTGCTCTGTGTATCTACCTTTATCACTGAACAATTATACTTTATCATGTTTCTACGCCTAGATCCAGCGGTGTTTTTGATTTGTACACGGTCCGTAACTCGTATTAAGTTTCCCCGCCGCCTCCGCTGGGGCACGTCGCCATCGGCTTCACGGCTGCACGTGCGAACAAATGCAGCTAGACCGAAAATACGACCTGGCAGGTCGCACCTTACGCAAGCTCGATAACCCGAGGAAACGAGATTGGTCTCATTAAATACGCGGTTGTCTCTCCGCTCCGGGTAGCGCACTGCACGCGGAGGCTAACGTGCGTGCGCGGTATTCGTACACAAGCAGAGCAGCCCCGTTATTTGGCGCCCATTCCGGTCAAGTGGGTATTATTTATTTAACGATTCGGACGCGCGAATTAGTTTCACGATTATTACACGTTGAGTAACGCGAGCGAATTTTTAAAGCGAGAGCAACGCAAGTATTCGCAAGGACGGCTTACTTAGGAGAGCCACGCCAGCACGG
>CM053171.1:11277764-11304098 GCA_012977825.3 Pteromalus puparum
TTTTTTCTCCTTCTGACAAAATATTTGTCATATTGACAACAGGAAAATTTATTAGTCGTGTTATATTAGTGCTACATTTTTTTTTTTAAATTATTTTAAACAAAGGTTTGAGGACAGAAAATTTTTTTTTTCACAATTAAACGTAATAGATTGCGTCAAATTATTTTTTTTTGAGATTAGTAAAACCCGTAAAATTTTCTCCTCCTGCTCACTGATACAAAATGGAGAACCGTAACATCAGTAGGGTAGAGATGTCACAACAAATAGCAGAATGGGCATACGAATTGCCAGAAGAAAGTAGAGCGGATTTAATGAATGATCTCGAACTAAGAATAGATGATAATCAGTCTCAGAACATAGATAGGTTAATTAGGCGACTACGCGGCGATTATACCGCAGAAGATTTTGTAATCGTTAACGACCCAGAAGAAATAGTAACGTCAAGAAGAGCGGCAAAATTTCAGAAGCTACTGCTAATGCATAGGTCGATGGCAAGGTTGCCCGGTGCGACGAAAAGTATGATACTTGAACAGCAACGTCCAAACCATGAGCGCAGCTCCGAAATGGAAATGACAAACGGAGCGACGGGAGGCATCCTGTATCACAGCTCGCCCAGACAACAGCACGGCCATAACCCTTTTCGGGACACGGTCCAGCGAGCAGAAGAAATAACTACGCAGGATGAAAGCGATAATCGCTGGGCGTTGGGGGAGTCAGAAAGCCGTACAATTACGACTTCGGCAAGTACTGACACGAGAACGCTCAGAGCAGCCTATACGTCAAGCAACAACCTCATAGATTTTTGGACACCAGCCAATCGCATAAGCACGACGGCCACGACAACGACAACAGTAACTAGCTCCGTAACAACACCAGCAGTAGCGGCGAGAGTAAATCAGGACATGGCTAACACCCAAGCACAAGTGATGGGGACGCAGGACGAAAACAACAGAAATAGAGCACAACAAGAACGAACAGCGCATGCAGAAGAAATCGAGAGACTCAGAAATGAAAATAAAACCTTGGAGTACCTCGTGCAACAATTGTTACAGCAAAGTCAGCGAACAATGGACTCGATAAATCAAGCAACGACCTCGCAACCGAGCAAACAAGTGCAATTTCAAGACACCTTTGATATAAGGCACATAGAACCAAATGCTCACAGCACACGTAATTCGGGATTAAACCCAGGGGCGAATGTCGCTGTACAACCCGCACAAGTAACCAATGATACAACTCAAACCGGAGTCCAGCAACAACGGCAGCAACTGCCGGGGGACTCTAGGAGGGGGGGAGGATCACCTTGGGGTTATCCAAACCCATACTTTGTAGATGCGCAGACGCAAGCCCCCTTACCAACTGGGAGCTTATATCCGTTTTCGTACCCGACGATGGCAGCCTGGGGCGGGTCACGCCGAGACATTGGTAAAATTGCGAGAGAGTGGAATATTAAATTCGATGGACACAAGGACAGCTGCATCGAAGAGTTCATACAACGAGTCAACGAGTGCAGAACGTCCTCCCATCTCGACGAAGAAGATTCGCTCAACGCATTACTACACGTGCTGACAGGACCAGCGCTAGTCTGGTGCAGACAACTGCGACCCGCATGGTCAACTTGGAGTGATTTTTGCCAAGCCGCCGGAAGAAGTTACGGGGTTAACCAAGATATCCAGATGCAACTCCTAGCAAGGCAGGAGGAGGGCTCGGGGGAGCAGCGGAGGGTAAGGAGAAGGGAAGGGGGTGCGGGAACCAGGAGTGCGGGGTGGTGCGGTGAGTGAACCATGAGGCTGAGCGAGAGGGTGAAGAGGGGCCGGGGCCGGCTGGTAAACTGGAACCGGGCATCGGAGGTGGAGCGGAGAGGAGGGGCGCGTATTGTGCGCAAAGAAGTGAAGCCGAAAAGAGAGTAAGCCGCGGGGTGAGGGGAAGCCATTAGCAGGAGCGCCGCGGCGCTAGGCGCGGGGACAGTGGAGAGGCGGGGGTTGTGGGGGGGGGGGGGGTGAGGCCGTGGTAGGAGGAGGGGAGAGCCATGAGAGACAAGGGAGAAAGCTACCGGGTCCCGCGCCTGCAGGCAGTGGCGCGAGTGAAGTCACGAAGAGACGCCGTAACGGATAGCTGCGGTATCGTGACGTTGGAAGCTACAGGGCTTTAAAGCCGAGACGGTGTTAGACGAGGAACAAACTTAGACTTCGGGAAATGCGACGATCGGCAAGGCTCAGCAGCTCACCCGCAGCCACACTGAAATGCCAGAAAGCGAAAGGCAGGAAAGAAATAGGTCCGGAGCAGACAAGTCAATGCATCGCGCGCGGCAGATAGAAGAAGGGAAGGATAGTCAAGAAGAGCCGAAAAATCGGGAGCTGTCAGCAATGCACAATGCAGAACCAGGCAGATCCCTGTGTTCAGCTCACGACCGCCATTAAGGCTATTGGTGTGAACGTGCCTCGGTTACAACGTCAATCGGTATTGCGCGAGTGGCAAAAGGTCCCTGCGTTTCCCGGTAAAACTGTAAGGGACGTCGAATTCTTCTTAGACATGCAGTTAAGGTTAATTCTTTGATATATCATTTGTCGTTTGATATTTTATGGATGAATTCCCTCTTGGCTTGATGATTAGTATGTTATTTGCCGCTGGTTATTGAACTAGAGCGGTATCATTTTTCTTTTGTTGTTCGTATTATTGTTTTTTGGATTTTCATATCTTGCGTGCAGTTCTTGGATGGGTTCAGGGTCTGTCTATCTATGTGATTTATGTCTATGGTCATAGCAATCTTCATGTGTGGCCAGCCGATAATTAGTAAAAACCCGCGAAAACTCGCAATGGCAGTTAGTGCTACATATTGTGGCATGTGGGAACATGATTTCGAGTTGCAACAAGTCCGTTAATTGTATTTGATTATGTACAGTCTGACAGAATGCGATCTGGGTCAAAATAAACCTGATTTATGCGGGCGTTCATTCGCGATTATTCTGTCTGCAATGCCGGGTGTCTCGGATCTCGTGGGCGCCGCCGCTGGGACACACCGAAAGAGAAGCAAGCGCCTGAAAGATGAGGGAGCTGAGAGCTCGGTCTTTGAGAAATGTCCACGACGGCTTACAGACGGGGTTGCGCTAATAGCTCTTGCAGCGATCGGACTTAGCAAATGTGAACTTCTATCCCAGAGGACTCAGCTAGAGGAAGTCTGGATAGATGAGCTGCAGAAGGGGAGAGCATCTAGGATGCCCCACCTTTAATTCAACCGCCATCGATGTAGATGCTGCAAGGCCAAGTAAGCACCGATACTACCGTGTCAAAAAATTGGACGAAGAATGCACGCCTCACAATTACTGGACTATGTTAGAAGCTGAACCTAATACCGACGATCTACGAGGCGATTGGTGCAAAGGCGCGCATTAGTCATGGTGCCGGAATCTGAACTGGTGGGTACTAAGATCGTGAGATCGACTACACGAACTCAAACTGCCGTCGTCGCGAAGGTCGAGTGCAATCCGCTTCATAGCAGCGACCGTCTATAGTAATAACGGCACGCCCGACATACTCAAACCTACGCCCTCGAACGCGATGGCACCTCAGCCTCCGGCGTATCACCAGATAACGATGAAGGACAGAGCACATGCATGTCTGCAGTTCACGAGTGCATGGAATATGGGCTGTTATGGTTAAGGAAACTCTCCGTAGGGCTACGTACGGGACCGTCCACTCTCAACAACTGGCGCGAGAAAGCTCTAGGCCGGGGAACTGGCAGCACACCCCGCCCCACATCATCCTCCCCCGTAAACCTCTCTCTCCTCGTCGCACCACTAACTCATCATCACGGGAAGGCCGCCACAACACACGGACAGCTTCGAAGGAACATCGCACTGGCTGAAGTAGTGCTGAGAGATAAAAGAACTGGCGCTCTATAATAACAAAAAGAGAAGTAAATTTGTGTTGAGTGGGTGAATTTTAGGGTTGTATGAATGAACTCGTTGACGTCTCGTCCGTCCCCGACCCCGGTAAAATGAAAGGACGATTTGACCTACCAGCACCCAGAATCTGAAGCATTACGCCGATTCCTGGATGGCTTCGTGAGTATCGGAAAGTTACAATCAGCCGGACCCTCTGACGTCGCCACGAAGAGAACGTCATGTACCAGGGGCGAATTACGCCAACAAAACAGCGTTGGAGCAGAATAAAACACTAATTGACTTCGCTCCTGGTACTGCACCCGGGCCAGTATATCGATTGCTTATTTGTCCATCCAACTCGTATGCACCATCGACACTAGAGGCATTGGCGTCTGACTCAAACCATAGATGGAGAACAAAAGGTCTAAGTTGTGCAAGTTCGCACTCTACAACCGCGGAGGGTAACTACTCCCGTCACTGGAAGGCGAGAACTGCTTGGTCGTGCGCTGCCGGATGTGCCCGCGGGCGCGCGCCGCGCATTCACGCCGCGCCGATGGGGCCGACAGGCGCATGGGCCGCGAGCGTCGCGGAGGAGGGTTTACGGGGCCCGGTCTAACGACGGACACGTGGCGCTGGCAATTTCGAAAGAGTTTTCGCCTCATACCTGAGAGGGCATACCACTTCCCGAATAATCACCGGAGCCACAGCAGTTTTGATATTGCTATGCTGAATATTGCGCAAGGGTCCTTAATGGACCGTCTTGCCAGATGACCCTCGAATAACATAGCCTGTGATCTCGACATTGTGCAGGCAGGAAAGGTTCTGCTGTGATAGCTGTCCCTGATGCGCACTCATCGAGGTGTTATGAGGACGACCGGAGTGACGGCATCGATCTCCGTCCGTCCAGCCCTAATGATTGTGCAGCGCAAAGACGACCTGGTAGCGCAAGGCTAGCCGCACAAGTCTCAGAGTAACCTACCGAGCACCCCGAGTACAAGATCGTCGCGGGCCGCTTATACCGCTACCGTATCGATCCTACGCTCGAAGATATTATAGAAGATCAAGAGGCTTGGAAAATGGTCTTACGAGCAGATAAGATTCCTCAAGTTTTACGAGAATCGCACTGTGAACCCACAGCGGGACACCTCGGGCGACGTAAAACCTACGAGCGAATCGCGAGATACTTCTATTGGAAGAATATGTACAAGGACATCAGCGACTTTGTACGCTCCTGCGCCGTCTGCCAACAATGTAAAGTAGAGCAGCTACTACCAGCTGGACTAATGGGCAGACGCAGAAGTTATGGACCTTGGGAAGTTGTAGCCAGTGATATTATGGGCCCCTTCCCACGCTCTACTAGAGGATATTGCTATATTTTGATATTCATGGACACTTTCACCAGGTGGATTGAAGTGGTGCCGATTCGCAAGGCTACGACCTTGGCAGGTCCACCTACGAACTCGATAAAACCCGAGGAAACGAGACTTGGTCTCGATTATTACGCGGTTGTCTCTCCGCTCCGGTAGCTGCACTGCACGCAGCTAACGTCTGCGCGGCTATCGACACCAAGCAGAGCAGCCCCGTTATAGAATAAGCAAATAAAATTTTGAAGCATTTGACTAGATTGTTTTAGAGATATAAGGAATCAAATAATTCTCAAAAAAAAATTCAAACCTAGATATCTTAAGAACTATAGGGGTTTCAAAGCTGCGCAATGAACTTAGCCAAAATACATAAAATATCTACCTTTTCTCAAAATCTCAAGTGCAATAAGGCCTTTTTACGCCCGTAATCGAGACTCAAAAAAAAACTCATTTTGTTCAGTTTTCGATTTATTACTGAAAAAATAAGTAGTCAAATCACTTGAAATTTTAATGGAATATAGCTTGACACGTAACCCATCAACATGATTTTTTTCGTGAAGTTATGATCTTTAGTTTTAGAGATATGAATTTGAAAAAAAAATCTTTTTTTTCATTTTACCTGCCGATTGGAGCGGTTGATCCCAGAGACCAAACGGGCAAAAGTAGGTAATTTTATTATCTCTAAAATCCATTTCAGCTGAATTGTTTGTAACAATGGGATGATTGAAAAAAGTAATCTGTTTTTCCCGAATTCAGAATCCAAAAATAGACATAGGTAAAAAAAATACTTTTTTAAAAAGTATTCGCACGGGGTTCACACATTTGGCTTAAACTTAAGAAACTTCAAGTACATTATAAAAAACGGTTCTGTGTAAAATTTTAGGTCTCCAGGTGCCATACATTCCGAGATATGGCCACTTGAACCTTGAAAAATAGCCTATGGTTGAGTTATATTTTTCTCTCCTATCTTAGACTTGACGTAGTCTACTGTTCTTTGATCTTCTGAGATGACATCTATCAAATATTTCTAATGTTGGTGGCAAGGCTCTGATTAAAAATCTCAGTTTTTCTGTTTTTTCTAATTTACCACCAGCCGCTTTGAACTCGTTTGTAATTTTTTAAATTACATAAGGAAATCTTCCACTGATTTATAATTATTTAACTTGACTTTCTCAATTTTGCTTCTGCATATTATTTGCAGGGCTGTAGACTGTGATAAATACATCTTATCAAATTTTTGTATCATTTCAAGAGCCGTTGTTCTTGCTTTTAAATCCATCTTTTTCTATTCTGCTTCTTTGTTTGTATAAGTCTCAGTTATCGTACTAACTGCTGGATCTTACGCTCTTTAAATTCCAATAGGATCATTAACCTTATTTTCCAACTTGTGTAATTTGCACCATCAAAAACTGGTATTAGAATGTTTTCAACTTTGGCTTGCTTTGCCATTTCAATTTCTTTTTGATATATACTTGCGTACACTTTATTCTTTGGTACAATAATCTTCTTAATTTCTTTCAAATATATTTTTCTAATTGGATTTTTTATTTTCTCTTTCCAAGTAGCTTCTTTATCATCTAAACTTTGTTCTGGATCATCTTCTTCCTTGGCCACAAGAACAGTGCTTAAACCGTTGACTTCTTTTCCACGTGGCTCTTCTTTTAACATTACTTTTTAAATATTACTATACTTTTCCAAAGGTTGGCATAGTAATAGGTTTTATCATACAAACCACGCCCTGCTTCTATGTTGTAATCCGTGTAATCCGTGGATAAATTGAGAACACTGAGGTTAATATTAATGAATAACAATTTGTTTATTAATACGTGGCAATAACCATAGTCGGCCGTACGTCCGCTCAGCTAGGAGTCTTACAGGCAAGAGAGGGTGTAGAGTGCAGTATAGCATGATCTGAGTCTACGAGCTGAGTCTACAGTATAGTGTGCGCTTAGAGTATATACGTAAGACATGCACACAATGCTCGCGTCCACTTGTGCTTGTCTTGTTGCACGAAATCGTCGTCAACTAGTAGATGGCGCGACGAGTACCTTTTTGTGTATAGGGAACCCATCTGGTCGGTACCATTGTATGGTATCGGGCAGATAGAAAAATCGTATAAGACTCTCTTCGAGAGGACTTTGCAACGTCCATATCCAGAAGCTAGATACAGGGGATCCGGCGCAGTTGACCACGAGGTTGCGCTTAAGTCAGGGGCCCCAGTGGCACTACATACGTCCCTAAACTCAATCTATCTATCTCTCACTCGCGGGTCTGATGCCGCATGAGAGGATGGGTTAGTCTTTGGCAGCGCGTACGCATTGTCCATTGAGTACTGTTATAATCAGGTTCGGATAAAGTAAATGAGAAGACGTATTTAGAAAAGCACAGCTCAAACTTGGACTCTTTATTAATACGGAATACGTCTTAACTCATCAGCTGTCACGATATGACTGAACATAAACAATGCTAGGGGTTGCTATGCGCGATTCTTAATGTTCGAATCGCGCAACGTTCGAGCTCGGTCACAACATTGCCCTCTCCTTTTCAGATTGTCGTCCCGACAATCATAACCATCCATCCTTCAAGCGGGTTGATCCTCTTACAATCCAATGATGACTTACAGGAACTGATATCAGCATCCTCTACCTTGATCCATCCTAGGCATCAAGTTACCTAAAAATGAACCTTGAAATCTAAATTCGTGGAAACCCAATCTCTATACAAAATTCCTCCTATTACTACCAACGAATCCCATTGTGAACAATAGATTTTGGTGAATTCATCCATTGAAGAAATATCTTGCCATTCTGGTTTTTTCTGTAAGTCTTTCGTTTGACAAATAAAAGAAATAGCCTCATCTTCTGCTTGACTTTTCTTCCATTCTTCTAAAGTGTTTTCTTCAAAAATAATGCGGCAAATAGTTTCAACATTATCAAATCTTTCTTCTACTCTGGAACAATATTTATAGAAAAAATCTTCACAAGGCCGTCTTGAAAGTCCATCGGCGTTCCCATGTAAATTGTCTTTCCTGTGAATAATTTTGTAGTTGAACTGATCCAATTTCCCTAACCAACGAGCCTATTGTCCATCTAATTCCTTAAACGACAATAACCAAGTCAAAGAAGAATGATCAGTCCTAATAATAAAAGGTTTACCAATAAGGTAATGATACAAATTTTTTAATGATTCAATAATAGCGAGGAGTTCACGTCGAGTGACACAATAATTTCTCTCCGGTTTAGAAAGTTGGAGGTTTTGTAAGAACCTCTTTCAATTTTGAAAAAGCTTTTTGACATTCTCCTGACCATATGAACTTAGGCGATTTTTCTGTTAACTTATATAAAGGTTTAGCTATATCAGCAAATCCCTTAATAAGTCGTCTGTAATAACCACAGAAATTCACAAAACTCAATACAGCCTCTTTGTTGTGAGGGATGGCCAATTTACAACAGATTCAATCTTCTTTGAATCAGCTGTTTTGCCTTATTCCGAAACAATGTAACCCAGATATTCAACTTGTCTGCTGAAGAAAACACATTTCTTCTTATTAAGACGTAGCTCTGCTTCTTGAAAACCAACAAATACTTTCTTTAGATTAGTCATTACCTCAAAATGTTATGATCAGGTTCGGGTAAAGTGAATGAGAAGACGTATTTAGAAAAGCACAACTCAAACACGGACTCTTTATTAATACGGAACACGTCTTAAATCATCAGCTGTCACGATCAGACTGAACATAAACAATAACATCCGCGACGTCATTGATCTCGTTGCTAGGGGTTGTTATACGCGATTCTTGATGTTCGAATCGCGCAACGTTCGAGCTCGGTCACAACAGTACACATGTATACGCAACTGCTTTTATGCGGATCACGCTATCTCTCTCTTGCTTCGCGTCTTCACAGCTTGCTTGCGACATGAGGGCTCCTGCGCAGTCAGTTCATCTCCAATCCTTCTACAAGTCACACCTACTTCTACGTTATGTCAACGCCACGTGTTTTTGTAAGAAGGAAGCCATATTTCCAGTGCGCTGAGCAGCGGATTCGCCTCGCCGCTGGATATTAGTATTTTACTATTTTATTAACTCATCTTTTAATTAATCCTTTGTACCTGGAGATCTTCCTAGTAGATTAAACCGGGAAGTTTTTTCCAACACGAAAAACAACTCTGCACATAACCAAAACATTAATTCGCCTCCGACGAGTTCTAAAAGTGCCGCTTCATGCCGCCCGGCTGGACTGACTACGTCAGACTTCAGACGGTTTTCCTGGACTGCTAGACCTCAAGTGGGGTGCTTACTCCACGGATTATTAAGGTCAACACGGTGAGGAGAAGCCAAGGGGCTGATTTATGACTGCCAGGCTAGAGGGTCGAGTAGCGGGAGGCATTTACACGGGGAATATGACTGCCTTCCTAGCTATAGATACAGAGGAGCTTTCACACTGTTTTGTCTTTCACCTTTAGTTACAAACAAAGACAAACAAACAGAAGAAGGAACTCCCCTGTTGGAAATAGTTGGTGGAGATCAATTAAATTATTAATCAAATTTGAAGCTATATCTTAATCTTGTAGTTGAATAAAAAGATAGAGACATGTTATACAATAGCTTTTCAACTTTGCATTAAACCATGACAATTCATTTTTCCAATATTACGTTTTATATTATTACTAATTCAAATCAAAGAAAGTTGTGAAATCAGTTACAAAATTGTCGAGTATTTATTATTATTGCTATTGGTTTATTATGACACAAAAGAATGTTAATAATTGAAATAGAGAACCTTGTTTCTAAAAGGTTTGTTCTTTTTTGGTATCTGCATTTGTGTACAAATAATGTATGAGCATACTTGACGGACATGTTGGTTTAAGGTTTGTAGATGGACTATACCAAATAAGAAACAAGAACGTATATTAACTTTTTTTTAAACTATTAGTATATCTTGACATTAAATTGTTATGAACTGCTATAATGTTTATATAATTAGTGCGATCGAATCATATACAGATAAAAGCTCTTTCAATTATTTCATTTTAGAATATCACTATTATCGGGCATATATATCTGGAAGTGAAACAATTATTTTATCTTCCTATACAGAAGGCAGAAAGTCGGTGATGGATTTCCATGCCATTTCGAGGTCAGAATGTCTTTGTGGCTCCCATTCGGCCGGATCGACAGATATCGCTGAAGTGGCGGAGACGTATGGGGGTATTGGGCTAAAGAGTAAGTACTAATAGTTGAAATGGCCGAGATCCCGTTTGAGTAGGTGGTATGGTCGGCAAAAAGCCGGTGATGGATTTTCATGCGACTTCGAGGTCAGAATGTCTTTGTGGCTCCCACTCGGCCGGATACAGGCACACCTATATAGATGTAGATACATGGTGGTCATATAATATGTCATATATTCAATATATATACTGTGTTTAAGTGTAAAAAGTTAGTTCGAATTAGTACAGTTTTTAATAGAGGGTCAATACTCATGTGCACCAATGGCTGCGCACGGACGGAATAACCAATTTTGGCAAATCAGGCTTCGCCTCCATGAAACATTGTTTGAATTGAATATTCTGGATTTTCTAATAAAGAGGGTTTGTTCAGAATTTGATTCTCTACATATCGACCGCAGAATATTGATAAAAAAACCTTTCTATTATATATGGCATTACAATAATTGAAAAGCAACACGTTTATAGTGCCTACGGCGCCCTCGACTCCCAATCGTGCTCAAAACATTACCCTCGCTAAAAAGAGGCCAATTTTTCCACCTAGTTGCACAATATACTTATTTTATATTTTATATTTTTTCAGTATTTTTTATTTTTACAGATAATACATGATTTAAAAGAAAAAATTAAATCTACTATCGATTCATCAAATCGACAATCAGGTATGATAGAATCGGCAATGAATAAGATTAGAAATATAGAAAATGAACGAGCAAAATTGGAAACAAAAATACATAAAATGGAAGCCGAAATAACATCTCATGAGCTTGCTCAAGAATCATTACGCCAAGACAAAAAAGTGGTAAAATATAAATATATATTCAATACCACCTAATAGAGTTAAAGGCTAGCAAAGTGCTGGCAAACGTAGCATTTTGGATTTGCGATGCATTATATGCAAATAGGGTTATTTTTTATGTCTCAAATCAATGCAAAGCTTCTTGTTTGTGCACAACGTCAAGTATACTTGTAATACTTTGAATTGAAAATTTTCATGTTTATATATTTTTGTTTAGAGAATAATTACTTTTTTTCAAGTTAAGATTCATGGAATAATATCTTATTTATTTATTTTTAGGATCAAGTCCAAAATAGGACTGGCACCTTACTATCATGAGAGGAGTTCCCAAAAAAATTTTTAGCCTGATTGACTAAAGTCTCTCAGAGATTGCATCACAACAAAATTTTTATTAAAAATTGCATGTAATTACATGTAAAACCAAACAAATTGTGCCCGCATTTCAAAACAACGTAGAGGATCGGGATAACAAAAAAAATATTTTTTTAGTTTGTGCAAGAGGAGACTCCTCCTAAAATCTCGGCCCGATCGGTCGAAAATTGCGTGAGATATCGCATCTCACACATTTTTCGCGCACGAAACTATAAGGCACTTCCGTGTCGCGGTCGTGCCTAAAAAATAACCTTACCATTGGCACGCTCTAGTACGTGGGTATAAGCTGTGCGCAACAAGATCAACCACTGAGAACTGCTGCCTTTTTTCGTTGAACTGAAAAAATACAACTATTAGGCTGAGGAAGTCTTTTGCAAACCGTGCCAAGGGTTCCATCCAGGCTGATTTTCCGAATTGGCAAAATATTAATATTCGGAAAATTCATCATAACTTCTCTCCTAATCGAAGCTTCCTATTTCAACTACGCTTATTTGATACCCTGTGAAATCCCGCAATTTTCTAGGTCCAGTGGGTCTCCCAAAAGGTGCACGATGGGGTCCTACCATTTTGATTACGCGTATCCGTATAATGTCGACATTCAGAATATCCTTCACAGCGTGCGCCCCGATTGATGCACCTTGTTCTAATTACTTTTAATCGAATTTAAGATGAGAAACACCTTACTATAGTTCTTTATAATCAAACTGCTATATAATTATTCACAAAAACTGCAGAAAAATGAAACCAATCATCAAAGTTTGACACATAGGCGCGCTTGCATGCTAAATATATCTTTTAAATAAAAATAGTCGATCCTCTGCTATATATCCGTAGATGTGTTTAGAAAAGAGAATAATAAAGAGAATGATACTCTGAGTGCAAACTTAAAGTACGAATCTCTCAGTTGTGCGTGACGTGTGCGCGCATATCGTGCGTGAAATGCGTAAACGGGGAAGATAAATTTTTTGCCTAATGGAATGAAAATATCAGCTGATTTGTTTATGTTTTCTAGTTGAACTGCACATGGGTTTAAGACTTATTATTTTATTAAATTAGATTCAGACGTATAGATAATCTCCTAAAAAAAACCTTTCTTAAAGGTAAAATATTGGCAAGTAAAAGTTTCTTTACAAAAGTTGTAAAATCCCCAAAACAAACATAACTGATGTCGTCAAGTTATTATTTTTGATATTATTCAGGTATACGCATGCAGGTACATTATTGCATAAAATAAAATATTTTTTACTTCAATTCTTAGTTGATACAATAGTTTAGATTCATAAGTAAAATTTTAAATTACTCATCTTCCTTGACATTTCAAAAAACATATTCAATCATTTTTAATCCATAGTTCAGAAACTATTTAAATAATTGAAACCATATAATATTGAAATACATGACTCAAGATTTTAAAATTAAAAAATTTTTCTAATAACTTCTGAACTATGGATTAAAAGTATATTCGTGTTCAGCGACCATAAAAACCCCCGTGTAACGAGTTTCGATCAATTATGTTACAAATTTCCGTGAAATTCGAGGAGACGTTAGTACTGTCTACCTTGAGCACCAGTTATCTCGGAAACCGTCGCCATAGTCATTTTCGTATTTAGCGACCCCGAAAACCCCTGAGTACCGAGTTTCGGATAATATTTTCTTGTACGTATTATATTACACCTATTACACCTATTACACCGATTACACCGTCAACCGGAAGTCGTTTTGGCTGATGAAAAGTGCGAGATAATGAAAAAAAAGAGGCCGAATTTCAATCTACTTTATTACATTAAATTAATGATGATTTGTGAAAATTCTTTTTTGACGTGAAAAATAAGTTTGATATCTTGCAAATCAATGCCAATAATCACACGAAATGCTACTGTAGCATTTAAAAAATAGTGTTAGAAAAAGAAAGTAAGGTTAGAAACCACGATTTCAAAGCATATATATTAAGTATATATATTCAAAACAACATTTGCGTAACCTGCCATGGAAGGTTCCTGTGAGTATTACAGAAAGCTTTTGTAAATATAACAGCATTTTCTCCAGGAAGCTTATATGAAAGATTGCGATGACCTTCTTTAGCAGACCATTACAAATTTCGAATTCTTTGCTGAACAGGAATCTTTCAGAAACTTTCAGTAATCTTCCCCAGAAGATTCAATGCAATATTTGCATTTTTTTACTTGGAGCTTACCTGCAATATTGTGGAAACCTCTTTCGGTAGACTCAAACAAATTTCGAGTTCTCTGCTAAACAGAAATCTTTGAAAAGCTTTCTTTAATCTTTCCTGAAAGCATAAAAGCAGTGAATGGAGAACCTGTCACAGAAGGATTCCGTAAGTAATGCGGAATGCATTTGTGAGTATAACAGCGTTTTTTCCTGAAAGGTTACTGTTAGGATGGGTTAGATCCCCTTCCAAACTCTATAATAATTAACTGGGAATTTGCTCGGTCGTTTTCCCGTACAGGAAAGACAGCGTGTGACTCTGGTTGGATAATGACATTTATTAGGAAAACGCACTTAGTTTTCTTTTGTTGATACTGGGGGATGCGAAGGTACACAGGCAATACCTCTAGAGATGTCAAAACCCAAAGACGAAGTTTCCAAAAACGGTTGACGATTGCGAAAAGGTGTGGGTAGTATACTGGGTGTGTTATTTCAATGTTAAACTCAAATTCCAAACACACTCGAAAAATACGTCCTACTTGGAGGTGCGCACACACAGGAATGGCGTTTGCGGGGGAGGTGTCGTTACAGAGAGAGTCGAGGCTTTCTCCCACACGGGGTACTTACTTCTCCTCTCTTCTTACTTCAGCCTAGCCGCGCTTTTTGGCTTACGCATTAGGCCTTATGGGTCTAATACTATGGTCAACGGCTAAACTGCAGCGTCGGCTGTGCACGCGCGCTTCAGCCGAGGGAGGAGAAGTTTGTTTGGGTTTCGGGTACATTCCTTCGAGGCTTAGTTATGTGTCGAAGTTTCTGGATTTTTCTTACTGGCTTTGTTGTAATTTTACAAGATGTTTCCGAATGATTACCCAGAAACTTCGTCACTTAACATCCTCCCCCCCCCCTTCAAAACGTTTGTCGTCCCCGACAAACACTTATCCCTATGGGTGAGTGGTCTGACTGTGTGACACGGTGGCAAACCAAAGCTGAATGTTGCTTGTTACTAGTCACTTTTATCTCTCTTTTTTTTTATTTTCCTTTTTGAAGTAACAGCGATAGTTTAAGGGGTAATTCGGATGCTGTGCTGGCTAAGGTATTTTGGGAAAGTCGATGGATCTTCTGGGTTGGATCAAGCTTTTGCAAGTCCTCCTTAGCTGCCTCTATTTGCAGATATATATATATATATGTATATATATATATATATATATTTTTATATATGTGCCTACGATTTAGTTTATTGGTCTGGTCAATTGTCTATTTCCTTCAGACCGTGGTCTGATTTGTCGAGCGTGTACGAGGTGCTTGACTTGTATAGAGGGCTACTGCTCTCTTGTGAATGTGCATGACATTCATGTGCATTGCTACTGGTTGGGTCAGCTTTCCCTAAAAAAATTGGAAGCTATTGGTGCTCGATCGGCAGATTGACTTTCATTATTGTCTCTTTTTATCTAAGCCCTTGTCACATTAGCTTGTTTTAGGATTATCGGTGTGGATGGATCGTAATGGATGCCTATTTTATATATATATTTTTTTGTTTTACCTTGCAACATCCGCTTCGACGCTGCTCTGGTGTCACACATTTTGTCCTCTGTGGTCGTGTATAATGTAAATTTTCTATATTGTCGTATACCATCCTATGTTAGTGATATCTATTTTTAGTTTATTTTGCTCTAGCCTGCTACTGTATATTCCTTGTATGCTTATTGTTATTTGTTAGTAACTTATATCTAATTATTATGGCTCATTGTGTTAGTGAATAGATTCGCTTTCGTTTGTGTTATATATGGTGTTAGTTCCTATAATTTGATATTTATATTATGTTAAGGTACATTGTTTGGATGTAGGTCAACTGGTCAGTGAAAGAAAATGTTCTCTTCTTTTTTTTTATGGAAGGTGGTACAAAACAATATTTTTATTTTTATTATACATTAGTGGTAACTTTGGTCCATTATTTCATTTTGCGCTGTTTATTGGCAACAAAACCTTTTGGCACACTCTGGTCTCTTAAGTCTAACTTAAACCTACCTACTGAAACATTCATAAAAGTTACAATATGTTCACGGCAAGCGCTTATACAATTATTTGATTTTGTATTATATAATGTAAATTAATGAGCATGCATACAGTTCATGAATTTTTTGTACTTAAAAAAATATGTCTATATGCAAAAAACAATATTTTATTGTTATTAGAATCATATGTAATATATAAGGACGATTCGAATTGTCTTATATAACTAGCCGTGATGGGGTAATGTGAGGTAGAGCGTCCCGGGTTCAAATCCTGTCCAAGTTAACAGTTTTTTCATGCATTGGGAAATGCCTTCAATACTATGTACTTTTAGACGCATGCATAATGTGAGAGAAATATAATGATATAAAAACATGTAAAATAAAAAAAAACAATTACAACAACTGCTTAGAATAATGTGTTTCTGAACCTTTCAGAAAAGCTTATCAAAAGATTCCCTGAACAGTTGCGGTAAACTTACAGCTATAGATTACAGTAATCTTTCCAATTAATTTAAATGACCTCTCTAAATATTACGGAAGCTTTCCGTAACCTTATATTCATCTTTATAGAATTATTCATAAATTCTTTCAGAAAGAATCCTTGGAATATTTCAACTATCTTTACTGGAATATTCCTGACATCAAGTTGTTGCGGACATTTTCATCTTCCAGGAAAATTTCAGAAAAGCTTCCAAAATGGTTCAGAATCTTTTCTAATCTTTTATGGAAGCTTCCTAGAAGCCTACCATGACCTTTTGGAAGCATATCAGTATATTTTCAGGGCCCTAAGAGGAATATTTATGGAAGGTTACCAGAAAGGTTGTAGTAACCTTTTCTGAAATATTTCTGACGTCAAGTTGTCGCGAACATTTTCATCTTCCAGGAAGATTCCATGAAAGCTTCCTGAAAGATTTCAAATCATTCTTGGTAGCTTTTAGGAAGCTTACAGTAACCTTCCATGCTGTGTGGGTTATCTTCCATAAATGAATCTAAAAAACGTTCAATATTTTTAACATTATCTAGTTTAATAAATTTTCTGGTGCGAATCACATTTTTCAAAAAGACATCATCTGAGAAAAGCCATTTTAAAATAGTGATACTTTTATCCCGAAGTGATCTTTTTACAAATTCCTTTTCTTGATCAAAATTGTCTAAATTATATTCAAAGTATACCATCTCTTTCTATGTATGTATAAAATATAATTATTAATAAAAGATATACAAAATATTGATAGTTTCAAAAACGGCTTCAAAAACGTACGTATCTCAATTAATTATTATTATTTTGGTTTTAATACTACATTACGATACTAATGAAAATAAGTCGCACTTCCTGGCATGACATGTATTAGCGCCCGAGCGCAGAGAGTACGCTTAATGCTTTGCCATGAAGGAAGACTTATTCAACGTGTATCGTATAATATTTTATAGCACTGACTAGAATTATTCTCCAGCGTGAAGTTAGTACACGAGCGTAGTGAGTGCGATTATCACGATGCGAGAAAATGCTACTTATTCCATGAATAAGCATGACATAAGTGAGGATTCATTCCACGAAGTGCTATAAAATTTTGTAATGGTAGCTCTATGCAATTTTGTATACATTGTCGCTCCCTACAAAAAGTAGCATAATTCGCTATTTGCGGTGAACACATTTCACTGCAAAAATAAGCTTATTTCACGTTTTTTTGCGAAAACCAGCATGCTTCATGTTTTTGCCGCGAAGACTAGCACGCTTGAATTCCTACCGCAAAAAGTAGCTCAATTCGCAATCGTGGCGCTACGAATATAGTAGATTTTTCGTTCTTGTTATATTCAGGCACCGAGTTTAACAAATAATATTTGATAATATATGTGCACTGTTAAGGTGGGGTTCTTGTGTTTCGACATTTTTAGGCACGAAGTGCCTTATATTTTCGTGTACGAAAAATGTGTACCATGTGGTATCTTACACAATTTTCGACCGATCGGGCTGAAATTTTAGGACAAGTCTCCTTTTGCAAAAGCTAAAAAACTATTTTTTTTATCCCGATCCTCTATGTCGTTTTGAAATGAGGGCCCAATTTGTTCGATTTTTACGCGTATTTTTGAATAAAAATTTTGGTGTTACACGATTATCTCTGAGAGACTTTAATCAATCGGGTCAAAAATTTATGTGCAAACTCCTCTTATAATAGTAAGCTGACAGTTCTATTTTGGGCTTGATTCTGCATGTATAAGCAGAATGCGGTCACCTCCAAAAATCGCTAAAAACGGTTTTTTGGCTCTAACTCGAATTCTAAGCATTCTACAAAAAAAAGTTAAATGGAAAAGTTGTAGATCTTTGAAAAATACAACTTTTTCCCATTAACATCAAATCATGAAAATGCTCATAACTCGAGTTTACAGCCCAAAATCGACTTTTTACGGCTAAAAACCCAGATAATTGCCATAAAACTTTGCGGATATACGGTTTACATGAAAATGTTAAATATGAAAGTTGTAAACATTTTCAAAATACAATTTTTTACCGTGGCAAACATTTTTTAAACACTTTTCGATATTCAACAACTCTAGAAACGCCTATTTACAGCTAAAAACCCAATTATTTGCCATAAAACTTTGCGGATTTACGTTTTACATGAAAATGTTAAATATAAAAGTTGTAAACATTTTCATTTTCAAAATACAACTTTTTACCGTGACAAACATTTTTTAAACACTTTTCGACATTCGAAACGATTTTTTAAACATCAAAACGCGCTATGTAAATCTTGGCTACGCTAATTAATAATATTCTTCTGTTTCAAAATAATAATATCCTCTTCAAAGTATAATTTCTTGCTGTAACTGCTTGGCATTGTTTCGTTTTATTTCGTACCTAAAAAAAAGAATACAATTAAAACCAAATAACTTCTGCACCTGAATAATATTAAAAGTAAAACTTTTTATGATATGAATCTTAGAAGAACTGCATCTGCAAAAATATAAATTACATCATTACGTGAAATCATTCAAATTATATAGAAAATATTGTACCTGAATATTACACACTAACGAAGCTGCATTATTATCGATGATCAGGCATATGACCGATGCCCTTGATCCTACTGCTTCTCATCCAGCAGACCATGATATATCCTGTTGCAGTATGATTTAAACACTAAAAACAAAAGAAATCATATTAAAAACTCATATAAACAAACAATTATTCAACTCACTGATCTCACCTGATAAAAAAACTGATCCGTTAATAGTTGTAAGCAGTATTGCCGGAGTCTTGATGGAACTATCTTCCAACTCCAACATTTTGATGGCTCAGATGCCGACACCAATATCTTTAGTCGTACTCCTGTGCATGCAGTAGACTATGATGCCAAAAAATTCAGCATTACTCGTACACCTAGACATACAGGAAAATATGTTACAAACTTTTTTCGCATAGTTTATATTTACAAATAAAAAACTTAGCAGTATATTGATAATAATCACTGTTAAGATACCCGTAAGCAATAAAAGATATCTATTTAGAAAACTTAGAACATGTATAAAGTATTTTAAATCAAAACCTATAAAAGATTCAATGTTAATTAAACATACAGTACGAGTCATTGTAATTTTTGGATATTACCATGTAGAATAGTACAAACCCACCTCCAGAGCCGTATTAAAGTGGTTCAAGTATCCAAGAACATCAATCAATACTCCCAGCAAGCATGAATCCAGCTCCAAGATCATCTCGACATGGTTTAAGCAGCCAGCTACGCCAACCAGGACTGTCAGAAAGCAAGAATACGGGTCCATGGTCAATTTCAGATGGTCCAAGCAAATAGCAACGTCTCAAGGACAGCCAGAAAGTTCGAATATAGCTTGAAGATTGCTAGATCAGCCAGAAACACCAAGCAGCACGAGCAGATAATGTTGAAGTACCCAGAGACGCCAATCAGCACCACTGCAGACAGAGTAAATCTAGAATCTCAGAAGTCTACAACCCAGCCTGCACTATTTAAAAGGTATGAATCAGTTCCAGAGACACCTTGAGGGTTTTGAAGTAGCCAACAACGCCAAGCTACACCACCCAGATACTGCGAATCAGCACCATGGTAGTGCTTACATGGTCAAATTGGCATCGATAAATACTACATTTTCTGTCCGCTGACACCAATGCCGTATAGCTATCAGTAGGAGACATCAGAATTAAAACACAGTGGTTCAACTCTAAAAACAGATCACACATTCACATAGTCACTGATTTCACTGCACATAACACAATAAATATCTGTTTTCAAAATAATGAACGCAAGAACACAGCAATACTTTTTGTGGAACTGTATGATGCCAAATCGTCACCTAGACAGCATTTGACAAGAAATATACATCAGCACAACAGCAGAATCAGCAGGAGCAGCAGCAGGAGTAGTCACAAATACAAAAGATAACCTTCAAACAAAAATTCAAGTTTCTTGTTGGAGCTACATGTCTTTCTATACTGTAGCACTCCGTGATGAACTGACACTCACATATTGCATCGTCAGTGCCATTGTGGGTGCATCACTTTTAAATACTTCTTGCACCGTCTTACAAAGCAACCATCGCGAGCAGCTGATCCACGAGCGGGGTCGTGGTGAGCAGAGGTTGCTTGTAAACACATATAGGCACCATGCACTGTAGCACTTCTGTTCTGATTTTAAAACTACTTATATCACTGCTGCATCGTGTCGTTGTTTCCGTTTTTTCACTACGCACTCACTTATATCGCCGAAAAGTTAAACAGAGCAAAACAAAACATTGGGGTTAGCGGAGGCCGGGAGGCTATATCGAAACGTCAAAATACACGGCTGAAGGCTGCAGCGTGTGCATGTCGCCGACCGGTCGCCAGATCGATGCGCACAATGTATGCGCAGTGGTCGAGCTCGCTGCCTCGCTTCGACAGAGCCAACGAACAACTGTTCGGCTTTGCTTAGCTGATAATAAAACTAATACTTTTTCTGCTTAAATTATATAATAAACTATCTTTGCACAAAATTCATAACTTTAGGAACAGGATAGAATTCGGTTTGTTAAGCGTGACGTCACAGATTACATATAAACCAGTGCATTTTCCACCAATAGGTTAGTTCCGAATTTGGCCACTTTATGGAATTTCACGTGTACAATTTGACTTAAAGAACTATAAAAAGGTAATCTTTTTTTAATCTTACGAAATAATAATGGGTTTTCAATTATATTTAAAATAAATATCGTTGCGATAAAAGAATACACGTTAAAATTTGTATATATGTCTATATTCCAAAATCAACAATATTGAAAATCATGAGTCAAAAACTAAAATAATTATACAATTTTCAAGTTATTCATGCCCAAAGCATTTTTAATTTTATACGAAAAAGATAAAAAATATATGTTTTTTGAGACAGCGAGCGCGCAGTGCGAGTACTGGTGGGCATAGCGAGCGCGAAGCGCAAGCCTCAGCGGTTGTGCCTTTTACGCAAAACGCGAAGCGTTTTGCGTGCCTTGCATCGCGAGGCGATGTAAGGCCGCGCGTGGCGCGCTAGTTTTTTTCCTTTAGATCTAGTCAGCTGAGATTTTGGCATCATTATATACATAAAAAAATATGATTTTATACAAATTTTCAGCCCTATTTATGTAATATTTACTGAGATAATGCATATGAAGCAGAATTGTTTATTGTAAAACAGCTATATTGCAAAAGTATCCTGCGCAACCCATACGCATGTCATGATTCCAAAAAAATTGAGTGTATTCCTTCAGTCGATGAAAAAGAATGATAGTGATTAGATTTTAAAATAGATTTTGTCATCTCTCTAAATAAATATGTCATCTAAACACATAAAATTTATAACAAAATTAGTTATTTCACAATAAATGTTTACGTACCTGAATTTGCCACTGATATTATTTTTTTTTTTTTAAGTGGCATTTCGAACTCGAAAGTTCATCGCCTCATCTATGCAAGCCTTCCACGTATCCCTATTTTGTGCTAACCCGATCCATTTCGCGCCGTCCCGTCCGATTTCAGTTAAGTCCGCTTTTACATTGTCCTCCCACCTGCGTCTAGGTCTACCTAGAGGTCGCGATGTTGGTTGATGGTCTGTGTAAATCTTGAACTCCACACCTTCGAGATAATGGTGGAAGTGACGAATGGCTTCGTAGATGGCTGTTAGCTCCCGGTCGTAGGTAGCATATTTAGTCTGCGCAGGGGAGAACTTCTGGGAGAAGAAGGCAAGGGGAAGCCAAGAGTTGCCTGAGCGTTGCTCGAGGGCTGCTCCCATAGCTGTGTCTGATGCGTCTGTGATCAGACGTAGCTCTGCGTTTTCGCTTGGAAAAGCGGTAAAGGTGAGGTTCACGAGGTCGTCCTTGCACTTTTGGAAGGCCGCCTCGGCTTCTGAAGTCCACGAAACTGGACGTTTGTCCTTTTTCTTAGCTCCTTTTAGGAATTCGCTGAGAGGACGTTGCGTGTCTGCAGCGTGCGCCAGCAAACGTCTGTAACTGTTGACGAGACCGAGGAATCTTCGAAGTTCCTCGATGGTCTGTGGCTTTGGGAATTCCTGTATGGCCTTGACTTTTTCTGGGCTGGGTTTGAAACCATCTGGAGTAATAAGATGGCCCAGAAAGATTAGTTCTGTAACGCCGAAACTGCATTTCTCAAGATTGACTTGCAGCTCGTACTCGTTGAGGCGATTTAGAACTGTGTCAAGGTGTTTCTGGTGTTCGTCCTCCGCCGTGGAGGCGATGAGGATGTCGTCTAAGTAGACGAAGACAAAGTCGAGATCTCCAAGCGCTGAGTTGATGTAGCGCTGGAAGGTTTGTGAAGCGTTGCGAAATCCGAACGTCATCACAGGAAACTCGTAGAGTCCGAAGGGAGTGATAATTGCCGTTTTGGGGATGTCTTCGGGTGCTACCGGTATTTGGTGGTAGGCCTGGCGTAAGTCTAGCGCTGAGAAGATTTTTTTGCCGTGGCAAAAGGTCATGCAATCGTGCATGTGTGGAATTGGGTAACGATCTGGGATCGTCTCCAGGTTGAGTTTGCGGTAATCGCCGCAAGGACGCCATTCCCCGTTTTTCTTCATCACCATGTGTAAAGGGCTTGACCATGAGCTGTCTGAGGGGCGACAGATGCCCAGCTCGCACCATTTCCGGAACTCTTTCTTGGCTGCCTTGAGCTTGGCAGGTGAAAGAGGGCGAGCTCTCTGTGAGACTGGTGGACCCTTGGTGAGAATGTGATGAAATACTCCTCGTTTTTTTGTCGATCTGAACTGATCAGGACCAAAAACTTGAGGGTATTTGTTGACAATGTGAGCGTATTTGTGGCTCGGTGCCACGAACGAGATTTGCACGGGCTGCACTGTCTTGACGAAGGCAGGAGCGTGCGCGAATTGATTACCGTCTACCAGTTTCTTAAGCTTGAGGTCTGGTAGTAAGTGGTAGTGTTTGAGGAGATCGGCTCCTATGATGGAGTGCGGGACATCTGCGATCGTGAAATTCCAAGTGAGCTTGTAAGGCAGGCCGACGTCTAATTCGAGACGTTTGACGCCGAAGACATCTATGGTCGTATCGTTGACAGCATAGAGTTGGAAGTCAGTAGCCTTGCCTTTCCAGTTGCTGGGTTTTGGAATTACTGAGATGTCCGCCCCAGTGTCAATTAGGAAGACTTGGTTAGAGAGTGAATCTCTGACGTGGAGACGTGCGGCTAAATGTGACCGGCTGTTAGTCTCCGCAACAGCAGGACTATTTAGTTTTCCTGTTCCTCTGAATTCTTGGGGTTCTTTACCTTGTAGTCCTGATTGGGAGCACGCTTCCAGGTGCAGGGCAGATGGCAGTTCTTTGCCTCTGTACCATATTTGCGGTGGTAATAGCAAAGGTCTTTGTTGTTTGAGAAACGTGACCTAGATTTTGATCTGGCTGGGGTCGAATCTCGGTTGTTTTTCGAGTTGGCTCGAGATCTGTTGTTCGATCGATTGGCTCTAGAGCGACCGTTCTGATTGCTGTTGTTTTGAGACTTGATAGCTGCTAGGAGTTCCTCGAACCTGTCGTTGGGGACTATAGCAGACTGATTGCTCGCTTGCAAAGCGTTCAGATGACTGGACTGTTGAGCGAGTTCGTGAGCCATGTCTGCACTCCTTACTATTTCGTCCTCAGACTTGTAGTTCCAGATCATGATCTGGATCTGTGGAGGCAGTCGTGATTTTCAAACCGAGATGATTGTTTCTCTTGGAATAGAATTCTGAGCCAAGCTTTGCATTTCAGCAAGAAGGTCAGAAGGTTTTCTGGAGCCGATTTCAACGCCTTTGAATAGGCGATCCAGTTGTTGCTGAGGAGTTTCAGCGTAGCGCTCAGTCAAGATTTTCTTGATTTGTTCGTATTTTTGTCCTCTTGTGAGGGTGTTGAGCTTGTATTGAATGTCAACGTGGATATCTTGTGTAAGATATCTCATGACGAAGTTGAATCTGGCCTCATCTTCGTTGACGTTGTGTGCCAAGAATAAATCTTCTAGTTGGCTAAACTAGCCCTGCGGATTGTGTTTGTAAAAGTTCCAGAAAAGCAAATGCCTGGTGCTTGCAAAGGCAGATGCGTTGTGTTGTCGGTCAAGATGCGGGTTTCCCTGCGAGAGATTCGGCAGGGGTAACCTGGTTCCTGGTGCGTCTGTGTGTTCGGTTGGCCTTTTGCATTCGTGCTCTCGCTGTTGTTTGACCGGAGCCAGGCGTTCCAATAACGCGTTCAGTTTGAGGTCCAGTTGCACGTTGAACTGTTCTGTCAGCTGTGCCAGGTCGTCCGCAGTGGCGTAGTTGATTGCTGGTGACTGCTGGTCGTTCAGCAGGCTGTTGTCTTTCCGCCGTGTTCCTGAATTTAGGAGTGGACGGTTTTGTTCTTGAGGCGGTCCCAGGAAATAGCTGTTGCTAGTCGACGCCGTTGTTGGGACATAAGATTGCCTGTTGTCTGTTTGAAAGTTGAAGCCGCTGTTCGCAGCGTTAGGCTGCTGGCCTGCGCCGAAAAGGAAGACGTTCTCGGTGCCATTGAACGGCTGATTAAAGCCTGATGCCATGTTGGTCGGGTGTAAGAGCTGTGAGTCTTCCGCTGTGTTAGCGACAATCGGTGGCCCCGAGTGGCTGACGGATGTCTCTGAATTTGCTGGTGTGAGCGAGAAGGTTGGACTTGCTTGACCTTGGCTCGTTGAGGTTACAGGAGTCGTTGCAACGACTTCGCTTGTGTTTTTCGATTTGATCGGGGAGTGCGTGAGTGTCATTTTCGGCTTCCTAACGTCTTTTGCGTTACGGATAGGAAGGGAAGGTTGAAAGATTCGCTTGCCCGATCTGAGAGTGAAGCCTAATTCACGATTGCTCATGTGCGTGGGGTGCAGTGCCTAACCTGACCTTGAGTTCGGAGCAGACGTACAAAATTATTATACAATGGTTGCAGTGTACTCGCATGTACAAACGGCTGCAAGGCAATGTCTGTCCGACTCGCGCACTGAGCTAACTGGAGGCTGATAATAGGTAGTGAGAGAAAAGAAAAGATTTTCTACCTTAATTGTTCGTCGACCTTCGATTAGAGACGAGCAGGGTCGTGTGAGTTCCACTAGACTTCCCTGTTGTGTCGCTCGCGAGGAGCTCAGTCCGGGAGACGACAACAACGAGAGATAGTTGTCGCGATTCCCAGCACGTCCGCTAGTTGTCGAGGCTGCTGTGACTGACGCTCGATGCGTTGCCCTGGAGGTCTGTGAGGTATCACTTGCGAGGAGCGCCGTCCGGGAGTGGTAGCCGTTGACCCGGGTGCAAACGCTGATCGTCGAGCGAGAAAAGAGAGTGAAACGCATGAAAGAGAAATTCGAAAGAATTATTGAGATTGCTAACGCGTTTCACCTCGTATTTCGCAAATTAATGAACGAAAGAAAAAAAATCGATTAAAAAGAAATGAAAATAAAAAGAAAAGAAAGAAGAAAAAAAAAATTTTTTCAGACTTAGTCGCGATCTCGATAACGCAATGTGTGCGTGATGATTCGTAGAATCGTCGTTGCTCGCGTGAGCTGTTCTTAGAATTCGAAGACTCGCCGAAGCAAGATGGCGGCCTAACGGTCGAGATTCGCGCGCGCACTTCTTTGTTACCTTAAAGCGAAAATGGCGATTCCCGCGTGAATCGCCGCGCAAAACGACGTGAAGAATTCGTCGACGCTGCCGAGGAGAAGTGCTGCCTAGACGAGGAAGCGCCGTTGACCGAAGTGATGATGATGATAAGGCGCCGGTGTCGGTGGCTTCACGCAAATCCGTTTGATGAAGTGCCGACAATCGCTGCGCTGATGATGAAAGGCGCCGGTGTCGGTGGCTTCACGCATAAAGAAATCCCTCGGCGAAGGCTTCCACGTTGCACGACGTTGGGTAGTCGCGAGGAAAAGTGTGCGCCGGCGTGCCAGCACGCACACAGTCCGTTGTCCGTTGAGTTGACAAGACTTCACGCGCCGGCGTGCCTGCGCGCGTGAAGTTCGAAAATGGCGGCCAGTTCGTGGAACTTGTTGC
>CM053171.1:11311927-11334762 GCA_012977825.3 Pteromalus puparum
AAATACTCACGTCGATCAACACGTGTGAAAAAAGTCCGATAAGATATCCGCGAAAATAGTACTAATAGAGTATCCGTATATTATTGTAGAGTAGATACACCTTGTACATTTGAGGAGGCGATGAATAGCGATGAATGCAATAATTGAAAATGCTATGGATAAAGAAATGAATAGCTTGTATGAAAATGAAACATGAAATTAGTTGAGAAACAAAAGGAAAAGAAGTACTAGACGTAAAATGGCTTTACACAAGAAAGTGCTAATGAATAAATTTAAAATGAAAGACTAGGAGAAATAAAAGATTATTTAGGGATAAATATAGAATATGATGATTAAACGATTGTAAAATGAAACTAAGCCAAACTAAATACATAGAGTCACTAGCATGTAAATATCAAATAGAAAATAATAAATTATATAGCACTCCTAGGAGACAAACTTGAAACTTAAGAAGTCTGAAAATTGCGAGTCAAATATTAAGTATAGAACATTGATAGGTGCTTTATTGTATATAAGTTCGAATACGAGACCAGATATAAGTTTTAGTGTAAATTACTTAAGTAGGTATCAGAATTGTTATGACCAGACTCATTGGAAGTATGCTTTAAGAGTACTAAGATATTCGTATTTAACGAAAGACTTATGTTTAAATTATAAAAGGAAAGAAAATTGTAATAATATAATCGACTGCTATGTGGATGCAGATTGGGCTGGTGATATTATTGATAGAAAATCTACGACAGGTTACGTTATAAGAATGTTCGAAAATGTAATTGACTGGAAGTCAAGAAAACAAAAATGTGTAACTAAAGCGTCGACATACGCAGAATATGTAGCCCTATCCGAATCAGTAAGCGAACTAGAATACATCAGAGAGTTGGTAAAGATATTCGAAATAAATATTGCAGAACCGATTAAAATTTATGAAGACAATTCAGGTGCAATAAACATTGCAAATAACGGTAATTTTACGAAAAATTCGAAGCATATCGAGATTCATTCAAGTTTGTAAAATTTATACTAATGAAAATGTTGCGGACATTTTTACAAAAGCTCTCTGTAGAGAAAAATTTGAAAAATTCAGAAAGTTGTTAAATGTAAAAATATAATGTACAGTACAAATGTAAGGAGGCGTATTGAGAATATAGTACATTTGACTGTATGTATAGTATAGTTCGCGCTAGAATGAGGGAGCGCGTTAACGAGTCTGTGAGGGAACGCACACATGCAAGTATCCCCTCTCGCGTATGAGTGTGAGTCACATGACTACTTGCGGTGTCGAGACTAGACGAGTCTCGCACATCGCTCTCTGGTTCCGAGCCGTCGTATAGTACACATGGTGTACACGGCGTTATATTGTAGCTGTACATAGAAGAAGACGAATAAATCCACATTGTTATTAAACATTAATCCTCTGCTTTACCTCATTTATCCAACAATCATTATCAAATTTTTCAAACATATCTGATTTATCATTATCAGATTTTTGCAACAATTTCTCATCTGATTTATTACTATCAGATTTCATAAACATTTCTGATTTATCTTTATCAGAATTTTGCAATTTATCTACTGATTTTGACCTCATGTCAGATGCATCAGTTTCTTTACTCTCATTTTCACCACTTTCCATTAGTGGTCTAGTAACTAAGTAGTTTGTTTCGTCAATAATCACGTCTCTAACTACAACGAATTTCTCGTTGTTCACGTTCCATATTTTATACCCATTAGGCTCATATCCGACTAATATGCCTTTCCATGATTTTTCATCAAATTTAGTTTTTCGAACTTTATTATGTGTATATACAGTTAAGCCAAATACTCTTGAATATTTTAATTGAGGCTTTCTACTATGCCACATTTCATATGGTGTTTTATTACATTTCAGAGCTTTGGTTGGCATTAAATTAATTAAATACGTAGCAGTAAGAACTGCCTCGCCCCAAAATACATTTTGCAAACTTGCACCGTTTATTATTGCACGTGCTTTTTCAGTTATAGTTCTAACCATACGCTCTGATACACCATTTAATTGAGGAGTTCGCGGAACTGTTAAATGATAGCTAATGCCTTTTTGAACACAATAATTTTTCATTTCAGTTGATAAATATTCTCGACCATTGTCAATATATAAATTAACTAATTTTAAATTAAAATGTGCTTCACTTTTTGCAACAAAATCTTGAAATACCGAAAATACATCTGATTTGTATGTAATTAAATATGTTACACAATAATGTGTAAATTCATCAACAAATAAAACAAAATAATTTTTATTGTCAACTGTAGAAGGAGTGATCGGACCACAAACGTCTGAATGAACAATAAACAATGGACGACGTACGTAATCTTTATTTTTTGATTTCTGGAATGGCAATCGTGCTTGTTTACCGTTTATACAAGCTTCACATAAGTGATCTGTAGGCATCACTTTCTCGATTATGTTAAAATCATCGACCATTTGTTTATTTTTCATTTCTAAGAATTTTGATTTTCCTATATGGCCTAATCGTTGATGCCATAATTTATAATTGCAATTCATAGCACTATTTACTTGAGAGCCATTAAATTTTAACGTATTTCTATTGATTTTAAAATTGATTGCAACTAAATTATTTAATTGCTTTCCAATCATAACAATTTTACCATTTTTACTTATCTTAATTCCTTGGTCGTCAAAAATAATTGTCAATCCTGCCTTCTGCATCTTGGTGACTGACAGTAAACTATGCGGAACATCAGGGCTGTCGAAAACGTCCTCCAAAATGCACTTGATTCCCATGTTGGTGACTACGTCGATTTTTCCCTTCTTAGTTACTGTTATAAAAACTTCATTCTTGGCTACAGCAATTTTCAATGGTGGATTTAAGTCAATGCAACTGTCATTATTTGTAAAATGATCAGAAGCTCTCGAATTCAGTAGAAAAGTTAAATTTTTGTTATCTGCTATTTTATAATGTCCAGCCATAAATGCAAAACTATTTGCAGTGTCATTTGTAGTATTTTCAGTTAATTGCACTGTTTGAATGGTTCTTTGGTTCTGTTGATTATACTGCTGACTTTTCTTGTAATAATTGCACTGGCTCATTTTGTGGCCTCTTCTTCCACAGTGATGACATTTCATATTACTCTTGTTTTTAGACTTAAAATTCGACTGCTTTTTATTGTTATAATTTTTGAAATTATTTCTTTTAAAATTATGATTTTGTGTGTCATTATAATTTATATTTAAAACTTTTGCACTTGTGTCTCTACTTTCTGTTTTTAACTTAAGTTCATGATCCAAAAGCCTGGTTTTAACAAACGCTACAGTTAAGTTATCTTCTGATAGCGTTTCAATAGCTGTTATTATACCATCATACGATTTAGGGAGAGTTAGCAACAAATGAGCTACTTTATCAGTTTCTTTCATCTCTGCACCGGCGGCAAACAACTCCATAATTAAATCATCGAATGTCATGAAATGCTGAATTAAAGACGTATCACCTTGTAGTTTTAATTCAAGTAGTCTCTTTTTCAATGCTAATTGTGTCGCTATACTTTTCCGTTCATAAATAGCATCTAAACTAAGCATAATCTGTTTTGCTGTACTTTCAGTTTTTACAACATTAAGTAAAGAGTCTGATAAGTACTCAACAATAACATTTTTAGCAATTCCTTCTGCCTTAATCCAATCATCACTGGCATCTGCAGGAACTAAGTTATCGATCACTTTAAGCACACCAAATTCATTTAATAAATTTCTTATTCTTAATTTCCATACACTATAACGATCTCCATCAAAGGGTTTTATATTTCTTCTTAGTTTAGAATGTTCCATGATCACTGTTATAAAAATATAACTACTGTCTATATTTAAAAGTTTATGCACACAAAATCACACGTAAGATAAATTTAAATATACACTATTANGTAAATATACACTGTTAATAACACAGTTTTAAACAACGTTATCTGGGCCCATAACCTATTGGAAATGGGTGAATAGAATGAAACAAAACTCAGAATATTTTATCTCGACTTTGAATTTATTCTGAGAGCACAGAGAAATAGGCATGTCCGATCGCTACAAGGAGCTGCCAGAGACAGAGTGCTGCTGAGGGCTAGAGTGACCGGCAAGCTATCGGTAATGCAAGGGAATACATTCCGCTGCTCCGTCTGCTGTTTAAGCCTAAAACAATGGTCCCGTTTTTATAAATGCATGCGGGCTCCAGATGGCTAAGCTCTCCATAAAATCGGAGGCGAGCGACGCGTCGCAGCGCGTAGCATCGCTAACCCGGGCCACTCATAAAACTATAAATCAGGAAACGGATTAACTTTCCCCGCCTCAGCTTTCTACATCTGTTTAGGATTTGTTTTTGAAACTTAAAAACTAGCAATTTCAACAATTTATAGGAGCTTGGGGTGCGTAGTTGAACGGGTATTAAGAATTTATTGAAACGTATACATATATACATATATATATATGTGTGTGTGTGTGTGTGTGTGTGTGTGTGTGTGTGTGTGTGTGTGTGTGTGTGTGTGTGTGTGTGTGTGTGTGCGTGTGTGTGTGTATGGGTGGTTCTCTGTTAAATCAAAGATGAAAAGATTTTTTTCGGTTCAAACTCTATATATATGTTCTGTGGCGGTCGCCCAGGCTCAATTGCCAGGCGCAGCTGTCACTTTATGTTTTTGCGCTCGAGACGTACCCAAACACGAAAAGGAAAGCTTCTCAGGCTTTCCAAAATTTTTATAGTCTTTGGAATTCCCCGGCCTTAATCTAGGGTCCGGCGCGCACGCAGGCTACCGGCGTCGGCAGCCATAAAAAGGCTTACCGACCGGCCCAAGCATCTGGGGCCATAAAAAGGCTTACGGCCCGACGCCCGGAGAGGGAAGCGTCCCTGTGCCTTTCTGCGCGTCTGTTCTCAGCCCCCGAGCGGTCAGCTGAGAGCGGAGGAACGGGAACGCCCGAGAGGCCGACCGGATCGGCTCAGTTCCCTTAGAGACACGACACGGTTGACATCTCACCTACAACACCCGCGTATACGCTTACTGTCCAAAATAAAATCTAACTCTAACGAACTCTGTGCGTTCGATCTTTTTTCACTCAAACTTCCTTANACACGGTTGACATCTCACCTACAACACCCGCGTATACGCTTACTGTCCGAAATAGAATTTAACTCTAACGCACTCTGTGCGTTCGATCTTTTTTCACTCAAACTTCCTTACCGCTTCACTCTCCCAAAGTTCTATAGGATGCCCCTGATTCCCAAAAAAATTTTCAGCACGATCCCTTCACTTGGCTTCGAGTTATAGCTAGTCAAAGTTGGTGTTTTAAGCAATTTTTGCATTTTTTAGCCTATTTTTAATGGTTTGTAGCTCATAAGGGATGCATTCTTAACAAAAACTACCCTAATACTTTTTTCTGTTAAATTTTCTGAATTTTTTAATATAAATCTTTTTAAAGTCATATATATATGTTTAGGCTACCTTATTTGCATTTTACTGTATTTATTTATCATTATTTGGCTATTTTTAGTACTGACTCTATCATTGATTGCAAGAAAACTAAGGCCTAAGCCCAATCAGGATTTTACAGGTACATTTGCACTATAAGAAGGTATCTAAAAGGCATGAATTTTTTAGTGGTTGTAGTCATGATCAACCCCTTAAATTTTCACATTTTAAGGTTTAAAATGCAAATAAGGTAGCCTGAACATATATATACGACTTTAGAAAGATTTATATTAAAAAATTCAGAAAATTTAACAAAAAAAGTATCAGGGTAGTTTTTGTTAAAAATGCATCCCTTATGCGCTACAAACCATTGAAAATAGACAAAAATGCAAAAATTGCCTAAAACCAACTTTGACTAGCTATAACTCGAAGCCAAGTGAAGGGATCGTGCTGAAAATTTTTTTGGAGTCAGGGTCATCCTATAGAATATATATATATATATATATATATACTGAACTTGAATTTGACATATATATATATATATATATATATATATGAATAAAAAATGAAGAATAATATATTTAAATTTAGGTAAAAATGATGATTCTAATTCCAGGAGATGACGTTCATACTGTCTACCTTGGGCGTACTTCGGAGGCCGTTGCCGTCGCGATATTCGTAATCAGCGACCTCGAAAACCCCCGAGTGGCAAAACTGGAGTCATTTCCATCATTATTTACCGAGTTGTAAATTTTTTATTTAATGTATCTTTGAAATGCACTTTTCAAATGGATATTGTTTATGCAATAATGCATTTTCAAAAAAGTAATTGATCACATTAGTTCACAACATTTCTAGGCGATCTCACAAATCCAATGCAAAAAACCGCATTAAGAGCTGTCTTACTGCTCAAAAAATCGATGGTTAGGCCGTTTTTTGTGCTTTATTTCCTCGACTACATCTCGTGCGCGAACTCGCTGCAGTCGACCGTATTCCGCGAATTCGCTTTTCGGCGAATATTATTTCCGAATTATTGAATTATTGAAAACTGTTCAGCACAACGTTGTTGAGAATACAATTTTTTCCCACTATAATTGTAACTTACCGCATACAACAGTAAATAATTTCATAAAAAAAGGAGTAAATGATACTTTACCTGCCAAATTTCATTTATTATCTTAACAGTATATGTATATATTAGCAAAACAAAATAAAAATCAATTTAATATTGTCAAACGTGGAGCTAAGTTTTGCGATGCTGTGCCTCCCAACACAGGTGCGCAACACCTGGCGCCTCCGCGTGCACTAGGATTTCTTTATTTCGCGGGATTTTACACGCGATCGCCGACGTATGGGAGTACGCTGGGGAGAGGTGGGAAACAGGAAAGAAGTCACACACAAACAACACTTTATTCACGTTTCTGCACTTGTATTTCGCCCAGCCCTTCCCTACAACGTGGTGGCCTTAGCCGCCCACGCAAGGTAGCCACGCAGGGCCCGCAGATACTCGCAAACTCCGCACACACACACTCTGCCACGCTATAGTCCTGAGGCTCTCACCTCTGAACACAGCTGACCCTCTCTCTCTCTCTCTCTCTCTCTCTCTCTCTCTCTCTCTCTCACGTACACGCGCTAGTCCCCAAGCCGTAGCCGGTAACGTCACGCCAATTCTCCGTCTCTCTCGCACACACACACGCGCCAGCCGCACGGCCGGCTCTCCCTCGTCTCGTTCCCTCTCTCTCTCTCTCTCTCTCTCTCTCTCTCTCTCTCTCTCTCTCTCTCTCTCTCTCGCTTTTGCATACAACACTGCTATCCATGAAGCAACACGCTCTAGTCCGGCGTTTCTCAACTATGGAAGAAATCCAGAGCCGCCAGGTACTACTCGAAGAGAAATAGAGCAAGCTGCCAAGCAAAGCTTAGAAAGAGCCGCGCAAGAAGATTGGCATGCTCGCATGGAAAAATTAGACGACTTCCGAGCAACTGCTCAAGAAAATTCTAAAACCGCTCAAGATCGGCAAGCCAAGTACTATAATGCGAAACACCGCGATGTCGAATATCAGGTGGGTGATAAAGTATGGGCGAAGAATCGTATACGTTTCTCCGCAGCTCAAGCTATCGCAGCCAAACTGAGCCCGAAATATGCTGGGCCATTTATCGTCACGGCTCGCATAGGGATGAACTCCTATGAGCTTGAGACAGAGCAAGGAGTCGGCATAGGAAAAGTAGCCGTATGTGACTTAAAACCATGTCATGATGAAGAACAGTTCCCAGAAGAGGAGCAAGATGACCAAGGGGTGGATAGCACAACACAAGGCCCGCCAACTCCGCCAAGGAGAAACAGCGAGCCCTCACCAACTGTGCTCCCCGCACCGGTGACTGAAGTAACTGATGATTCTCCAGCGCAAATTATAACTCCCACAATACCGAAGCGCAGGGGTAGACCGCGAGGTTCCAAGAAAACAACGACGGTCCCAGCAGAAACTTCGCCTAGCCGCTTGCGCCCCAGAAATGGATAATAATTAGAATTATTTCCTGCGCTTTGCCTGCTTGCATCCCTCTTGAATCTTGTAGACCTTCCTTCTGCTTAATCTCTTCCTTGTCGCCTATGGCCAGGAGCTCTGATCTAACCAGCTCTACGATCTCTATTCTAGAAACATGCTGCCTGCCAAGGTGCCCGCAACGGTCATCGAGATCTCGCCGGAACTACTAAGGAGACTCAGCCAGCTAGTGAGTCAGCTGATTATGGGACGGGCCAGCGAGATACCACCGACACTCGGTGATCCAACCACACTTTCGGACCTCCTGCGGTCCTTAGGAGATTCCGCAAGGACAACAGCGGCCTTGCCAGCTCCACGAGCAGCTATTCTGCTAGTTCCGGCTCCAGACCGACGGGAAGCACCGCACAAGGTACTGCCAGGGCCGTCGACGGAAAAGCCCCGCGGCATAGAAGCTCCGCAGCCACAGCCGCTCGACGAGAAGACTGCTCCATCTCCGCCTCCAGGCGCTACGCCCACTCCGCCAGGCACCGCAACACTGCAGGAACAATGGACCCGGATTGAGGCCAACGCTCGGGCCTGCCGCCGAGATCGCAAGGCGGCCGCCCTCAAGGAAAAAGCAGCATACAAAGAGGTGCTCGCGTTCGCCGAACGGGAAAACATCAGGGGTAAGCCCTTGCTGGATTTCGTAGATAAAGTGCAGAAGGCAGTCGACTTACAGGAGTATGTTGACCGAGCAGAGGCCCAATGGCACGAGAACCAGAAACAGGAGGAGAAAAAAAAGCTCTGAAGCTGGAGCAGTTGAAAGAGCTCGAGGAGATACGCGAGCAACTGCACCACCTGGAAGTGGCTCACGCAAGCAAAGCTAGCGCCCCAAAAACCAGCGAGATGCACCCAAGGGAGCCTTGACAAACGGCTATGGCCGACAAGGACGCTAAAAAGCCCTGCAGCCCTTTGGAAGACCCTCGCACCGATTTGCGGTACGTCAGATACTGCCAGGTCTGTAACTTGACGGGAGTTGCGAGGACTAAGAATTGCCCCAACTACTATCTCCACAGCAAGTTCCAGAGTGGCGATTTGCCACGCTACCGCTACTAAGCTTATCTACACGAAGATCTTCGCCTCTCATCAAGCTTCGCAGCATTCAAGATCATCAGAAGAGATCAAGCGATTTTCGTTCTTTTTTATTTATTTTTGCTGTACAGAAGCGTATTATCTAACTTAGTATCTGGCATTGACGCCCTCGATTTTTGTTTATTTTCGATACTACGTCATGTAATTGTAAGAAAGACGAAGAGGCTGATAGTTGTTAATATTCATCTTATATTAATCGTTTATTATCTTTCCCATTGAATAAATTTGAATATTTCATTACATTCTAATTCTCATCTTTTCTTATAGTCGAGAGAGACAGTTGATCGAGCTGGTACCCCGTGCTACCAGCGTCTGGGGGTGGGGAATATAACGAGTTGCCTTATGTGCACTCGTTACGTCCCTCTCTCCCCTATACTATATGATCATACTATAATAAACATTCTATCTATAAATATTCTTGTGTATAACATTCCTTTCAGCAGCAGGTAAGTGAGAGGAGCAGACAGCCATAACACAGAGAGAGAGAGAGAGAGAGAGAGAGAGAGAGAGAGAGAGAGAGCCGCACGTAGTGTGTATTTGCGCGTGGCGCCGTCTGAGAGAGAGAGTGAGAGAGAGAGAGAGGGAGAAAGATTGCACTGATCACGCGGTCGCGTCTCGCGCCGCGACACTTAGGAGTTTACCGCCGTACAGTACAGTCGTGCCGATACTGTCTCCTTGTTCCCGCGGCCACGCTGACTTTAAAGCGAGAGATATCAGTGCGTGCGTGCGTTCATCTTCGAGAGGACTGCTGCAACGTCCTTGACCAGAAACTTCGTGTGTCGCTGGAATCATCCTGCTGCTGTTCAGCACCGCGTGTCCATTGGTTTGCCGCTCGACTTCTTGCTGCACCCGGCCACACACGAGGCTTTGAGGCGTCCGTCCTGCTGTCCAGCGTCGGGCCCTGGTCATCCGTCCTGCGCCGCTCTGGTCCAAGCCACGAGGCATTTATCGAGCTCCACGAAGCACTTCTGTAAGTACCTGCCCGATCGCAATACTCTCTCTCTCGGCATTATTCGCTCTGCTCCGTCTCTCTTACTCCGCGTTGCTTTTGTACTGATTTTTAGTCTTTACATAAAGAGAAACTTTACTACGACTCGGCCTGTGTCACTTTGCTCCTGACTCTGTCCATTCCCATGCGATTCACTCTTAATTTATCTCGCGAAGTAGCTACGTAGCCAAATCACTCACGACGCCTTCGCGGGCTCACGTGCACGAGGACGTGCACGTACAGCAAACTGCCCTACGGGACAGGCTTCGTACAGCCTTCAAGAAGCCTGCATCTAGCTGCTTTTATATCCTCTCGCTTCTTTATCGTTGTTGGATCATAACCACCGATTATTTATACACGGGCATTNTATTAAGAACCCCGTTATAGTACCAATGGGCAATCAGCTAGTTGTAGGAGTGTGACGCCCTACGACGTATTGCATTTAAGCGTAGTCGCTGCGAAGCCGAAAATTTAAAACTGATGATGATTTTACCATTGTCACTCGAGCTAGACTCTTGGGCGATGCTCCTATCCGTCGCTACCAAAGAGCTACCAGGATTAAGCCGCGATTTCGGGTTGAATGAATAGGAAAATCTATAAATTACGGGTGTTTCGTATTTGTCCCTATTGGGTCCCGATCCTGTACATGACTATCCCAGCTACAGCACTGATCCATCAGGTACCCTGGATGGGACATTAATGACCATGCCGATATTCGCTAATAAAAATATTTTATAACAGTTTTCTCTAAATAATCGCCGTAGACCAAATTAAAACGACACTGTCAGCTTAATTAATAAGGTATATTGGAATCAGATATTAATGAGAATGACGATATTTGTAACAAATTATGGTAGTTGTAATAGTTTTTCCAAATCAATCGTGCTAGACCGGATCAAGACGACACTGTTAGCTAAATTTAAAAAGGTACCTTATTACAATTAGTTTTATACATACATTTACTATAAGGATACGTTTTTAATTGAATTATTAATGTTTAGAGACCTTCATAAATTTAACAGCTTATTCTACTGCGGATATTGCAGTTAGAATCTGATACCGTAGATGAGTCGCAGAAATCCCGTAACGAGAAAAATGGGCCATTCTAATCACGTAAGAATAAATGGGATTCATACGTTTTTATTTTGTCATTTAGTCTGATAGGAAGTGAGCGCAGGTGCACGAGCATGTGTCGTTGAAATTCAATATTAAGTTTGATTTTTTAAAAGTCCTATCGACTACCGTTATTGCTTATATATATTGCTAGTTATTAATATACAGTTACAGGCTAGGATACCAATTGAGAAAAGCTATGATTGTTGGCATTATCTGGTCAAGTACAATTAATTCAAAAGGCTCTTGTAAACTACCATGATTAACGACAAATATTGATGGTCGTTAATATCCGGTACAGATATACCCAATGAGATTCTGAGTTGATGTTTATTATTACATCATCAAATAAAAATAACATTAGAATCATCTATTCATCGCAAGCGGTATCAACAACAAAGCGATCCGCTTTAATAAACTTTTATTAGGCTTCGGATATGATATAGAATATGTTTGACATCCTATATGAAGAAGGAATACGCAGAATTGCCAATCCAAGATTTCAATCAGTACTAAAGAAATGCGTTTTATTACTATAAAAAATATTTTATATACCTTGTGCATCTTGACGGACTATGATCTAAAGGCTCTTCATATCTACGAGATAGCATTGTGAAGTCTCGATGAGCAGCCACCATTTTTTGAAGGCGTGCAATTATTTCGTAATCAGGTGTACAACAAGGCTCAGCTAATACTTTGACCACGGAAACACGAAAACTCTGCAACTAATTTCAGTATTTTTAATAATATTTACTTGTGCTATAGTGAGAAATTCTTGTCAAACAATTAATTTTTGATTTATTAGACGGAGGTCATGCATATTAAGAAAAAAACAATAATTATATTTCTTATTATTATGTGATATGTTTAGTTTTACTAAAATAACCTTAGATTTTGTTTACGTTTCTTTTTGAAATTGATCAAATTGAATAGGTAATAAATGATCAAAAAAATGTCAAATTATGAACGTCCTGCGTAACACTCATTGACTCCTCTGGTCCAAATCTTACCTTATGGCTATTAACATCGGAGTTGTCCTAAGGGAAATGCAACATACGGGGAAGACAAGAGCAGGCATATTTCCCACCTTGTCTACGCCGATGACGTCGCAATCTTGGCTGACTCCCCGGCCGGAATAAGAAGGCTGCTCTTCGTAGCAGAACGGGGAGCCCGGGCGGTTGGCCTCACCTTCAACCCAGAAAAGTGCGCTACGCTGCACATAGCAGGACGGGGCGAGAATGTAGTCCGACCAACCAAGTTCTTGGTTCAAGGGTCGCCTGTCCGTGCCCTTGCTTCCAGGGATGCCTACGAACATCTCGGCATCCCCACAGGCTATCGAGTCAAACAAACCCCGATCATCACCTTACGGGATCTCCTTGTTGACATCGGTTCCATTGACCGGTCTTTATTAGCGCCCTGGCAGAAGCTGGACGCAGTGGGAACCTTCCTACTGACCCGGCTCGATTTTATCATGCAGGGCGCCCAGATCGACAAGGGCTCCTTGACCAAGGCAGGCAAGATCATTAAAAAGCTGCAAAATCTTGGCTAAGCCTTCCTCAGTGTGCGAGTTCGGAGCTCGTATTTCTACCTCCCTCGCAAGGGCAAGGGAGATTTCTTTCACTCGCGGACGTCTATGACATGCTCACATTCGCTTACAGCTACAAAATGCTGTACTCGAGCAACAGCACCGTGAGCAACATAGCAGACTCCACGCTGAGGAGGACCGTCTTGAAGAGGCTTAAAAAGCGGTCATCTAACATCGACATCGCCTGCTTCCTCTCTGGAGAACTTGATCTGCCCCGGTCGACGGACCCGTCGTCTTATTGGACCAAGGTTCGTAGCGCAGCCCTGAGAATCAAGACCAAAGTCAAGTTGCGCTGGGACTGGTGTTAGGAAAAGGAGACATTCCTGATGACCTTTGGGAATTCTCATTCCCCAGGACAAAAGTCTCGCCGCAGACAAAACACCTTGTCACTACAAGTTTGCAGCGCTGCCTGAATCAGCACTATGCAGGAACCCTCCTTGCCAAAAAAGACCAAGGCATGGTCATTGAAGCACCCGGAGAAGTAGATAATCCAACCACTCTCTCCGGAGTGGCAGCTTTACCGGCTTCTGTGACTGGCGCTTCATCCACCGTGCCCGTCTCGACGTCCTTCCCCTCAATGCAGCTAAGCGGTGGCAACAAGGGATGGACAAGAGATGTTGCAGATGCGGGTCAGACCTAAAGAGGCTCCCGCATGTGCTAAATCACTGCGGCCCGCACTTGGCGGTAAGACAACATAGGCATAACAACATTCAGGACAATTTGGTGAGGGCAGCCTCAAGATGTCCAGGGACCATCTGTGTCAACCAGACCGTCAGGGGCATCCACAGCCCTAAGCCCGACGACGCGGCTTTAAGACCTGACATCGTCGTTCGCGATGATGTCAACCGCCGCGTCACCATCATCGATGTAGCCGTGCCGTTTGAAAATCGCCGCGAGGCATTCCACGGCGTCTGTAAGGCCAAGATTACCAAATATACGCCTCTGGCTCGTCAACTCACGGACAACGGTGGAGGCCTTTGTGATGGGTGCTATCGGCACGTGGGACCCGCGCGATGAGCGCGTCTTGAGCCTTCTCAACATTAGTTGATATTATGCGATACTGATTAGGAGGCTCATGGTTAGCGACACAATTAGATGGTCCCGACACATTTATGTGGAGCACGTGTCTGGAATTCACCAGTACCGGGAATAGCGAGGCCAGAACACACAGACCCTGCAGTCTCATTCATTTTTCATCTGTGTTGTCCACATTTATTATTAATTTATTATTGTGTCCTGTTTAGCTGTCTGCCTTATTTATATCATTTATTCATTTGTATGTGTAGTGTATGTGTCGTCCCCCCGTAGCAGTTTTGAATCATTTCTTTCTTGAATTCTTTCTTTAATAAAATTGATTGATGTTCTTAGATACTTTAACCACTTTAATATGGCTCTCGAGATGGGTTTGTACTATCGGGCATGGTATACAACTGACAACAATATTCAAAATAATACAATGGCTTCTGCTGTATGTTTAATTGATATCATAACTTTCATAAGTTTTAATTTGTATCGCAGTGTGCATGTTATAAGTTTTTTAAGTAGATACAAATACCTCAAAAGTGATAATTAATATATTGCTAGTTTTCAGTATGTAAATATAAACTATGTGACTGAAAAATGTGTTTTGATGGTGTTCATACATAAAATCTGTCTTGTTTAAAATTCTTATACCAAAAGATGAATGGTCTCTTAATAATTATTAATGAAACAACTTTGTAATATATTTTCCTGTATGTTTAGGAGTACGAGAAATGTTGCATTCATTAGCATCGCAGTTTACTGCATGCACCGGAGTATAAAGATAAAGATATTGGTGTCGTTAGTATCTAATCTATCACAATCTTGGAATTGGGAGAAAGCGGAGAGATGTGGAGCGAACTCGATGCTGGTCCACGGCGTTCCTATAAGCTTGACGGAGAGAGCGTGAGCGTTGCTCCCTGACCATAGCTTAATCGCAACCGAGCTTAGGCTGATAATGTGCTAGTGTATAACTAAGTAAAATTATGACAGCTTGACGTTACAATTTACTAGTATACTTGCACGATATATGCATGCACGCTGTTCGAATCGTGTCGCGCCGCACTGATGGTTTATGGAAAATTTGTGAAATTAAAACAAACGATGCCTTGACTAAAGTTTAAATCAGTTGGAAAATCACAAAATTGTCAAAGTCAATAGTTTGGCGAAATTGAAAAGAAAATTAGTTTGATTTAAAATTATTTTAATAATAATTATTATTATGCTTGATTTAATGAATTAAATAAAGAACAGTTATAACTGCCAATTCAGGATATTGAATTGGGAATTTCTGAAAGACATTCAGAGAAAACAATATAATTATCTTCACAGATGAATTATAAGAAAGTTTTGTGATGTCCAGAAGGACGAGAATGAGATCCATCAAAGCTGGAAGAAAATAAATTTGACAGCTTGAAAAATTGAAACGTTTCCAAATAAATATGTACATATCAAAATTCAAATAGCATGCTTTATGTGCATACGTGCGTGTGTATATGTATTTACGTACATGTATATGGGTGATTCTGCCGTAACTGGCTCATTCTGCGCGCCTGATTCCCAGGCGTTTACACATTTGAAAAAAAATCGCACAAACGGTTTTATGTATGTTTGGCATAACTAACTATATTTACCAATAGTTAAAACCGAGTATGCAGGCTTATATTTAAAACTACGCAAAATAATAGGCCTCAAATGTCAGTTCCGTAACCTGGCTCCAACACGGATTTCAATCTAAAAGGTCGATGCAGATAAAAGTACGACATGTGAAAAAAATTCCATCATATATAGTATGAACTATAGACCTATTTCAATATATTTTTTATGGTTTTGGGATTAAAATTAATTTTTTAATATTAAAGCTGGGTGCTTACTCTTTGACGCCCGTGTTTGCATTAAAAAGGTACCCTCTACATTACCTTATGTTAAAAGCGTTCTAGTGTGTCATATAGTGCCGCCTATCGGTAGAATTTCAAACTATATACTACTATTTATGAAATCCAACCGTTGAATGGTTCCAAAATTCAAAATTGTGGAAGTGCGAGCTGATTTTTCATCAGAAATTTCGAAAAAAAGCACAACCTGTCAGTTCCGTAACGCTAGTAAACTACTACTTAGCAACAATGTATTTAAACATATAGGGCGTTTTTCTCGAGTAAATAGTAAGTATTTTCGAATATATGTGCAAAGTAATGTTTATAATAATCACGCTAGGCTATGCGAGCTGAAAAATGCCTAAATGTCAATTCCGTAACCGTCAGTTCCGTAACACATAATACAGTAAGTATCATTAATACATTAATAATGTCCTAATAATCCAAAGCTTTGGAACCGAAAAAGAAAATTCAGGAGACAAAAATAAAGAAAGATGCTATAGAAACCAAAAAAACAACTTTGATGAACAAATCGACTGTGGCAACGACTGCATCATCATCTATTAGTTTCAGAAGAAGTTCAACGTAAATTGTAAAAAATTGTAATTTTTGAAAAATTATTCCTACAATAATAATAATTAAGTAATTTTAATTTTCATGGTGCCGGTAGCAAAAGGTCAGATAATCAATATCATTTCTATTAAGAGTGCTCTATACACCTGAGAGAGCCAATCAGAAGCCCGGATTTCAGCTGATCCGGAAGTATTTTGCTTAACTAACTACGGCTTTATTTCTAATAGTTTAATAAAATAAACAGTTGCATAAAATTGTTTGTATTTTTCTGCACGTGGGATGATTCCGAGATTTTGCAACTAATTATTGCAAAGCCGTAAAATAAAACTTGAACGTTTTCTGTGGTATGTCGTCTGCTTCTGCAGCGTAAGCCACCAAGCGAGTTGAACGAAAAATGCCCGATTGACAATTATCTGGGCTAAATTTCAACAAAAAAGGGATCATCCCACCTGCCGAAGAACCCAAAGAATATTTTTTATCCTTTTTCGTATCTCAAAACGAAGAAATGGAGCCGTAGTTAGTTGAGAACAAATACCTGCGGTAGCGGAGGAGCACGCATGCTGCTCCGCGTGTTATGTCGATAAAACAGGGCAACTGTTAGATGGCGCGCGAATCTCGAAGTATCGGAATGAGGATAGCAGTGCCGTACACATATATCAGAATACGATTGAAGGACGCGATGTTTATCGTCCGTATAAAATATTGTAACAATAACTGTAAATAAGCAAGTAATTAATTGATTTTTGAATTTGATTAATGCAATAATTGATAATTAAAAGTTTTAATTGTTAATTATAGGTCGTATGATTAATAATTATAACGTTTAATTACTCAGCCAAAAGTTCAATTCAAAGTTATAATTATTAATTATATGCCCTATAATTAATAATTGAAACTTCTAATTATTAATTGAAAAATGAATAATTAGCCATATTTGAAATCCTGGTTACATACATTGACGAATCAATACGCGAATATAAAAAATTAATAATTATCAATTATGTTTATAATTTATCTCTTATAACTATTATTCTTCTGTTTAATTAATTAATATTATTACTAATATAAGGTTTATATTTTATTATTTACCCTCGTTAAGAATGAGAAGCACTTAATTCAGATTTATTATTGTTCTTAATTTATCACCATCATCATCGTTATTATTGTTATTATTATTATTATTATTATTATTATTATTATTAATGCTAATAAAAAAAAAAAATGGGTGGCTTTTTTGAACTCGAAAGTTCATGGCCTCACAACGTATCGTGTTATGTTGTGTTGTGTTTCTATAGATGAATTTTAGCGTTCGAAAGTTTCCAGGGTAGGCTCATCACACCTACGCCTTTCTCAAACCCGGTGTCGTGAGTAAGATTTCCATCGGATCTGAAAAATCTGATCGCCCTGATGGGGGCTAAAACCCACGACCCCTTGACCGGGAGGCAGGTGATTTACCACGGAGCCATCGCCGGTCTCTTATTGATACTAATAAATTAATTAATTAATTTCTAATAAATAAACGTAAAAAAATGTCGATTTTGCAACATATTTAGGAAAAAGTGGCACATGTTATTAATACTAATAAATAATTTTTTTATTCAATCAAATTACTGAATCATACGTGACCCATCGATTTTGGGAATCGCTGATTACGTTTCCGATTTTATAATTACCAAATTAAAAATGGCGGATTTAGCATGGCCAATACGTGGTGGTAACTTTGTACATAATTTTAATGATAAACAATGTACGGAGCTTCGGTATTTGGAGTTGCTGCTTATTTATACACAGTCCCAACATACAATAACAATAAATTAATTAATTAATAATTAATAAACTTTGAAAAGAATGGATTTTTTACACTTTCAATATTGTTTTCAACACTCATAACTATAATCAATAAATGAATGGATTAATTTATAATAAGCTAACTGAAAAAATAGTTATTTATTGAAATTTCAAAATTTTTGTAGAGAATACAAGCGTACGAATGTTTATTAATAATGAAGCCTTCGATAATTGTATGACACTTCCTCTCTGCGTTTTTCTCGGGCTTGAGACCGACCTGTGGCCGCATTAAAAGTGTATGAAACGCTATAATTATAGAGCTGCAATGAATGATTTTACTGAACACGTGCTAAATGGCATTTGCGCCAATTGGCGTATAATACTGTACCCCAAATGCGATTGCTTTTGCGTTATAAACGCACGCAAGAACTGATCCGTAAATCTTCTTAGGTGCATAGTGTAGCAGTGTGGCTTATCTTTAGAAGGTGAAATAATAGCGAAAAAGAGGGATCTCTCTCTCTCTCTCTCTCGCACTCGCACTCGCTCCCTCTCGGTCTCTCTCTCTCTCTCTCTCTCTCGCACTCGCACTCGCTCCCTCTCGGTCTCTCTTTCTCTCTCTCTATCGGTCTCTCTCTCACTATCTCTCTCTCTCTCTCGCACTCGCTCCCTCTCGGTCTCTCTTTCTCTCTCTCTCTCGGTCTCTCTCTCACTATCTCTCTCTCTCTCTCTCTCTCGCACTCGCTCCCTCTCGGTCTCAATGTAACTTTCACTATGACATTTTTGAATTATCTTTGCGCGAGTATCAAACGCAAGAATTTTGTTCTTGTTTTTGTGAGCGCATGAAGCACGTGCATTTTTGTTAATTTTCTTTGCGCGAGCATCAAACGCAAGAATAATAATTGATTATCTTTGCGCGAGCATCAAACGCAAGAATTATAATTGATTATCTTTGCGCGAGTATCAAACGCAAGAATTAGTTTTCATTACCTTTGCGCGAGTATCGAACGCAAGAATATTAGTAAATTATCTTTGCGCGAGCATCGAACGCAAGAGCGTTTCTTCATTATCTTTGCACGAGCATCGAACGCAAGAGCGTTTCTTCATTATCTTTGCGCGAGCATCGAACGCAAGAGCGTTTCTTCATTATCTTTGCGCGAGCATCGAACGCAAGAATATTAGTTAATTATCTTTGCGCGAACATCGAACGCAAGAATATTAGTTAATTATCATATTGGCTTCAATATCCATAGCGCTAGACGATATCGATAACTTTTACATCGATAATACTTTAATTTAATTATTTACATGATGCATTCATCGATTATATTGCTTTCATTACCTTCAGTTTCAGATTCGTATGCATATTCATGTGAGATGTCTATTTCGTTTGGATTTTCGTCAATGTTGTCGTCAATTATTTCATGGTGAAGCTCTGCCTCATCAATGACATTGCAATCATATTTTCCTTTTTTTGCTTTTCTCGATTCTTCTTTTTCTAATCGTTTTTGCTTGGCTTCTGCTTTTGCTTCTAATACATACGCCGGTTCACGAATAGGCATGCGTCTCAGTTTACGGCTGTCCACTATTTCAGGTACTAAGCAATCTCTATAAAATTCTGCAGCAACCTCTATCATTTGTTCTATGAAAGCGTCATCTCTCTCAACAGTTAAAACATAAATACTTTGTAAAGTGCATACAACAAATAGGCAATACCTTCTTTCAGTTACTCTCATCTGTAATTGAACTTGATAATAATAATCGTGTTTTGGATTCATACTAATGTGATCATTTTTATCTATTACAAATGCTTTTGCTATAGCCATTTTTCTATTCTTGATAGCTTCCTCTGCTGATAAAAATCTCGCGGTATAAGGGCATTTAATTTCAACAACTGTATCATCACGTAATAAAGCATCTGGCGATGCACCAAATCCTAATACTTCTGGATCAAGAAATAATCCACAGGGATCTATTTCATAATTTAGATCTTTTAGCATTTGTTTAGCGACATATTCCATGGCAATTCCGTGATCTATTGCAGCATTTCCTGTGATTGTACGAGAGTACAGTATTTCCGAAACCAAATTTGCACAAGACGTTGTAGCACGTCTTTTACATATCCTTCCAATTTTAGAGGCAGTTATAAGCCATTTTCGCATATTTCTCCATTTATCACAGCTACTTTGATCTCTCGTTTCTATTTCGATACTATTTCTGTTGAGTCTCCATTGATTAAGAATTGCATAATGTTGTTTTACAAGACCATTAAAAACCGCAGTAGTTGCATCTGGTTGCGTACAATTAAGTCCATAATCTTTATCAGCAAAAGCAACATTATTTTTAGACTTCTTGGTGCCATGTGTAGCAACTCGTATTGTTCTATCAGTATTTTTTTTATTTCGTTTCTGTTGCAGGTATTGACCAGTAGATGGAGGATCTTTACCCATAGCCGCAAAAATAGGGCTAAATGTTTCTGAAGTATTATTTGAGACAACAGCAATATTACAGCGACTTTCATAACTGTCTCTTTTCGCTAAATGAAGTCGCTTTGCACCGATAGCTTTCGCAATTCGATTGTGATGACTTTCTACGTCGTTCGTCGTAATATTGTGCAATAAACTTTCAACATTTTTTTTAGCTCTAAATAATGCTTGTTGTACCTCTATGAATAAATTAGCTGCTTCAATTTCTGGTACTATATTTTTTGCTGGTTTCTTTTCACATGTGTAATGATTATTTACACAACGAGAATGATCTCCTAATAAATGGTACGGTAATAGGTCAATGTTATTACGTAATTCCTTGCATTTCTTTTCCCAAGACCAATCCTGTTGATTTATAGCATTAATCGATTCATTAATGCATTCAACTGATTTTGGTGCGCAATTTTCAATAGCTTTTCTTATAGCACTACCGTACGTTCCTTTTTTCTTAGATAAAGTTTTGAAACTAGTGGACATGTTTCTGTTTATGTGATTAGAACAGAGAATATTTTTTACTTCCAGTCCATACGAGCCATACGGATTGGAATCTAAGATTGCTGCATAATTACTACTATCGCCATCAGAGATTAAAACTTTGTAAATCAATTGATTTTTCGTTATGCTACGACCAAAAGCTGTAACAATCGCTGTGCTTTCCATACTTGTTGACGATTTGTTGCGGTCGAAATTTCGAAAGCAAACATGCTCTTCCGGATTCTTCTGTTGAGATAATGCGTAGTCACATATACTACACGTTTTTTGTAGAACTACAATATCTACAACTTTTCTCGTGTATGTACCAATGACTACTAAACAGCATGCTGGTGAGTCATACCTCCCATGGATATATGATCTTTTCATATAAGAACCATCAACTTCAACCATAGTACATGGAATGCCACAAACGACATCGTTTCTTTCTATGGCCATGCGTCTTTCTTCTGCAGCAGCGGCTTGCATTTCTTGTGCAGCAGCTTCTTTAACTGCCTTTGTCACTTTTGTGTGTGTATTTTTCCACTTTCTGTAATTCATATAATGTTGATTCATAGCACCTTGGAGCTCTTGCAATTGGGATAAACCAATTCCAATATTTTCACATCCCAATATGGCGGCTACATTCAAATCGATATCAGTTTTTCCGTTTGGCACTCCGCATATAGTCACCTCTTTACCACAGCTATCGCATTTAAATTTTAAATATTGAATCAAACCGTCAAATCGACTTCGAATTTGATGAATATTGCGCATTCTGCAATCAGAATTCTCATCGTGATTTTCATAAGCTTCTTTTATCTTTTCCCAAACCCACGTAAAATTTATAATACTATTTACGCCTGGGTTACGCACTTCTTCTAAGTTTTGTGTCTGAGATTCTTCATCAATTGATATTTCTTGCTGCTCGGTAAAACACACTGTAGTATCATTGTCCTGCACACTTTTATCAGGAGTATTAGTTACATTATTTGTCTGTGATAAAGTAACATTAGATGATGTATGATCAACATGAATTTCATTTGTGTCAGTGATTTGCAATTTTGTTCCCTCAAGATGTTTAAATAGTGCCACATCAACAGTATTGCTCCCCTCATCAGCGCAGCCATTGTGTGTATCATTCAATACGTCCGCAGATATCATCGTAAATTGATATTGCCCATCAAAATCGTGTCCTGTTCGACGTGGAATATTCTTTCGTAGAATATTATATAAATCATCAATGTTTTTTTTCAAGATAAAACAAGCTACGCCGTCATTCGTAGATTCACCGCTCAATCCTCTTGAATGAGAATCAAAACAGCCTACCGTATCATGGACTTTTAATAAAGCAACTGAAACACCATTACACGTAAGTATTCCATTCATTGTTTCCAGAGATATACTGTGCAAGAGATTTTTTAAACTAGGAAGTCCCATCTCTGTCATATCATTTTCCAAATGTCCATAAGTTATATTTTTTATATTGAATCTGCATGTTTTACCATAAATCGTGAGTTCTCTTTCAATTTCTTCTGCTGTTAAATAATTAGCATTTTCTTCTTCATCAGGATGTTTGTCACGAGCTCGTATGCTCTGCGAGAACAGCTCATCGCCACAACAGACAATTTCATCGATGTCTGAAGCGGTCCAGGCTGTTGGATGTTTTAAAGCTGTCATAGCAATTGCTGTTGCTGCTATAGCAGTACACTGTTTTCCTCGTGATGAAGAGGAAAAACGAGTGTCACCTTGATGGATTGATCCACGAATGATGTAATCATCGCCATTGACTCTGGAAATGATGTCGTCACATCCTCTTAAATTATTGCATGCAGAACCGTCACTTCTCTCTTCCAATGCAGTTGATGAGCT
>CM053171.1:11339068-11442278 GCA_012977825.3 Pteromalus puparum
CAGAAAACGTTCAAGTTTTATTTTACGGCTTTGCAATAATTAGTTGCAAAATCTCGGAATCATCCCACGTGCAGAAAAATACAAACAATTTTATGCAACTGTTTATTTTATTAAACTATTAGAAATAAAGCCGTAGTTAGTTAAGCAAAATACTTCCGGATCAGCTGAAATCCGGGCTTCTGATTGGCTCTCTCAGGTGTATAGAGCACTCTTAAATCAAAATTAAAATAAAATAAAATGTGATATCAAGTAGAATTGACAGTTGTGATATGATATTGTACAAAATTAATTGTAATTCGTATTCAAAGATTAATGCAATATTATATATTGTGATTGTAAAAACAGTAAATAAGAGATCAATAGCATAAATAATAAAAACTTGTAATTGTTGCTTTTATATTTAAAGAAAATAAAATATCTAATAATAAAACATTTTTTTTAAATAATTCGTCATTTAACGATATTGCGATCTTCGTGAATAAACGAACAGGCTGTCAAATATTGAGTGAATATACACACACACACACACACACATATATATATATATATATATGTGTGTGTGTGTCGCAGATAAAGCGGACACATTTCTTTTTTGGTGATTCCGGAAAAAATAGCTTAAGCACAAATAAAATTGGGGGGGATAATTAAAGGTCAAATTACGCTCTACAAAGTTACCGTACCCTTTTTTCCCCAAGTCGTAAGGTTTTTTTACGGCAATAGGTATAATTCAACGATGCATAAAAAAAAGTTAGGTAAGGTGCTCTAAGCCCTTCCATTCGATAGGCCGTGGCAAATAATGCCTAAAACTGCGATTACACGATTACCCTTTTGTTAATTTAATTTTAAATCAATTTTAAAAATTGATTTTTGAAGAGGGAATATTTCGCGGGGCAAACCAAAAATGGCGCTGGGAAACCAAAAATAGTGGATCGCGGCGCACTTCCGTGTTGTTGTGACTCGAGGTTAGCGAGTGGTCTGCTACGTGCAGGTTATGCCTGTGCGGATTGCTCGGGCAGCGCAGAAGCTTCGACGTCTTGACCGTGCTCGAGTAGGTGAAAGTGTGGATCGGCCGCTCACGATTCCTGTGTTCTCGCCGCAGCGGCGTCCCCGCTGATCAAGGACATGCTGACGGTCTGTCCGTCGAGGCGCGCCGATATCGAGAAGATCTGCGCGCACTGGTGGGTTAACGAGGGCTACGAGCAGAACTGCCTCGACGTAGCCGAGACGCTGGTCCGGCTGGACCTGCTGCTCTTGCTGGTGCTCCAATCCGCGAGCGCCGAGCAGCTCGTCGTCGGCGGCGACCAGGCGGCCAGCATCGCCAACAGCGATACCCTCGTGTTTACCCGCTGCCACTCGGTCGGCAGCCTCATGTAGCTCGACCAGAACAACTCGGACAGGCGGATCAGGGAGATTATGCAGGAGGAGGAGCCCGCCGCCGCCGCAGCCGCGCCCGCCGTCGGCCTGACGTCGGCAAGCGGAAGTTCGAGACCACCACGTCGACGGAGGAGACGAGCGCCGCCGCGATCAAGCGAAAGGAGCGCACCAGGAGAAAAGACGAACCGACGATCGGGATCACAGAGCCTACAGATCCGCTTCCAAGTGAGTGCTATCGTGTATTATTGTTTAGTTGTTTCGAGATGTTAATGCATTTATTTATCTTTCGCAGACACCACTCGGCGCCGATTCCTAACCCGATAATGGAGGAAGCGATGGAGGTAGACCCGGCAGTTGTGCCTGCAGCAGTTCCTACAAGCAAGACTGTCGATATGAGCAACGGAGAAGAGGCCGCTTCTTGCCTGGAGGTGAAGCAAGAGCAGCGCGGGGAAAAGTCGCCCAGCAAAGAGCGTAGCAAAAGATTTTCGAGACTGCGGAGAATTTCAATCAATTGGCCTCGCCGGTTGAGCCGGACAAGCCTAAGAAAATATTCATCCCCGGCGTGAACGTCGGAGACGCAAAGGCCGCCTTCGAGAGAAAGGCCAGCCTGACGTTGTCACCATACCTCAAACAGGGCGTACTTTGCCTACTTTACTCCCTAGGTGCATAATGTACTACTTTGACTCTTCGCCTTTCGACTCCAGTGGCTTTAACAATGCGTTTAACAGCATGTCTAGCTATGCGGCTCCAGAGATACCGACGAGCAAAGCCCAGGTGACGACGGTGACCATTGTACCTTTGCCAGATCTGTACAACTCCCAGCAACAGATTTACTCTCCGGCGATGTCGTCCACGATCAAGTCCGCTTCTAAGTTCGGTGTTGTGACGGTCCACTCCGGAGTGCACAGCAACATCTCGATACCGCCACCGGCACCTCTGGTAGTAGAGACGACAATGGTGCCGAACACGACGATGCGAGACGAGGAGCCCGAAGATCTGTTTGATTCCATCCCTTTTGACAAGATCACTTCTCTGGCGCCGAGCAGTCTCGCTCAGCAGCAGCAGCGGCCGACCTCTCTACCGCTTACTCAGTCGCCGACTCTCGTCGACAAAGCTCTGGGCACGAGCTTTGCCCAGTCAGCTCACTCTGCCCAGCTGTCACACATCTGCAACCCGAACTACGGCATGCCTGCACCTAGAATCAACACGAAGCCAGCTCTTAGCAGCAGAGCATCCAGTGCAGGTGCTCCGAGGACAGCGACGCCGGCAGCTTTGTCGTCGTTACCAACACCGGCGAGTTCCTCACAGACTGCAAGCTCCGTGAACATCAGTAGCAGCACCACCACCAGCAGATTCCCAAGCTGGGACAGCAGTGCTGCGGTAACTCGATCGAGTCGAGCGACATCGGTGATTCCATCGGCGAGGCCAGCAGCTAGCTCGAATCGCTGACGACGCGGCGCTTCTGCACCGCCTCGCGCGTCTCCTCGAGCCTCACCACCGACCACGCACCCCGAGTCAAGCTCTGTGCGCAGGCCCACTCTGCCTCGGAGGAGATACCCGCCAGGCACTAGCAAAATCCAAAGCAGACAAAATCATTGAGTGTCACTTAAATTGCTAACTACGCATATTGGTTTATCTTCCCTGCAACAGTTATCAATTTTAATTATGACGCACATTTCTTTATTTACAACACTTTCGACGTTTTAGGTCTTAAAAGCTCTCAGTTTCTTCACGAAGAAGGCTTACCCTATGGACACTTGCACACTGGCAACGTTTTACTAACTGCTACTGGAGCAAAATTATAGAGAACTCAGAACAGTCTCCTAGGCAGTCCTAGGTTTACCGGCATTCTACCGATCATACGTCGTTCAAAGGCGGAAGTTACACGCTACTGTGAGTATGATTTATTTATTTCGTAAACAGGATTAGAATCAACACAAGAATACTAATTCAATTTTTAATTGCAGACTCAGGTAGACGCGTATGCCTTTATACACGTCCTATACGAAATGGCTTTTGGCAGGCCTCTATTAGAAGCCACAATCGGGAGTTCTGACCTACTGCACTGTGATTCAAAATTAAAAAATCTTTTAGAAGTTATTTTATCTCATGAGTCGTCGTCGCTGAGACGAACTCGCAGACCGGTCACTCGTACGGAGAAGATGCCTCGAGCCGCTATGTCTTCGAATTCGGCCTTGTAGCCGTTAGGACCACTGCCCAGAGCTTTGTGAAGCTCGTCCAAGACTATTGACTCGACCTCCGTGTAGCCCAACTGCGGTGCAGATGCCCAAGTTCGGCTGGACACAAGAGTCACCTGGCAGCTCACTGCGTGCCCATTAAGCCGGCGTGATCGACGATTCGTTTTATATCAGTGTATTTTAGTGAAGTTTGAGCTTTTGCTGATGAACCTTGAATTAGTGTAGACGAGGGAAAACGGAACGTAGTTCACACGCGAAAACTAGCTTCATCACTGCCCAACCGATACAGATACTTTTTTATATCTCTGATCCGCGGACGTGCGTATCTTTTTTCTAATAATACTTTCAGCTAAGATTGCAATTAATACAATAAGGCGTATTCTATTGCATAAAAGTAGTTTAATTTTATTTACAAAATAAGTTGCATTTGATTGAAAAAAAATGTTGCATTTGATAGAATAAATTAACGTATGATTATAAATTCGAATGTTTCAGTCTGTTTCGCCATTGTCCTTCTCCTAATTCAGCACCACAACGGAATACATTACTCGTATTACAAAGTAAATAATAAAATAAGGAGTACTTTTTAAAAATAACTAAATTAAGTCTTGTTAAAACTAAAACGAATGACAAATAAACCTATGTCAAACGTATGACATTAAACAATAGCGACAGCAATCGCAATACAATTTAATCTTATTAACTATTATTGTTTCATCGATTTCTGCCCCTAGCACCTTCTTCACGATCTCGATACTTTACAAGCTGCTCGATATGACGTCCTTCGTTTCTAATGCACAACGTGAATCTTCTACGCAATTGTTCTCGTGCTTTTCTGATTTCACCAGGGCGAATTGCAGCACACGCCTGTCGTATGCGTTGCTTCATATTGTCACTTGTCGTGGTTGGCTGAGAAACGAAAAAATCTATTTGTTTTCCTGCATAGAATCCGGTTCTCGAAAATGAATCGATTATAACGGTAAGTCGCGGCATAGTTTTCTCCCGTTTAATTGAAATTACACTAATTTTGAGATATTCACATACCATTTTGCAATAGTATATTATGCACCAAGGGAGCAAAAATCATCGACAACCTAGAACTCGCGTAGATTAACGCCCGAGCCGAAGGCGAGGGTGTTAAACGCGAGTTCTGGGCTGTCCATTTTTGCTACATTGGTGCATACGATATTTTATACCACGGTAGACCGTTAAATAAACGTTTAGCTCCTAGCGCGCAGGGAGATAAACGTTGATTTAAGTCCTACTGTGGTATAAAATATTTAATACTGTGATACAAAATATCAATTTTTAATTGTTCGTTAGATCTTCTTAACACTTGTTAAGAATAACCAAATTTACGCGCGAAGCAGTAATCACTTGTACGAAACAATAATTATATTAATTACCTCTCTGTAGACTATCCTTTTCAAATTACCGAAAAGGTAATAGTCGAGCATAGTTAGATCAGGTGACCGTGGCGGGAACCTAACGTGGGGCGAGTTCAAGCCAATCCAACGCTCTGGAAACATTTCTTCTAAATAATTAGTAACAATAGCAGCGTTGTGCGGTGGAGCGCCATCCATCTGCCACCACATTCGATCTTGGGCCACTGGATTTCTTTCTAACAGATTCATTATACGCGGTAAAAAGTCATTCCTGAATCTTCTGGCTGTCAAACTTCCTGTATAGAAAAGTGGTCCTACGATGCGGTCTCCAACGATTCCTATCCACACTTGGACTTTCCATCGATGCTGTCGATCGTTCTCCAAAATCCAGTGTGGATTCCTTTCTGCCCACATTCTTGTCGTCTGCTTATTGATGGGGCCATTATTCGTGAAAGTCGATTCATCACTAAAACAGACTGTTCTAAAAAAGTGTTGATTTTGTCTAAGTTGTTCTAGACCCCATTGACAATATTGGATGCGCCTTTGTGCGTCATCATTCACGATTTTATGTACTTTCGTAGGCTTGAACGGTCGATGTGAAGTTCTTAGTATTCTTCTTACTGAGTCCTTTGATATATCTAAAATTTAATGTATTTATGATTATATAAGAACAGGCAACTCGCAAGGTGAATATTCTCTTTTTGTGATTGAAGAATTAGATTATTTCTTACTGAATCGACGCGCTAAAGCTCGCAAGCTCAAACGACTGTTTTCTCTTATGGCCTGAATAACAGGTGCTCTTAGCTCTCCGTCTTGGACTTGACGTACGCGAGGTCGACGTTGAACTTTCAATACGCCATGCTGCCGAACTCTTGTCATAAGTCTACAATAATGTATTTATTAGTAAATCTATTTTTAGAGATGCGACGCTTATCAATCCAGCGTGTGTTGAAATACACCGCGTTATCTTTGAAGAAAAAGAAATCCTATACAGAAAGCTCGGATAAGCTATAAAAACGCCGATAATTGGCGCTCTTCTTCAAACGATTTGAAAATCTAGAATATTATAAGTTTACCTGTAGTACGATGCACGACCAGGTTGAGGTTGAATGTGCTCGTATTGTTCCGCAAACATGCGGCGAGCACGAGTCACATTATCTCCGTTCGCGCTTAAGCATCGAAACATTGCTAAGTGGATTTGATTCCGGTTCATTTTTTATCATTCTTTATATTCACATAAATATTAAGACGTGCTACAAGATGTAAAAATTTAAATAGTACTACATTCTTCAATATTCATTATAGCTATTTTAATGTATGAAAAAGGCTTACGCTATTTTTTCAACGCCGAGGTGTAATATAATCCGGGACATATAATCCGTATACATAATCCATATAATCCGGACACTGAATCTTTTCATACAGCTCTAATAAAAATGTAGTTTTATAAAAATCAAGCTGCTCTAACTTACGCAAATGTTCATTCAAGTAACCTATTCCAGCTCAACTGTCATTACGCGCCAACTTCATTTTTAGTGCGAATTTTGTGCGCAATTCATGTTTTCGGAAAACAATGTAGTATTCCAAGATGTACATGACCTGCACATCTCTCGAGCTTTTTGTAGAGCTTGAAGTATAAAAAAGTGCACAGCATATTTTCTGAAACGAAATGATGGATTGGCTGTGCAATCGTTTTGCATCCGAACGGTACGTCTGCTGCGATCAAAATCAGTGGAAAGAGTCAATAGTTAAGTCAGACGTACTGAAAAATCCAAAGGAAAAAGTTTTTGTTTGCGGCTCTTGCAAACAAACCTACTTTTTACTTTTGCACGCAAATGGACAGTTGTAAACATACAACTCGCTATGTATACCCGGCCCGTGCGGCCGATAAATATTATTGTAAGCATCGGGACATTTATGTCGCTCGTAAAGCAGAATTACGAAGTAGCGAGATTTTAAACCGAGTTGTAAAGCTTCGCTCGGCTCTGCTGGCTGCTCTCTGAGATCTCCCTCCCTCGCCGAGTCCAAAAAAAAAACGCGCCACGACGAGTCACGTACGAAAAAGCCAGTTGCGCCTGTGTTTATAAATATATCGAACCGCGAAATCTGGGCCTAGTAGCGCTCGGCTCGGCAGACCAAATACGTCATGCCTGTGCGTATCACGAGAGATGAACGAGACACCGACTTCATACACTAGTCTGAATTGCAAAAAGGGGGAATAAAAAAAGCGGAGAGCGGCGTTTTCCTATTTGGCGCAACTGACAAGACGCGATTTAATTAGTCATGCCGATCAGGCTGCACTTATGAGCGCTTAATTATAAATTAAAGTTTGCTGAAAAATGAAAATTCCTCGCAAGTGAGTACAGATTGGCGTGGAAAGCCCGTGTATGTGCAGCGGCGGCTGCAAAAATTCGAACGAGACATGTCTGAGAGTCTCGTCTGGACGAGATAAGCAAGTCGGTACTGCGTCGTCTCCAACCTTTATCTTAAAAGTTCTCTCAGCATCGGAACAATGCGGTACCTGCATCCCCGTCATCCATGCATACAGCATTTACTTTCATAATCAAGATAGTGACACTGGCTCCGCTGATGAACAACGGAAATTCAAGTTCACAGACGTCGCTGTGCGTGACGGTGATCCATCCGGATTTAAGCATCACTCAGGCGCTGCGTATATTTCTTGGTGCCTATGCCACTTGGAGCACGAAATAAGCCCATAACACCGACTCGACCGTCCTAAGGATCTCGATATGCTTACGAATCGTCGAGCCTAGCGAAGTGACGACTCAGCTATAGGTGTTCGCTAACATTCGGCTTCTTTGACGAGAATCAGTAANGATCAGTAAAATCTGAACTTTCGCGAAAAAGATGTAAGACCACTCCAAGTGCTATTCAACGATCGAAAGATGCTCTGATGCTTTTTCGACCATTGAAAATTACTACGAGTGGTTTTCGATGTTCGAAAATCAATCCGAGTGTTTTTCGACGATAGAAAATCACTACGAGTGCTTTTCAACGATTGAAAAATGCTCGGATGGTTTTTCGACCATTAAAAATTACTCCGAGTGGTTTTCGACGTTCGAAAATCAATCCGAGTGTTTTTCGACGATCGAAGATCACTCCGAGTGCTTTTCAACGATCGAAAGATGCTCGGATGGTTTGCCGACCATTGAAAATTACTCCGAGTGGTTTTCGACGTTCGAAAATCAATCCGAGTGTTTTACGACGATCGAAAATCACTCCGACTGCTTTTCAACGATTGAAAAATGCTCGGATGGTTTTTCGACCATTGAAAATTACTCCGAGCGGCTTTCGACCATTGAAAATTACTCCGAGTGGTTTTCGACGTTCGAAAATCAATCCGAGTGTTTTTCGACGATCGAAGATCACTCCGAGTGCTTTTCAACGATCGAAAGATGCTCGGATGGTTTTCCGACCATTGAAAATTACTCCGAGTGGTTTTCGACGATCGAAGATCACTCCGAGTGCTTTTCAACGATTGAAAAATGCTCGGATGGTTTTTCGACCATTGAAAATTACTCCGAGTGGCTTTCAACCATTGAAAATTACTCCGAGTGGTTTTCCGACCATTGAAAATTACTCCGAGTGGTTTTTGACGTTCGAAAATCAATCCGAATGTTTTTTGACGATCGAAAATCACTCCGAGTGGTTTTCCGACCATTGAAAATTACTCCGAGTGATTTTCGATGTTCGAAAATCAATCCGAGTGTTTTTCGACGATCGAAGATCACTCCGAATGCTTTTCAACGATCGAAAGATGCTCGGATGGTTTTCCGACCATTGAAAATTACTCCGAGTGGTTTTGGACGTTCGAAAATCAATCCGAGTGTTTTTCGACGATCGAAAATCACTCCGACTGCTTTTCAACGATTGGAAAATGCTCGGATGGTTTTTCGACCTTTGAAAATTACTCCGAGTGGCTTTCAACCATTGAAAATTACTCCGAGTGGTTTTCCGACCATTGAAAATTACTCCGAGTGGTTTTTGACGTTCGAAAATCAATCCGAATGTTTTTCGACGATCGAAAATCACTCCGAGTGGTTTTCCGACGATCGAAAATCACTCCGACTGCTTTTCAACGATTGGAAAATGCTCGGATGGTTTTTCGACCTTTGAAAATTACTCCGAGTGGCTTTCAACCATTGAAAATTACTCCGAGTGGTTTTCCGACCATTGAAAATTACTCCGAGTGGTTTTTGACGTTCGAAAATCAATCCGAATGTTTTTCGACGATCGAAAATCACTCCGAGTGGTTTTCCGACGATCGAAAATCACTCCGACTGCTTTTCAACGATTGGAAAATGCTCGGATGGTTTTTCGACCTTTGAAAATTACTCCGAGTGCTTTTCGATGATCGCATGTCTGCGTTGCTCACTATCACTGCAGTATCAGAGCAAAGTCTTAAGGGGCACGATGAGCTTTCACGTTTCATTTGCGACTGAGCACGTATGTTCATCGGAATTGGCGCAGTTCTTGCAGCAGTATGGCTTTTATGTATGCGTCGAGACTGCGGGCAAACTTTCTTCAATATTGATTGGCTTTATATAGAAGACTGGCCTATGTAAATTTTAGCTAGAGAAATTAGACGTTCATCGTAAATTCAGCTGTCGTGAGTATGTCGATTTAAGTTTGTCTCAAATGCACATTAGAAAACAAATACCCAAAAGACGTATTGTGCGTATAAACAATGTATTATTAAGAAGATATGAGAATGAACAATTTATAGAGTATTATTAAAATGCGAATAATTAATGATGAATTATGGGCTCGATGGGAACAGTGTATACGTGTGTGCAAATGTATGCGTGAATTTGAATGCGTGTATACGAATGTATAATAATAATAATAATAATAATAATATTAATACGTAATTTAAGGCACTATGCTAATTTTTTTAGTAACAAAACAAAAATCCAAAGTGGAACTATTACACGTTTAACTTGACCGGTGCTCTGCTTTTTCTTACAGAACGACGAAGAATATAAGACGAGACATCTTCTTGGTCATTCAGAGCTTCTTGTCCTTGATGTTGCGTCTGAACTGGGAGGCCTCCTTTTTCTTGCACAGTTCTGGCATGGTTTCCCGAAGGAGATCGATCTACTCGACAAGCTACGTCATTTAGCGTAAATCTTTCTTCTTCTTGAACTGGCGCTGGCGCCTTATTAATTTCATCTTCTTGTGGGCGCAGCTCAGCGTTATTTCCTCCTTCTCGAAGTTGCCCTGCTAAAATAAAAATTGATGAAATAAAATAGTTTATATCATTGGTTCCTACGAAGACTAGCGCAACCCAAAAAAGCTCAAATTTGCCATTTTTGGAGCATTAGAGTAAATAAATTCATCCAGGACCTGATAAACTTGAAGTGCACGAATTATATGTCAAGTTTATCAGGTCCTAGATAAATTAATTCATTTTAATGCTCTAAGCATGACGAATGAAAATATACCTTTTTTGAGTCTTCGTAAGAACCGACGATATCACGTTTTACCAATTCATAAAATAAAAAATGGCATCAAAATTGTATTTAAAGTCGATAAGAAATCTTGTCGATTCCTATCAATTTTTTTTACCTGATTGGGTTCCTCGATCTTTGCCTCGTGCATGGTCTGTGGCAGAACATCGAACTGTTTGTCGAGCTTGGTCTCGAACTTGGTCACACCGCGCGCCTTCTTCTCGAACTGGCGCTGGCGCCTTGTCAATGGCATCTTCAGGTTGGGGCAGCGCTGCGTCATTTTTGCCTTCTTGACCTTCGCCTCCTTGAGCACGGTCTGCTTTAGGAGATTGGCCAGTTTGTCGAGCTTGATCAGCTGGCGCATGATCTCTCGCCTGTTGCGAGGTTAAAAAGGCGTTCTGGGATTCGATCCGCGTCACTTGCACCTCAAGCTTCGCCTTCTCAGACTGCAGCACCTTCGAGGCAGTCTGCAGCTCCTTGATTGGCTCCTCAGTGGCTGCGCTCACGGCTGGCACCTTCCCCGCCTGTCGTTGAATCACTCGATTCACGACCTCAGGCATCTCCGATATTATATCGAGGATCTTGTCGGCTGGCAGCGAGAGCGACTGTTCCGAATCCAAACCGAGCTTCTCGAGCGTCGCGTGCATCCACTGAATATTCGAATTTTCCGCGATCTGATTCTGCTGCAAGCTTCCTACAGCTTTTCTGTTGACGACGGCACGCGAATCTGGATTCCTGCTCGGCCTCTCGATCTTCTGCAGAGGGTTGATCTGTGTTGTCTCTCTTTCTTTTTCTTGCGCTGATGCTGTCGTTTGAGCAATGACGCTTTCTGGTTGGCAAAGCGCTGCGTCGTGATCTTCTTCTTCTTGCCCTTCAGGTTCTTCCTCATTATCCTCATTCTTACTACCGGATTTTTTGATAAGTTTTTTTTTTCTCTGTGCATCCAATACAGTTTGCTGCTGACTAAAAGTAACAATAAAATAATAATAATGAGTAATAGTAGTTGTATCATGACTTGGAGTAATAAATACTGTTTAAATAGTAGTTTTCGTAACAAAGCCGTAAAAAAGATTTCACAGTGCGGTCTGAGTATTGCTCGATCATACGTACAGAATTCAAGATATGGAATTCGGTTAAAGTTTGGTTTTTGAAAGTAAAATTTTTTTCACGGCGGGGTACGTAAAATGGAAAGTTCTCAAAAAGCTTCTTACATGAATTGTTTAACTCGCGTCAAAATATCTTCTTTTTTCCAAGATGAATCGGCTGGCGTTTGCTTTAAATCAAAGTAATCGTCATGGTAATTTTTCGATTGCAGAATATGCTGCATTGCTCGAATCTCCTCTTTGGAAACTCTATCATCTTTCTTCAATTCAAAAATTCTTTTGTATAATTTTTCTGCTTTCACGAGAGAGCATTTGAAGTATGGACATTTTTCCGTATCTTCTGATTCATCATTCAGATAGCTGAGAGAAAAACATATAATGACTTTCTATACATTTTCTTTTATTAATAATAGCATTTATCGATTAATTTTTCAATGACTATTTCGACGACTGGCGAGGACAAAGCGCTCTCTTCGCCGCAGCTCTAAGAAGAAGCTATCTTAGTGCAAGCAGATGCGATAAATTCTCTGTAATTTCGTTATGTCAGCTTGCGTATTTTCCAAACCTTTGTCTGATTACCATAAAAAAATGCAGAAAATAAATCGCATCTAGCATATAGATAAGAAAGAAATTTTTAAATTTAAGCACAGATAAAATAACGTCCTTTGAAGCCGCGAGTTAGAAAGCGGCTTCTTGTGGCTGCCACCGAGAAAGCACTTTAATGTTCCTCTCTGCCGTTGATTTTCATTCGATCGCGAGTGAATTGAACAGAGCAGGTGTCTTCTGACCTCGTTTTCAATAGCTTCGCCTTTTATTTACAAGCTATGAAACATTATAATGTACTCACTTAATTATGTANTGCAGAAAATAAATCACATCTAGCATATAGATAAGAAAGAAATTTTTTAATTTAAGCACAGATAAAATAACGTCCTTTGAAGCCGCGAGTTAGAAAGCGGCTTCTTGTGGCTGCCATCGAGAAAGCACTTTAATGTTCCTCTCTGCCGTTGATTTTCATTCGATCGCGAGTGAATTGAACAGAGCAGGTGTCTTCTGACCTCGTTTTCAATAGCTTCGCCTTTTATTTACAAGCTATGAAACATTATAATGTACTCACTTAATTATGTACACAGCTAAGGCTCTGTGACCAGCTATTATTTCCAGAGGTGCAGTGCGGAAATGTTGAACTCCTCCAAGAGAGGCTAAAAACGCTGGAAGATATGCCATTGCAGAGACGGTATAAGAGTCCCGAAGTGAAAGTCCTTTCCTCGTTATTCTCTCTTGAGTTGCTCTTGAAGCAACATTTTCGTCATTCACGTCTAGATTCTCTTTTAAAAACTGGATAAGTTTTAAGAGTCGTTCGCGATTCCTCATAAAATAAGCGCAATCTAAATTAGCGTCTAGCGGCATTTTTATTTCAGTATAAAAAACTATTGTAAACTATTTTTTGATTAGATGCTCGCGTATTCGCCTACTTTTTGAAAGTTGCTATCTGTGGTTAAGAGGTCAATGAAAAAATTCAATCTGTGTTGGGATTTTGCGTTACTATAGAAACTGCATTCCTTTTATTCGAGTGCTTTGAAAAGCACCCTGAATGATTTTTTTTTAAATAGCGATTCGCCGTATATGCTTGAGAAAAGACTCGCTTGCAAACGCCAGCAAATTTTCAAATAAAAAATCCGAATGCAGCAGGCTGTGCCAATTCGGAGCAGCAGCGTAAAAATTCCTCTCGCAAACACACACCTAGAGCTACAGTTTCGGCAGAGCTTCTTTTATACATTGTTAAGCGCATACTGATTATTGTTATTTCATCTTTGACGGCAACTATCATACGAGAAGTGCCTGTACCTGCCAAAGCTGTAGCTCTAAATCTAAGTTCGCGAGAGTCAGAGAAAATAAGAGAGAGGGGTACGTTCACAGGGGCGTCGAGCTTGCATTCACAAAATCAAGCTCGTGGTAGCGGCTAAAGAGAGAAAGAGATATGTGTTCCGCAAGGTCGAATGCCGAATATTATTGAGGCCCGTATTCATGTAGAGCAATATCTCGCCGCACTAGCTTAGCTTGTTGATTTGCAGCTCGAGCTCACTCTGCATCTTCAATATTTTAATTTTCCAAACTCCAAGTCCACAGCTGCTCCTCAACACAACACAAGCGCGCGCGCGCGCACACACACACACTCATCTGCTCATCTCCCCAGTAGTATAGTCTACATACCAGTGAGCAACGCGCAAAGTAGAGACGTTCTTCCGGAGTAGCATGTAGTTTACGCGCGCTGAACTTTTGTAGCAGTGTGTGCATTTGTTATTAGCGAGCGAGACCTTTTTTACTCCTCTTTACACGTGCAAGAGACTGGCGATCGAGCTGGAGAGGAATAATTATGGTAGGGAAGAGTGAGAGGATCGGCGACGAGAGCCCTGACCCGCGTCAAGCTCATCTCCGACAAGAAGAAGCAGCTCCAGGAAACCGCGTAACAGGTACACCTACGTTTGTATTTTTGTCAATTCAGCAGTGCCAGCAGCCCCAAAAACAGTCACCCGTCAAACAATTCGAGGAAGACTAGCCTCTCCAGTTACAGCAGAAGCTAGCGTAAAAGCTCAGAAGCACGTTGATTTTCGTTGAATTACTATTTGGGCGAGAAACACAACAACGGAATTTTAACATCGCGAGAAGTCCAGTCGAACAGCGCAGCGACGAGAGCAAAGACGTTTCTTCCAAAACGTCCGAGGGGAAAGACGAGTCCGAGAGCGCAAAAGCACAAGATATCAAGGCAAATGACGGAGGAGCTGAGCAGCACGATCCAGCAATGTCTCCAGCAAATACTCGCAGAGACCGAGACCAAGCCGATAATCTACGAGATTGGGCACATCTCCAATGCTCGACTGTACCGGGAATTTCTATTACAAACGTATAGGTCCGATAATAAGAATTATCAACTACTTATACACGCGCACGCGAATAGGACGATGGACGAAAGTATGATATAAAACACTTATAGACGAAGTCAAACTATTAAGGAAATGATCTATAGTTTTCTTATTATTGAAATATATCTTTTAATACTCTTTATTGACAATACATGAACAATTCTGGAATTCGAGCCGCGTCACATACACTTCGCGTCTCGCCATATCATACATTTCCTTACAAATCTACAAGAATAACGTCCTTGATGAAGTGTCGCTTTTTGGTCATCTCGTGGGAGACCAATCGAGGGAAGCTGAACCCGAGGCTGTCCGGTTCGCGACTCGACCTCTGGAAGTTCTTCCACTTCGGTTCGGGAATAAAGCTCTCGACGATGTTACAGGCCTTGTCAGCGTGTCAGCGGCAAGCGCCTGGTCGAGGAGCGTGAAGGAGACGTTGTGCGAGAAGGGCCAGCGGAGCAGGGCGTCGTACTCGCCGAGCAGGATCTTTATGTAGTTGCTCAGTTGCTGCGCTCACGGCCGGCACCTTCCTCGGCTGTTGCTGGATCACAGTTAAAGTGAAACTTCTCGAGCGTCTAGTGCACCCACTGTGCGTTAAATATCTCCGCGACCAGATTCGTCTGCAAGCTCTCCAGAGCTTTGCTGACGATGGCAGCGCACGAGTCTACTTTACAAGTACAAAACTCCATACGAATGTCCGTTTAATTTAGCCACTTGCGTAAACTTGGATTTTAAATAACGATCAACCATGCGTGCAGAGGAATTCCAAACTGTTTGCTGCACGCTAAATTACACACCTACAACAGTAAGAAGAACAACAGTAGAAAGTACGTTTATTAAAGTAAATTTCGATAAAAATAGTTGAATGATAATCAAATTTAAGTAGTTACCTTATAAGTAATATTTTAATTTCTCAAACTCTTCATAGATGACAATCTTGTCTAAACTAAAGTGACTGAGCGTTTTTCTACAATATTTTAGTTGAGCCTTAATCCCGTCAAATTCGTCCCGGTAGGCGTTGTAAGTGTCAATCACTTCGTGAACTGTAAAAAGAAATTTTTTGAAAAATAGGGTACAAAAATACTTTAATTATATGGTTTATCTATATCGTATAGATCATATCTTATAGAGCATACATCGCATACGCCAAACAGTATGCGAAATATTAGCGTACGTGAGCCTAAATTTTCCGATTAAAAAAAACAAACACTAAACCGTGATTGTGCGCAGCAAAAATACAAATAAATTTCGTGTAGTTTAAGTAAATTTCTGCGTGAGTTTTCGATCACGTGAAAGAAGGTTAGCTTCGTTTCCGCAGTTAATTTCCCGAAAATTTTTCGCGAAAGGTTATATCAAAGTAAAAGTCAAATAAATTCAACTTAAAGGTGATTTGTCTCTTCATGATCTTCGTTAGAACCTCGCTCGTTTTTACAAATATGTAGATCTTATCGCCTGTATTGATGTGTCCAGCGGCCTGCTCTTTGGTGATGTTGTCGTTGATGATCCGGATCAGTAGGACTAGCGGTATTTCTTTTTCCATTTCTTATCTTTTGAAATCCTTTCTTTGAAATCCGTTGAACGTAATGTCACTTGCTTCGATGTTGCAATGAAAGTGGCGCTTGTTTGAGTGAGTTTGTCTAAAATATTATTACCATGACTACGATTTTTTTAAGATCTGACAATTTCGAACGATATTGGCAAATGTTTTGAGCTGCATTCAATTCTAATAAGAAAAGTTCAACTTTTTTCTTTGAATCGAATATGAGTATAATGTTTCGATGCAAGTGCAAGTGTTGTGAATCAACTATTTGCAGCATGTATTTCGAACCATATTTTTCGTTTGTTCAAATGTTTCATCTATAAGATATGTAATGTCGTCTATAATAATAGATACAGACTACTACTCTACGCCTATAATATAGACACATACTATAATTACATTACAGAAGGATTAATAAATCAGAATTTTTTAAAGTACCTTAAAGATGTAGTCCGAATACTATAATCTAATTGTCGTGATGACAAATTACTTTTGCAAATGTCGATGAGTGCGCGTGAGACCGTACGAGAAGATAATGGGTAACTTCTGCACGTACTTGTTGACCAACTGATCGAGCTAGTACTATAGGGATGGGTGATCTGGCCCGAGGACTGCAACTCCGGCAAGAAGGACCCGCTGCGGGTGCCGTTGCTCACGCTGGTGCCCGACGTGCGGCTGGCGGTCTGCTGGTGCTGCTAGTGCAGCTAGTGAGCCAAGACTGGGTGTCGCTGGTGCCTGGCGGGTAACTCCTCCGAGGCAGAGCGAGCCAGAGCTTGACTTAGGGGCGCGTGGTCGGTGGTTAGGCTCGAGGAAGCGATGCTGCTAGTGCAGAAGCGCTGCATTGTCAGCGATTCGAGCTAGCTGCTGGCCTCGCTGCTGATCGCGTTCTCAATGAAATCGCCGATATTGCTCGACTTGATCGAGTTGCGATAGCACTGCTGGCCCAGCTTAGGAACTCGCCGGTGTTGGTGACGACGACAAAGCTGCCGGCGTCGCTGTCTTCGGAGCAGCTGCATTGGATGCTCTGCTGCTCAGAGCTGGCCTCGCTGGTGCTGCTGACGCGTTTCCGTTGACATGGGCGAGGTCTTGATCTTGATCATATCCACGTCGGGGGACAGTGTCTCCAGTCTCGCGATTCTAGGTGCAGGTATGCCGTAGTTCGGGTTGCAGATAGGCGGCAGCTAGGCAGAGTGAGGTGACTGGGCACTGCTCGACAGAATCATGCCCCGAGCTTTGTCGACAAAGGTCGGCGACTGAGTGAGCGGCAGAGAGTTCATCCTTTGCTGCTGCTGAGCGAGGCTATTCTCCGTACTGGTGGTCCAACACTGGATCGGCATCGATGGTCGCCAGCTGCTGTTGCTGCTGCTGGTACACCTGCTGGTTGTGACGTCTCTTCGACCACTTAATCCTGTGCTGCTCGGGTTCCTCGTGTGTCACTACGCTCTCGCACTCGGCGTGATAGACCGCAGGTACGCACTGTTCGACGACATGCTTACGGGTGTGGTCGAGCACAGCCAGGAGGTTCGAAGGGGCTCTTTACCAGCTGACTGAGCCACTCGTAGTGTAGCCGTCGGGGCAGAGCTCCTTCTGGAGGCTCTTCTCTTCTCCTCCTCGCGTTTCCTCTCCTTCTCCTTGGCATCGAGCTCCGGATTTGTCGTTCTCGGGTTTTTACTCCACATTTTTTATTCGGCACATCGATGATGACATTGGATACTGGAGCCTTGACAGTTCGAGGTATGGTGGCAGACGTCAGGCTGGCCTTCCTCTCGAAGGCGGCCTTCGCGCCTCCGACGTTCACGCCGGGGATGAATATTTTCTTAGGCTTGTCCGGCTCAACTGGCGAGGCCAACTGATTGAACTTCTCCGCAGTCTCGAAGATCTTTTGCTACGCTCTTTGCTGGGCGACTTTTCCCCGTGCTGCTCTTGCTTCACCTCCTGGCAAGAAGCGGCCTCTTCTCCGTTGCTCATATCGACAGTCTTGCTTGTAGGAACTGCTGCGGGCACAACTGCCGGATCTTCCTCCATCGCTTCCTCCATTACCGGGTTTGGAATCGGCACCGAGTAGTGTCTGCGAAAGATAAACAAATGCATTAACATCTCGAAACAACTAAACGATAATACACGATAGCACTCACTTGGAAGCGGATCTGTAGGCTCTGGGATCCCGGTCGTCGGTTTCGTCTGTTCTCCTGGTGCGCTCCTTTCGCTTGACCGCGGCGGCGCTCGTCTCCTCCGTCGACGTGGTGGTCTCGAACTTCCTTTTGCGGCGTCCTTCTCGGCGGGCGTGGCTGCGGCGGCGGCGGGCTTCTCCTCCTGCATAATCTCCCTGATCCGCCTGTCCGAGTTGTTCTGGTCGAGCTCCATGAGGCTGCCGACCGAGTGGCAGCGGGTAAACACGAGGGTATCGCTGTTGGCGATGCTGGCCGCCTGGTCGCCGCCGACGACAAGCTGCTCGGCGCTCGCGGATTGGAGCACCAGCAAGAGCAGCTGGCCCAGCCAGACCGGCGTCTCGGCTACGTCGAGGCAGTTCTGCTCGTAGCCCTCGTTAACCCACCAGTGCGCGCAGATCTTCTCGATGTCAGCGCGTCTCGACGGACAGACCGTCAGCATGTCCTTGATCAGCGGGGACGCCGCTGCGGCGAGAACACAGGAATCGTGAGCGGCCGATCCACATTAACGCGGTTCAGTACCTCGTTACAGCAGTCATACTCACGCGAGGGCTTCTTCGGCTCGAAGTAGTCTGACTGGGAGATCTGCTTAACCAGCCAGTTGAAGTGGGAGCCGTCGAAGGGCATGGCGCCGTAGACGAGCGTGTAGAGGAGGACGTCAAGGCTCCAGCATTCGACCTCGGGCCCGTGGTAGGGCCGGCCCTTAACTATCTCGGGGCTGGCATAGAGCGGGCTGCCGCAGAAGGTCGAGAGCAGGCACTGCTCGTCGAAGACGTTGGAGAGGCCGAAGTCGGCGATCTTGGCGTTGCCGTTCTGGTCGAGCAGGATGTTCTCGAGCTTGAGGTCCCGGTGGCAGATCTTGTGCTTGTGGCAGCACCATCTTCTCCCTGTTCTCGAACACTGCGGGCAGTAAAGCTGCGAGCAGTAGAGCTTCGAGCAGTAGAGCTGCGAGTTCTCGTCGGGCAAGATCTTGCGCGGGAACTCAGGAGGACAAGCCTCTGTGCAGTTGAAGCTCGTCGTGTTGTCGTTCGGGTCGCCGTCCTCCTGTGGAAGCACAATAGTCGGAGTTAGAAAAGAAATCGACCAAGAAAAGCAAGGTAGCAGTAGCAAGGTACCAATACTAGCGCGATACTTTCTACGAACAGCTTGAAATTCGTGCACTTGTAGCAATGGTCAGAGCCGGTACCGTAGCACTTTAGGCACTCGTGGTGGCAGGGGACGTAGAACTGGGTATCGTGTACGACGAAGTGGTCGGAGGGGCAGTTGTCGACGCAGTGTTTGCCGCACTCGTACTTGACGCACTGCTGGCAGTTTACCTCACTTAAATCCTAACCTTGCAGGCACACACACTTCACTACCACTTGCATCACTGCAACAATTTTGGAGTTGTTGTTGCCTGGAAGCAGCGGCAGTCTTATCGCGGCACTCGCGTTCATATGTGCAGCGCATTTTCGAGGCCCGCCTGCTCTCAGGTTGCAACGACTCGTATAACTCGACCCGCTTCTGCTCCAAAATAGTCGCATGCGGAGCACGGTCGCATCTTACGACCGCGATGCGAAGCGACTCATCGCACCGGCCTTGTCGGTAAGACAGCTGGGCGACATTGCAAGCGTGCTGCAGTTCTTCTAATTTTCGTACATCACCTCCTCGAGCACGGTCAAGACGTCGAAGCCTCTGCGCTGCCCGAGCAATCCGCACAGGCTTAACCTGCACGTAGCAGACCACTCGCTAACCTCGAGTCACAACAACACGGAAGTGCGCCGCGTTCCATCATTTTTGGTTTCCCAGCGCCATTTTTGGTTTGCCCCGCGAAATATTCCCTCTTCAAAAATCAATTTTCAAAATTGATTTAAAATTAAATTAACAAAAGGGTAATCGTGTAATCGCGGTTTTAGGCATTATTTGCCACGGCCTATCGAATGGAAGGGCTTAGAGCACCTTACCTAACTTTTTTTTATGCATCGTTGAATTATACCTATTGCCGTAAAAAAACCTTACGACTTGGGGAAAAAAGGGTACGGTAACTTTGTAGAGCGTGATTTGACCTTTAATTATCCCCCTCAGTTTTATTTGTGCTCAAGCTATTTTTTCCGAAATCACCAAAAAAAAAAATGTGTCCGCTTTATCCGCGACATATTTTATGTCGTATATATATGTATAGCTATATGTATATATAGCTTAGACAATTTAATTTTTTTTACCAAGTACGTTAAATTAAAATTTACTGGAGTTTTAGTAGCGCGCTGCAGTAATAGTTCTATCGTAGTTCCACGAATTACAAAAATGTCAGTTCCGTAACCTAGTCAAATATGGATTCTTCACATAACTTTTTATAAAAGTAATATGTTGTGGTTTAGCTTTAGGGACTTGTTTTGTATGTAATTCCAGTTAGAATAACCGTCCGGCAAGTTAAAAATAGTCGATATTAGTATAGAACATTTGTGTGCCCGTTTTGAGCAAGTTACGGCAGAATCACCCATATGCGTAAACGTGTATATCAGATCCAGATTATTGTGCTGGCCAGTACTTTTAGTGTAGTGTATGTTGTTGCTGCTACACTATGTGTGCTGTGAAATCACAGGTTACGAGATGAATTAGGCAATTAGCATTGTTCTTTCGATTGCCGTTCGTCAACTGAACATTTGCTCCATACAACATTGCCTCCTGTGATAAAATGCTATTCTTTTGATTGTCGTTTGTCAGAGGAGTAGGCATTTAATCGTGGAAAATCCAAGCAACCAGCATTGTTCTTTTAATTGTTGTTCGTTAACTGAACATTTGCTCATAAAATTGAAATTGCTTAAGTATGATTTTTCCGTAAGGGAATTAAAGCTGGAGTAAGTGTGAAACGAAATCTGTAGAAAAGGAGCCGAAGAGGTGACTTCGGCTAAGGAGTTTTCTTTAAGCCAGTATAAAGAAACTCGGTCCAGTATGAAATATGATTGAGCCTGACGGTGTGCCGGCGATCAGTTCGATATTGTTGAAAACAATAAGTTCGAAATGTTGGAAAACTTGTATTGTAATTGCAAGGTGTGGAACCCACCCCAGTTATGATTGCATAAAAATATAAAACTGGATTTGGATCTGTTAAATTAAAAATTCGTCTAAGGCTGAGGACACATAGTTGGAACATTTGGATAGATAAGAAGAACATTATAATAAGTTCTGTTGAAAAATAGCTTGAAAGTCTAAGTTGGAATATGTGGACAAGAAACAAAATGATAGCAATCATTTGGATTCAGCAAATTTTGTTTAACAATTTTGTTCACGATATGATGGAACACGAAAGCTCGATTATGTATCAAATAGGAATTGCAAATTGAAATACTGATATTGAAAATTCAATTTTTCACATTTGAATAATATTGTTCAATTTTTAGATATAATGAACAAGGTCAATGAGGAGGAGACTGCTGATTTCAAGGAATAGGTCAGCGTACGAATACATTCAGCCCAAAATAACTTCCTTGAGTGACTTTCAAATGCTGGGTTTTTGGTGGAACAAAATGGCCTGTCGAGAGGACAACTGCAACAAAAATAGGAGCACAACGGATTGAACTGGTAACGAGCATAAATTCAAATTACAATGACGGATTGGATAATGTGAGTAGAAATTACATAGTTTAAAAATAGTCCAGGAAAAAAATGAACAGTTAAGTTGGACGTGTTTCTCTTTCTTTCTTAAATTGTTTAATATTAAAATTGACTATTTGTAATTGTTTCTATGCAATTTAACCGTCAATCGTATGTGCTCAAAAGTTCGACTGAATTAAGTTGGATTATGTTCGAAAAATTTATTATAAATAGAATTGATGTCATGTTACTTTAAGTTGGTAGACATTCGTTTTTTGTCTCATGTGCTTGATAAACTCAAACTAACAAAACAAGGTGACATTGTTGAAATTCAAATACAGTCCTGCTGAGAAAACGGTTATATGGCATTATGTGTAGTTCGAGCAAAGAGGTATAAAAGGAACTAGTCTTTAGAAGATAAGTTTGATAATATAGAGCTCGATTATATAATCAATTACTGAGTATATCCATTTGTTTGAAAAATAATAACATTCCTTGAAATCACTGTCAAAAATCCACGTTTTGTTGGAGAAACACAGATTCTTAATGAAATAGCTACTAGAAATCGTTAATAATAAATTCTTAGATATTACAATATTTAACAGGAAATACTTCAAGAGAAGTTAAAAGTGTGACCTGGACATCTCTCTAGATGACGTTGTTTGTGCCTAAACAAACCAAATATTTTCATCTTGGAAGGATGATTTTCTACTACGACAGTGAAGGGTACCACAAGCATAAATACACGAAGCAAGGAAGATGTGCGTTGGATGCAAGGATGTGAAATGCATGTTCGGTTCGGTTACGTTCACCCGCAAATCTCAGCTTGAAAAGTTTGTTTAAGAATGTGAAAGTCGAAAAAGGCTCGATTTCTCGTATGTTATTGTCCGCGTGATCATTGTATTCGGAATACGAAATATAAAATTGATAACGCATCAGGCTGTAATACGATTGAGAAGTCTAAGTTTGATGGAAGTCAAGGCCGAGGCCAATAACGACAAAGAAATTGAAAGACCCTAAAACTAAAAAAAAAAATTAAGAAGTGGTGTAGTGGTGTAGTGCAAGTATCAACTCAAAATTGATTTTCAAATCAATGATGATACTGAAAAGCTTGATATTTAAAGTGCAAATTCGTATATTTCCGTGATTATAAATTCGGAGGGAGTAAGTAACGGTCCGAGTTACGCTACTGATGATTGTTCAATTCAGTCTTAACAACATAGTCTGTCAAGTCATTATCTAGAAAATTGTCGTCTGTAAGAACTTTAATCTCTTGAATGTACAAATAACTACACTGTATGATGGAGTATAAAACAAACAGTTGGAATGGAGGGAAAAACAGCTTGAAACAGATGAAATTTTTGCATAGTTTATCTCAGTGTGGTGTACGTCTTTGACAAAAGTATAAAATCTAATAAGAAAAATATTCTCGAAGTTAGCGAAGTTATTAAGCTCGATTATAGATCCAACATATAACAAGCAAGTGAACAATCGACAACATAAGCTTGAAACTAAAGAGAAAATCTCCAAGCTGGAAAATAAATAAAGTTTTATGGGGTTCATAAAAGCAATAAGTCTGATAAATTTATGCAAACTACTTTGAATGCTGGATTAGATAAAGCAATGAGCTATGCTCTAGGTGTTTAAACTTTGATAATTCATTGAGATTTAGAATAAATAGTTTGAATGCGTTAATTTATTTTAAAGCACAGATTGTGAATTGATGAAATTATTTTGGTCAAGTCAGAAAATTTAGTACATTCAAATAATCATGATAATCTTGAAAGATTTTATTTTCAATAATTATTATTGAATTTATGATTTTTAGTTTGTATTGTAGATACATTTAACAATGTTTGTTCATAGAGTTTATAGATGAAAGAGTTCTTAAATTGAAGAGACATAACATGCGTCGAAGTCATGCGTCCTATTCAGGCAGTATATGATAGCTGGATAATAGAAAATAAAGCGTTCCTTGCAGAGTTGGATTAAAATTGGCATTGTCAGAAGCTCGAATAATGTGTTACTTTCGGTGTAGCTATATGGCGGATGTATTAATAAGTTTGAAATTAAATTAAAGATCACCATCCCTGATATATACCTGAAAATAACGGCATTACTGAGAACTGAGATGACATCATACTTATAACAGTAATTCAAATTTTGAACTTTAGCTGAAACGTAAAAGTTGTACAATCCAAATCTGAGCTGATAGAAATTTGTATTTGGGGATAAATACAAAATATTTAATAAGTTCGATACGGAAAATGAGGTTTTGATCTTCGAAACGGAGGGATAAATGGTAAATATTAGAAACGGAGGGAGAAATCGGACAATTGATAGCGTCACGTAAGGTTTAAGTAAACTTAAACTTACTACAAAACAAGAACAGGGCAAATGTATTGCGACTGTATAAAATGATCCAAACTAATATGAACTGACTATTGTACAGATAACAAGCTTGAATAAGGAAAAATAGTTGGAGATGAATCTGTATTAACAGAGAAAAAATAAAAGTTGTTTTGCCATTGATGTATCATTAAGCTCGAAAGGCAAAAGCCAAATATCATTGTTTCAGAATGGAAACTTGAAAAGAAAGTTAGATTGAACAATAGTGCCAGTGACATGGTTCAGTTTCTAATAAAAGGTTTCAAAGATAAAAACTCATACATGAAGTCAAACATGTGCATTAAAATCAAGTGTTTAAAACTATTCTGATTAGTATTAGCTATACCAAAGAACTTCGATTTCAAAGTACAGCAGCTTGATGTTTGAGCAACTACTTCGTGAACAATTAGTAGTGAAGTAATATAGAAATACTGTGAGTGTTTGCTGTTCAACTGAAACTTGGTAAAATTAAGTTTGTAAAATTTGATGTGCCTAGTAACATTCAATAGAATAATTCAAGTCCAAAAGCTTCATGTAAAAATCTGGTCTATCTTCTTGGTCAAAGAGACAAGTATTTGAACTACTGATTCACAAAGATGATAGCGATAACCAGAAATTACACAAACAAGTTGGATAAAGTTAATGTAAAGTTTTAAATCAACCAGTAATGACAAAATTAAGTTGGATGGAATTAAATTGCAGTTTGAGCTAGAAATCGATAACTTAGACACTTATGTGGGTATTGAACTTAACTGAGACCGAAGCGTAAACAATACTTAGCTCGAGAACATATTGAACAAGCTAGTTTTTCTACAGGAAAGTTGTAGATTCTCAGTCACTTTTACCAAAAATTTTCGATTTGACATGGTGTATACCATGAGCGCTTGGAGTGAAACAAGCTTATCAACGATCAAAACACATCAGAGGTCTGGGTCTCGAAGGTTGAAGAAAAGTTTGACAATTACGAGGACTTTCAGATGCTAGTCTTACTGTCCGAATCTGCTCGAATTTACAAATGGATTTGTGATCAAATTGTATGGTAATACAGTTAGTGACAAGTAGAGAACGCATTACTGTCGCACATAGCTCTGTAAACTTGTTAAGCAAGTAGCCCTAATATGTATAAGCAAAGTTTGCCAGGAGATATTATATCTACAATTTTTTAAGTTTGAATTTAAAATATTCTATATGCTTAATCTGATTTTTTCTTACTATTCTTCTTCCCCATGACTCTCTAGGATGATGATGTCTCTGAGGCTTATCAACAAATGAGTTGCATTGCAAGGCTGAGACATTTGATCAAGTTTAATACTATGCTCGAGAACGTATTGGCAAAAATTTGATTAAAATTAGCTGGATGGTTAGAATTGAATTAAAGAAGCCGATTGATTACTGGAAGAAATAAATAGCCAGCATATTCACAAGGGGTTTCCCTTTTGAATTGCATGCATGACTGACTTATTGCTATATCATAAACTCAAAGAACCATGACTTTTGCTTCCTTTCAGAAGACAATACAAATAGTACTGCAAAGCCTGGATGCAGTCGATTCCGAGCAAGAGAAATCTGCTTGGGAGGGGGTGTTGGATATGAGCGAGCAGATGTCTGCTTGCTAGAGACGGCAGGCCCAACGCAGAGCTACGCGACTCAACTCTCCCCTCTCTATGCCGCGAGACGGCCACCGCTCACTTCGCCTTGTGCACTCGAGCGGTCAACACGCGTTCTAGCTTGTCTGTTCGATTACTTTTGTTATACTAATTATAACATATTCTTTAGCCCGAAATGTGGTAGAGCCGTGAAATTGGCTGCAGAAGGTGAATATACATGTATATATATATATATCAATTGGCGCGGTAACAATTTCTGTTGGAAAACGTAGTTTGAAAATATAAATTTTGAAGAGAAACTTTATATATATATATATATATATATAATAAGATAATAAAATTAAGGAGTTTTAAAATTAATTATAATATAAAACGAAACGAAATGTTTCGATGTCTTTCCTTCTTCATTATCATGAAATCAGCTGATCTGAAAGCGAAGGGACCGCGAACTTAGCCGCATACGGCCAAGAGTCATTTGGGGATTGCTTTCTCATATATCATGTTGCTGGTGCATACTCTGCGTTCCGGAGCAGTAACAGTAACTAGGTAGCCAGGGTAGCCGATGACGAGGTCTAGGTGGTGCGCTTCGTGGTTATTTGTGTCTAGGTATACAAATCATTCAAGGGTGGTGTCTAGGTATATCGGGTGACCGATGACGTAGTCTAGGTGGCGCGCACCGTAGCTTTGTGTATCTAGGTGTAGAAATAATTCAAGGGCCATTAGCCAAGCATTCTTAAATGGTGCGCCCGATCAGAAGATGCTGCATATTTCCGTATATGGTCTCTCTGGCCTCGACTCTTGCTACTATGGGCATCTTGAAAGCCGTTCTTTTATACTTGTAGCGGCGGTGAGTTTTTCCTCGCTCACCTATGCAAAGCGTCTTCCCTCTTTCGTGGGTATAGCCACTGCCGCCGACTTCGAGATTTTATCTCTCGATAAACAAGTGCAGATGGTTTATGACTCCTTTTCACTTGCTGGCTCTTTGTGGTGATGAAAATAACGAGTGTCTCCTTATTCTCAGTGCGTTCACGGCTTTGAATACAGTTCTCCCGTTGGTGTTATGTATACACGTGCCCCTACTATGTAAACGCGTGCCTTCTTCTTCTTGGTGTTCTATCGGCTTTGTACGCATTTCTCCTGCTTGTGTCATATGTACACGTGCGCTTGCTGTTTAAACGCGTGCCTCCTTCTTTTTGATGTTCTTGCAATTTTTAATGCAGCTCTCCTGCTTTGCTGTAGTAGTAGGTACATGCTCGTCCATTGCTAGCGGTTACTGCTCACTTGCTATTTTATGCTTTTTTCAAATGTGTATAAATTTCACGTGATTTTAATTTACGGAAATTATTTCATAATTCCTTAGTTAGAATAACTATGCCGTTACTCCATTCCTTAAGTACTGATTATTGATGCAAAATATAATTTACTTATCCAGATTTCTGAAAATATCCCAGTATCCGATTTCTCGCGTAGTACTTATTAATACGTTACTAGCAAAAAACGCTCGCTTCGCTTTCGATTAACATATTTTGTTGTAAAACATGTTACGGAAGATTTATAAATTATATTCGTTTGGATAAATATGTTTTATAAATATAATAAAGATTGTGCGAATTTTTTTTTTAATTTTATAATTAAATGTTATAATATTTTTGTTGGTTTTGTTACTTTGTATAATATTTTGCTTAATGATTATTTATATTTATAATGAATAATATTATGTTATAACGAGTTGCCTTGTGTGCACTCGTTACGTCCCTCTCTCCCCTATACTATATGATCATACTATAATAAACATTCTATCTGTAAATATTCTTGTAACATTCCTTTCAGCAGCAGGTAAGTGAGAGGAGCAGACATCCTTAACACAGAGAGAGAGAGAGAGAGAGAGAGAGAGAGAGAGAGAGAGAGAGAGAGAGAGAGAGCCGCGCGCGTGTATGTACGTGTGGCGCTATCAGTGAGAATGAGAGAGAGAGGGAGAAAGATTGCACTGACCACGCGGTCGCGTCTCGCGCCGCGACACTTAGGAGTTTACCGCCGTACAGTACAGTCGTGCCGATACTGCCTCCTTGTTTCTGCGGCTACGCTTACTTTTAAGCTAGAGATATCCGTGCGCGCGTGCGTTCATCTTCCGGAGGACTGCTGCTGCGTACTTGACCAGAAACTTCGTGTGTCGCTGGAATCATCCTGCTGCTGTTCAGCACCGCGTGTCCACTGGTTTGCCGCTCGACTTCTTGCTGCACCCGGCCACACACGAGGCTTTGAGGCGTCCGTCCTGCTGTCCAGCGTCGGGCCCTGGTCATCCGTCCTGCTTCGCTCCGGTCAAAGCCACGAGGCATTTATCGAGTTCCACGAAGCACTTCTGTAAGTACCTGCCCGATCGCAGCACTCTCTCTCTCTCTCTCTCTCTCTCTCTCTCTCTCGGCATTATTCGCTCTGCTCCGTCTCTCTTACTCCGCGCTGCTTTTGTACTGATTTTTTAGTCTTTACATAAANGACTCGGCTTGTGTCACTTTGCTCCTGACTCTGTCCATTCCAATGTGATTCACTCGAATAGATTAAGGGAACAAGACCCTTTTAAACCCTGAAAAATGAAATTCTTATAAATAATTACAAAAATAAATTATAATTGTTATATAATTTTTATACTACTATTAGGTTATATTACCTGTATTTTTACCATGGCAAATCCATATTAGCACATACTTACCCATAGTGACTCTCCTTATACTGTTTTGAGCATTTTGGCACTGTCCGTAGGATTCCATTTGACCACACGGTTTGATTGGGCTAAAATTTTAGGAGCATGTACACTTGTACTTTTGATATGAATGAAAGGATTTTTATTCGAATGCTTAGAAAATGTTTAACAATGAAAATACTTAATTTTTGACCTTTATTAAGCTATTTATGCCACATTTTCTTTCATGAAAGATTTTCTAACCATTCAAATCAAAATCCCTTCATTCATACCAAAAGTATAAGTGTACAAATCATGCTCCTAAAATTTCAGCCCAATCAAACCATGTGGTCACATGGAATCCTACAGACAGTGCCAAAATCGTCAAAACAGTATACGGAGAGTCACTATGAGTAAGTAGGTGCTAATATGGATTTACCATGGTAAAAATACAGATAATATAACCTAATATAGGTATACAAATTATATAAAAATTATAATTATTTTTTGTAATTATTTCTAAGAATTTCATTTTTCAGGGTTTAAAAGTTTTGTCCCCTCAAATGCAACATCTTATTGAAAGGCAAAAGAAGCAAATAGATTACATAAATACAGAAAAATATGTCAATTGAATCAAAAGTTAATGGAACAATAAGATCACGTCATAATAGAGTAAATGCAACATCCGTTTCAAAGGCAAAAGAAGCAAATAGATTACGCGAGAATAGAAAAACCAGAAAAGAGATTATTCTACAAGATGATATGGAACAAGAAAATTGTGTAAATATAAGAAAAAGAAAAAGAAAATAAATAAATAACAGTTTGAAAGATACAAATACAATTAAAAAAAATATTTGATGTAATTAATATTTCACATACAACTAATCCTTATGTTTTATCAATTGGTTGAATAGCAAATGTAGAAATTGATGAAAACACTATTACGACAAATTTTATAGGACATTTAGATAAAGAATGTTACGTCGTACGACGTATCCTTATTAAACCAAACTGCTGAATCTCAATTTTTGAGCATTCATTGCAGCTAAAATGTTTTAGTGTGTCAGTGTCGCTTATGAGTCGAGTTTACAAAATGCAAACTAATTAACTTTGTAATATGACTTCGATTCAGCTTGCGAAAAGATGCAATGGTTTAAATAAGCTTTGCACGGCCTACTTCAGTAGTTTTTCGTCGTCAGTCACGAGCTCCGTATCGCGCCGGTCCGACAATCGGTGTCAATTCAACGAGACGTCGCTACAACGCGAATAAGATTTTCCATTACTTTAAATCCGCCTATTTAGAAAGCTCGACTTTATTCATTTATTATATACAATATTCTAATCATCGCGAAGAATCTGAATAAATACTTATTCTTCTATCTCAATTTCGTGTGTGTTCAATTTATTTATTGCGGGAATTCCTCTCCATGCGAGTGCAACCCATTTCAATACGAGTACCTTACTAATCTGATACGAGTAGAACGAGTACCTGTCTAGTTTCCAGAGTTTCATCATAAAAGTAAGTACCTTTATTTATTCATACTAACAGCGAGAGAGGTAGAGTACTAGGCGCGTACTAATATTCTTTCCAGCCTCGCCACTACCCATAGCATTACGTTTCTGCATATTCGAGTGCGGATAGTCAGGACGTAACACGAATGTTCATTTTGTAAAGTAAAATATTTTAGAGGAGAAATGACAACAGATAATAAAACATATATCAATCGTTGCCATAAGAATAAAATGTATCTGGATGTTAAAACAGCATATCCAATCGAATTAAAAAATGTATTATTCAATAAAAATTCAAAAAGTAATAATTATAAAAAAATATACGAATTTATAATAATTATTTGGCTTTTGTAAGTTTTGGATCTAAATAAATACATTTTAATACAGTTGGACCACATGTATTCAAAATATGTGGTCAGGTGTGTCATAATTCATACTCATTACATCCTAACGATATTGATAATCCAAAATATGGGCAGTTATATATTATAGACATTGAATGGCAAATAGATATAGAATAAACGAGTGTAAGACTAATGAAATTTATATAAGTTTAATAGAATATTTAGAAAAAGTAATATCTCGTAATAATCCTTATACGGAGGCTTACAAAATGATGTATAGAGTAGAAAAGGAAGAGAATACAAAAGCACATACAAATAATACAATACCTCAACAAATAGTAATGTTATTAACTCGTGATGATTGTACTAAAAATAAATCATATTTTGCTACATGTAATGAAGTTGCTTTTGTGTATGTAGGTGATGATGGGGCCCCACCTGTAGATCGTGACATTTCCATTCACCCAAAATCAGATAAACCACAAAGAATAAATATTCTTAGTAAACATCTTGATCTGATGATCTATCCTTTAATGTTTCCTTTTGGTGAATACGGATGGCACTCTTACATGAAAAATTCGAAAGACGAAAATAAAAAGACTAACATATCTACATTACAATAATATTCATATAAATTGAGTAAGCGCGATAAATTTAATCCATGTTTGAATTCAAAAAACCGTTGCCAATTCATTGGCACGTAGCTTCCTCCAACTAAATTTAAAGTTATAATAAATAAGATATTGTTTTAATATACAGTATATTTATGCTTTTTAAATGTTTACGAATAAATTTTTCTTAAATATCAGTATGACATAAATTTATAGGGAGTGACTTTGACGACACCCCTATAAGAGAAAGCAAAATTTTTACGAAAAATCAGTTTTAATATTTAAGCTCTTTACTTCAGACATGCTCAACAAAATCGTTTAAAATTTTAACATTAGATAGATAGATTTGTATATGGTGAATTACCAAATAAAATTTTGTTTCAGAGATATAAGAAATTAAAAAATTTTCAAAAAAAAACTTTTAACCGTGATATCTTAAGAGCCATAAGGGATTTCAAAACATGTTTCTATAAAGTTTTAGCGAAGCAAAAAATTTTACTATTACAAAGCTTTCTTTAGGAGGAAGCAAAATTTATCACAACAATTTATTGTCGATGTTCGGACAAGAATTAGAGCTTGTCGATTATATTATATACAGAATCATAAAGCACAATTACGTACGGATATGATGTATAAAGGATTAATGGATTATGTGTCTAATCGAGCCAATCTTGACAATTCTAAACTTGGAAGGATAATAGGTAATATTACCATCAACTTAGATAGGAAGTCCTAGATAATTAAGTCCTACAAAATTATTTAGATTTGATGACGCAATTACGAGTTGATGGTAAGCCAGGCATTGTTTTAACGATGACTTGTAATCCTGATACGAAGAAAATCCAAAATAATTTATTACCTCATGAAACTACTCTGGATCGCCCAGATTCAATTTCACGAGTTCTTCATGAAAAAATAAAGGTGTTAAAAACTGAACTCACAGAAAATAATATATTTGGTAAAGTCAAAGGTAATGTATATGTCATAGAATTTCAAAGACGTGGCTTACCACATATTCATATGTCAATATGGTTATATCCGGATTACAAATTTCGAAATACTGATTAGATTGATACAATTATAAGTGCTGAAATACCAGATGAAAATGAATATCCTAAATTATATAGTATAGTTAATAATAATATGATTCATGGTCCATGTGGTTTACAGAACAAAAATTGTGTATGATGAGTGAGAACAAAAAATATTGTACCAAAAGATTTCCCAAACCATTTGTTAATGAAACACAATACAATCCAGATGATTATCCTACTTATCGTCGAAGACATGATAGTATATCTATTATTTATCCATATTAATAATGAGTGAGGTAGACGGGAGGATTATTAATAATATGGTTTATTATTCTGGATATATACAAAGTCTGTACTATGCATATTCGAACAATCCAAAGCGTAGAATCACACATAATGGATTTATTGTACCATATAATCATTATTTATTATTATTGTTAGATTGTCATATAAACGTAGAAATATGTAGCACAATAAAAACTATAAAATATTTATTTAAATATTTTTATAATGGTCCTGACACGGCTTGAGTAAAATCTGCAACTGTACATAATGATGATAATTAAAATATCATAAATGAACATGAAAGTACATATAATTATGATGAAATAACACAACACGTGTCAACAATATATGTATGCGCACCTGAAGCTATGTATCGTATTTTGGAATTTAAATTAAGAGAGCAACCTTATGTTATTTATAGATTGGCTGTGCATGACGAAAATGAACAATATGTATATTTTATAGAAGGAAAAGAAAATAAGCGAATTAATGAAAATGTAGAAACAACATTAACTGCTTGGTTTAAATTGAATGAAGACGATGATGTTGCATCTGAATATTTATGTCGGGATGAGGCGCGGGGAGGAAAGAACACTCTGCCTATCCAGGACTATTGCTTTATTCTGTCTCCGTCTCTCCAGCCTGACTGGTCTGGATCGTGGTCGAAGCGGCACTGAGCGAGTCGCTCGCTCGCGGCGTGAGCCGCTCTCTCCCTCTCTCTCTCTCTCTCTCTGTGGTCGGACGTGCCGCCACCTATCGGTGGGGTACCTACAGTACTCCCCCCGAGGAAGAAAAAATGAGAAGCATTTTTGTTGATTGAGAAACTTAAGTAAAGTTGCGAGAGAGAGGAGTTTACAAAATTTTGCGTGGTTTTACAAAAAAAATTGTCAGGGACTGGAGAGTATTTACAAAAATAATTTACATTTTCTTAAAACTAGTTGTTTGAACGTATAACAAGTTTGCGCTTAGAATTACAACAGTACTAGAACTAGAATCACAGTGTGATGATTATACAAGTATTTTCTTGTAGTGTAACGTAATGTAATACAATGTTTGTATTGATGGTTTCGCTCCATCTGACTCCATAATTTGCTAGCTACAGAGCTATGGTGCAAAGATAGTACGTAATACAATATTAAAGTTAAAGACTAGATTAAACGCAAAGAACAAAAAAAAATTTTGCTAGCTTGGCTAGGCTTTGGTTGGTTTTTGGTTCTATAAGGTATTTACAGAGTAGTGTGATGAGTATGAGGTAGTATTAGGTACTGCACCCCCCCGCAAAAGAGCTGTGTTTCTTACGAGCGCGTTTGTGTGACTGAACTGAGTCAACATTGTTTTTTCGTTTAAGAATGTTCGGAACGAACTTGGTGCGTTTAGGCGCTGGTTGCGCGGACGGAACCTGTTTACTAGATTGATTCTTGTTACTTTTTGAGGTATCCGGAGCAAATCTAACGCGTTTGGGTGCTGGAGGTTGAGGAACCGGTTGGTCCGGTGGATCTTCGGTAGGTGGGATAAGTGGTGCAGGTTGAATGTCATTTGTTGGAAGCTGCGTGGATTTGGAAGTACCGGGTGCTGGTTGAGCGCGGTTGACTTCCGTTGGCTGAGGAATCTTGATCGGTTCAGGTGTTGTGTTTTCCTTAGTGCCGTCAGGATCCTCTTGAAGAATGAACGCAGGTTTCACGCGTTGCAAAGACACTGTTTTATGTGTGCCGTTGACTTCGATTACCAAGGTCTGGTTCTCCATGTTGCGAGATATGACCTTGTGAGGGCCGGTGTAAGGCCGAGTCAAAGCGGGCTTTATTGGTTTTTCTTGTAACCAAACGTGAGAGCAGGTTTTCATGTCCTGATGTAGGAATGGCTTGGTTGCCGTCTTGTGATTAACTGGAACTGGTCTCAGTTGCTGCATGAAGTCGCGAAATTCGTTGTAGAATGTGCGAACGTTTGGTTCTTCATTGGTGAGAGGTGAGAAATCACCGGGAATTCTCATTGATTTTCCAAAGACTAAGTCGGCTGGACTGGCGTCTGTGTCTAGACGGATGCGTGTGCGCAGTCCCAGCATGACTGTTGGAAGTAGTCGGAACCATTCCTGACTGTTTCCGTGGCACATGAGAGCTGTTTTGATGTCTCGGTGGAGGCGCTCCACCATGCCGTTGGAAGCAGGATGGTATGATGTGGTGCGAATCCTGTTAATTCCGAGGATTGACAGGAGTTCGGAAAATAATCTGGACTCAAATTGAGCACCTTGATCTGTGGTGATCGTTGTCGGTGCGCCATAGCGGCAGATCCAGTTGTCGTAGAATGCACGAGCTACAGTTGCTGCAGTGGTGTCAGCAATTGGAATTGCCTCCGGCCATCTCGTATAGCGATCGATGATGGTGAGGAGATGCGTGTAGCCGTGGCTGTAGGCAAAGGGTCCTACGAGGTCCAAGTGGACGTGATCGAATCTTGCATCTGGAGTAATGAAATGCTTAGGCAAAAACTTGTTATGCTTTGTCACTTTGGATTGTTGACAAGCTACGCACGTTTTGCACCAAGTGGCGATGTCGCGACTCATGTTGGGCCACACGTACTGTTGGTGAATGAGTCGAGCTGTGACTTTAACTCCAGGATGCGATGGTGAGTGGAAGTTGTCGAAAACTGTCTTCCTCAGTTTTTTAGGGAGATAAGGACGGATTACGTCTTCATGGATGTCGCAGTAGAACGCTGCGTGGGCGGAGCCCCAAGTAAGCTTGCGAAGCTTGAGCGGATGGTCCGCATTGTTGAGAATCTCCTTGAGTTGCTCGTCCTTCTCTTGTTCTTCGCTCAGCTGTTTCGCGTCGAACAGCGTCGGAAGCTTGAAAGCGTTGATGTTTGCTAGAACTTTTCTGACCTGTTGGTCAGCGAAGAGTTCTGGGTCGCTCCAGTCGAAAACTGCAGGAGAAGTGAAAGCGTTGATTCGAGACAAGGCGTCTGCAACGTCATTCTGTTCCCCTGGGAGATAGTGAATCTCTGTATTGAACTGGGCGATGTAAGACAATCTGCGCGAGCGAATAGCTGGCATTTTGTCGTTGTTTTGCTGTAAGGCATAGATCAGAGGTTTATGATCTGTGTAAATCTTGAACTCCACACCTTCGAGATAGTGGTGGAAGTGTCGAATTGCCTCGTAGATGGCAGTTAGCTCCCGGTCGTAGGTAGCATATTTGGTCTGCGCAGGGGAGAACTTCTGGGAGAAGAAGGCGAGGGGAAGCCAAGAGTTGCCTGAGCGTTGCTCGAGGGCTGCTCCCATAGCTGTGTCTGATGCGTCTGTGATCAGACGTAGCTCTGCGTTTTCGCTTGGAAAAGCGGTAAAGGTGAGGTTCACGAGGTCGTCCTTGCACTTTTGGAAGGCCGCCTCGGCTTCTGAAGTCCACGAAACTGGACGTTTGTCCTTTTTCTTAGCTCCTTTTAGGAATTCGCTGAGAGGACGTTGCGTGTCTGCAGCGTGCGCCAGCAAACGTCTGTAACTGTTGACGAGACCGAGGAATCTTCGAAGTTCCTCGATGGTCTGTGGCTTTGGGAATTCCTGTATGGCCTTGACTTTTTCTGGGCTGGGTTTGAAACCATCTGGAGTAATAAGATGGCCCAGAAAGATTAGTTCTGTAACGCCGAAACTGCATTTCTCAAGATTGACTTGCAGCTCGTACTCGTTGAGGCGATTTAGAACTGTGTCAAGGTGTTTCTGGTGTTCGTCCTCCGCCGTGGAGGCGATGAGGATGTCGTCTAAGTAGACGAAGACAAAGTCGAGATCTCCAAGCGCTGAGTTGATGTAGCGCTGGAAGGTTTGTGAAGCGTTGCGAAATCCGAACGTCATCACAGGAAACTCGTAGAGTCCGAAGGGAGTGATAATTGCCGTTTTGGGGATGTCTTCGGGTGCTACCGGTATTTGGTGGTAGGCCTGGCGTAAGTCTAGCGCTGAGAAGATTTTTTTGCCGTGGCAAAAGGTCATGCAATCGTGCATGTGTGGAATTGGGTAACGATCTGGGATCGTCTCCAGGTTGAGTTTGCGGTAATCGCCGCAAGGACGCCATTCCCCGTTTTTCTTCATCACCATGTGTAAAGGGCTTGACCATGAGCTGTCTGAGGGGCGACAGATGCCCAGCTCGCACCATTTCCGGAACTCTTTCTTGGCTGCCTTGAGCTTGGCAGGTGAAAGAGGGCGAGCTCTCTGTGAGACTGGTGGACCCTTGGTGAGAATGTGATGAAAAACTCCTCGTTTTTTTGTCGATCTGAACTGATCAGGACCAAAAACTTGAGGGTATTTGTTGACGATGTGAGCGTATTTGTGGCTCGGTGCCACGAAAGAAATTTGCACGGGCTGCACTGTCTTGACAAAGGCAGGAGCGTGCGTGAATTGGTTGCCATCTACCAGTTTCTTGAGCTTGAGGTCTGGTAGTAGATGGTAGTGTTTGAGGAGATCAGCTCCTATGATGGAGTGCGGGACATCTGCGATGGTGAAATTCCAAGCAAGCTTGTACGGCAGGCCGACGTCTAATTCGAGACGTTTGACGCCGAAGACATCTATGGTCGTATCGTTGACAGCATAGAGTCGGAGGTCAGTAGCCTTGCCTTGCCAGTTGCTGGGTTTGGGAATTACTGAGATGTCTGCCCCAGTGTCTATTAGGAAGACTTGGTTAGAGAGTGAATCTCTGACGTGGAGACGTGCGGCTAAATGTGACCGGCTGTTAGTCTCCGCAACAGCAGGATTATTTAGTTTTCCTGGTCCTCTGAACTCTTGGGGTTCTTTACCTTGTAGTCCTGATTAGGAGCACGCTTCCAGGTGCAGGGCAGATGGCAGTTCTTTGCCTCTGTACCGTATTTGCGGTGGTAGTAGCAAAGGTTTTTGTCGTTTGAGAAGCGCGACCTAGATTTTGATCTGGCTGGGGTCGAATCTCGGTTGTTTTTCGAGTTGGCTCGAGACCTGCTGTTCGATCGATTGGCTCGAGAGCGACCGTTCTGCTTGCTATTGTTTTGATACTTGATAGCTGCTAAGAGTTCCTCGAACCTGTCGTTGGGAACTGTAGCAGTCTGATTGCTCGATTGCAGAGCGTTCAGATGACTAGACTGCTGGGCGAGTTCGTGAGCCATGTCTGCGCTCCTGACTAATTCGTCCTCAGATTTGTAGTTCCAGATCATGATCTGGATCTGTGGAGGCAGTCGTGATTTCCAAACCGAGATGATGGTTTCTCTTGGAATGGAGTTCTGAGCCAAGCTTTGCATTTCGGCAAGAAGGTCAGAAGGTTTTCTAGAACCGATTTCTACGCCTTTGAATAGGCGATCCAGTTGTTGCTGAGGAGTTTCAGCGTAGCGCTCAGTCAAGATTTTCTTGATTTGTTCGTATTTTTGTCCTCTTGTGAGGGTGTTGAGCTTGTATTGAATGTCAACGTGGATATCTTGTGTAAGATATCTCATGACGAAGTTGAATCTGGCCTCATCTTCGTTGACGTTGTGTGCCAAGAATAAATCTTCTAGTTGGCTAAACCAGCCCTGCGGATTGTGTTTGTAAAAGTTCCAGAAAAGCAAATGCCTGGTGCTTGCAAAGGCAGATGCGTTGTGTTGTTGGTCAAGATGCGGGTTTCCCTGCGAGAGATTCGGCAGGGGTAACCTGGTTCCTGAGTTTTCCGAGCTGGTGGCTAGTGATAGATGTGCGTCTGTGTGTTCGGTTGGCCTTTTGCAGTCGTACTCTCGCTGTTGTTGGGCCGAAGCCAGGCGTTCCAATAACGCGTTCAGTTTGAGGTCCAGTTGCACGTTGAACTGTTCTGTCAGCTGTGCCAGGTCGTCCGCAGTGGCGTAGTTGACTGCTGGTGACTGCTGGTTGTTCAGCAGGCTATTGTCTTTCCGCCGTGTTCCTGAATTCGGGAATGGACGGTTTTGTTCTTGAGGCGTTCCCAGGAAATAACTGTTGCTTGTCGACGCCGTTGTTGGGACTTGAGGTTGCCAGCTGTTTGTCCCCAAGTTGAAGCCGCTGTTTGCAGTGCTAGACAGCTGGCCTGCGCCGAACTGGAAGACGTTCTCGGTGCCGTTGAACGGCTGATTAAAGCCCGATGCCATGTTGGTCGGGTGTGAGAGCTGTGAGTCTTCCGCTGTGTTAGCGACAATCGGTGGCCCCGAGTGGCTGACGGATGTCTCTGAATTTGCTGACGTGAGCGAGACGGTTGGACTTTGTTGTCCTTGGCTCGTTGAGGTTACGGGAGTCGTTACGACGACTTCGCTTGTGTTTGTCGATTTAGTCGGGGAGTGCGTGAGTGTCATTTTCGGCTTCCTAACGTCTTTTGCGTTACGGATAGGAAGGGAAGGTTGAAAGATTCGCTTGCCCGATCTGAGAGTGAAGCCTAATTCACGATTGCTCATGTGCGTGGGGTGCAGTGCCTAACCTGACCTTGAGTTCGGAGCAGACGTACAAAATTATTATACAATGGTTGCAGTGTACTCGCATGTACAAACGGCTGCAAGGCAATGTCTGTCCGACTCGCGCACTAAGCTAACTAGAGGTTGATAGTGGATAGTGAGAGAAAAGAAAAAGATTTTCTACCTTAGTTGTTCGTCGATCTTGATTGGAGACGAGCAGGGTCGTGTGAGTTTCACTAGACTTCCCTGTTGTGTCGCTCACGAGGAGCTCAGTCCGGGAGACGACAACAACGAGAGATAGTTGTCGCGATTCCCAGCACGCCCGCTAGTTGTCGAGGCTGCTGTGACTGAGACTCGATGCGTTGCCCTGGAGGTCTATGGGGTACCACTTGCGAGGAGCGCCGTCCGGGAGTGGTAGCCGTTGACACGGGTGCAAACGCTGATCGTCGAGCGAGAAAAGAGACTGAAACGCATGAAAGAGGAATTCGAAAGAATTACTGAGATTGCTAACGCGTTTCACCTCGGATTTCGCAAGTTAATGAGCGAGAGAAAAAAAATCGATTGAAAAGAAAAGAAAAGAAAGAAGAAAAGAAAAAAAAAAAAAAAAAATTTTTTCAGACTTAGTCGCGATCTCGATAACGCAATGTGTGCGTGATGATTCGTAGAATCGTCGTTGCTCGCGTGAGCTGTTCTTAGAATTCGAAGACTCGCCGAAGCAAGATGGCGGCCTAACGGTCGAGATTCGCGCGCGCACTTCTTTGTTACCTTAAAGCGAAAATGGCGATTCCCGCGTGAATCGCCGCGCAAAACGACGTGAAGAATTCGTCGACGCTGCCGAGGAGAAGTGCTGACTAGACGAGGAAGCGCCGTTGACCGAAGTGATGATGATGATAAGGCGCCGGTGTCGGTGGCTTCACGCAAATCCGTTTGATGAAGTGCCGACAATCGCTGCGCTGATGATGAAAGGCGCCGGTGTCGGTGGCTTCACGCATAAAGAAATCCCTCGGCGAAGGCTTCCACGTTGCACGACGTTGGGTAGTCGCGAGGAAAAGTGTGCGCCGGCGTGCCAGCACGCACACAATCCGTTGTCCGTTGAGTTGACAAGACTTCACGCGCCGGCGTGCCTGCGCGCGTGAAGTTCGAAAATGGCGGCGAGTTCGTGGAACTTGTTGCTCCTGCCGCTCTCGACACGTGAAAAACGTGTGTCGAGGTAGTCGGGTTGTCCGACTGAAATCTCGCGTGTGCACCGGCGTGCCAGCGTGCACACGGGATGTGGCGAAACGATGCGCGTTGTCTGACGCAATCGCCGCCTGTCTTTGTCAGCGAGTATGCTGAACAAAGACGCCGCTGCCGGAGAGAATTGACGGTGTGCTGCTCCTCGATGTCCGTTGGCCTTGTCGAGGTGTCCACGTCGGGTCACCACTGTCGGGATGAGGCGCGGGGAGGAAAGAACACTCTGCCTATCCTGGACTATTGCTTTATTCTGTCTCCGTCTCTCCAGCCTGACTGGTCTGGATCGTGGTCGAAGCGGCACTGAGCGAGTCGCTCGCTCGCGGCGTGAGCCTCTCTCTCCCTCTCTCTCTCTCTCTCTCTGTGGTCGGACGTGCCGCCACCTATCGGTGGGGTACCTACATTTATATCCTGAAATTTTATATCATTATGTTTTTAAGGGCCCTCGAGCATATCGCTATAGTCAACTTTTATATATATATAGTAAATGAGGAAATCGTCCGTACCGGAGGTTCGCCTTTGGGATATACATTTTAAAAAACTGCTGCATCTAGGACCTTGAGACAGATATACAATATTGTTTGACATCCGCTTTGTGCTTGGAATCGAGCTGAGATGTCTTCGGAAGCTGTGACATTTATAAAATGTAATTTGAAATTACTGTAAAGTAATATATATATATATAATTATATATATATACTAGGGGGAGTTCCCCCCTGCTCGCTCCGCTCGCCAACCCCCCAATTTTAAATTTAAAAACAGATTGATGATTAAAATATTACATTTCTTAAAACATGTATAAATTTAAAAAAAAATAATAAAATCTTGTGAACATTATATGATTATTATTGAACTATTATAAATTAAGACATTATTTAAATGCATATGAAATATTTTTTATTTGTCTTAGAATTGACGTATATAATATATTATTATATACTGTTTTTATGCATTTATTTCAGAAGATCAAAAACAAATTTGGACATAAAAAATGCCTGCTCTCTGAAACTTTGCCCAAACTTTACATTTTCACTCTCCCGCTGCTTATGAGTTTGTTAGGCGTAGTTTTTTAATATGTTCGCCGACTGTTTAAACCTTAAATAGCTGGCTCTGCAGTGAGCAATGTAAGCCAGGTATTTCTTAAGAAACTATAGATACTATATCAGATATAGTCCAAAAGGAAGCTAATAGAAGTGACAAGAAGCTTGTGTTCAATCTCATTTTTGATGAGATGAGCATTAAACAATTAAAAGAGTGGATAAGTGGTCAGGTACATGACGTAAATAGTAAAGGTCAATCTAAGATTGCAAGCGAAACGTTATTTCATGCTTGTGTATGTAAATAATATGGCACAGGATTCAAAAATCATATGCCATTTTATTTAATAAACTTATTAACAGGGTACAGTAAAAAACCAAATTCTGAATCAAATCAAATTTATGATATAGATATAAATAGTAGTAAGAATAAAAAAACCGCTGCCAATTCTTTGGCACGTAGCTTCCTTCAACATTATGTATTGCTTAATATCATAATTGTTTTTACTTCATATATAAATCTATCAATTTTTTTTGTTTGATGGATTCAATTATTTTGAATCAATTACATATATATAATTAAAGCTTTCTCTCTCTCTCTCTCTCTCTCTCTCTTCCTCTCTCATATCTTCGAAACTAACTGGTATCGTAAACAACCCAAAGAAAGGGATCAAGATGCTATATAATACTAACTAAATCCAAAATTTTAAATCGATTATTGCCTTTTTATTCCAATTATCGCGTCACGTAAAAATAACGATTCATAGTATACAGGATGAGAAAAAAATTTTGAAGCTTCATATCTTTGAAACCAATTGGTTTCATAACTTTTTGACGCATAGCATATTTTAAAAAATTTTGAAACTTTTGGAAATTTTGAAAATTTTGAAAAATTTCAAAATTTTTAATTGCCGTAGACTACTTAAAATTAAAGTAGTCTATAGAATAACATTCGATAATCATGATGTTTTAACGAAAAGTTCAAAATTTAGTTTCCGAGATATAATGATAAGGATATAGTTCGCGGAACGTATCTAAAATCACCAGTGATCGAAAAATCGCCATGAATATACGCACATGCATAACTGAAAATCTTATTTTTAACGAATTAATAAAACAAAATTTGTAGGATTCAGACACACAGTAGATCTACTTAGCCGCGTTCTAAACCGGCGATCTACCGCACGAAGGGATGCCAAGTCTGCTAACTTACTCTACTTGTTTGGAATTTTTTAATTTCGAGATTGGTTTCATCTTATTTGGATTATATATGGAATTAAAATTATATTTTTTATTTAATGTACTCGAAGCCACAATAAATGTTCGAATAGATTTATTTTAGGTTTAGCTTTGTAAAACAATATATTTTGCACTATTATCATGCTAATATAAACAATATCTATTAGTTTATTTAATCAGACAGCATAACTCAATCAAATAAAAGTTAATGACTTGAGTCGGTCAAGTAAAATGAAGTGCAGTGCATGAGTGTCATATAAACCATGTACAGTGGTAGAGCAGGACTGTATTAAAATATAGCAAATTAAATTGTATTTGCGGAGGAAGTGGTCCTCAGCGTGAAGTTATCCCTCGGTAGCAATTTAGGAAGGGTTGACGGTTGCTATCGGTCTCTCCGAGGCAGGTAAAAGTGTTTCGAAAGAAAAAACAAGTTAATTCATTTTTTCTTTCAACGTTTAGGCGAACAATGTCGCCCTCATCAGGAGAACTGAGAAGAAATTCGGTTTATTGTTAGCAAAATTTCAACGTACAAAAATTATTCAGACTGTGTGACATATGAGGTGCTTACAAGAATTATCGGACTCGACAGGCTCGTTGATGGAAAGTTCGAGGCTGCGTTTTCCCCGCCGGGCGCCGGCGGCGGCGGGGAGAGAGCGTGTGGTCGTTGTGTCTCTCTCAGCTACTCGAGGCGAATTCGCAAGAGTTGCATATCCGCGCTGCTTTTATACTCTGCGCGGGACGGCGAGAGTTGCATGGGTTTGTTGACATTATTCGGTAGTGACGTGAGCGTCACTGCTCATATGTGCCTACAGCTGACAGTAAGGAAGGATCGTGTGTGGCGCAATCGGAGAGCGAGTAAGCGAGTGTGCGTTGAATGTCTTTTTAATGAACCGTCGCCGTAAATTTATTTTCAATAGTAATTGTGCTCAACAAAAATTTGATCACCTTAGAGAATCTAATTAGATTATTTACACAATTGTGTAAAAATATTAAATTTAGAAATAGAAGATACTTTTGTACATATCGAATTTTTAAAAAAGAAACTTAATGTGATAGCTTTTATATTGCGTACCTTGCATTTTGAGGTTAATATTCTCGACATGTTTTTGGATTCTAAGGAGAAAGAATGTACAAATATTTACAAAAAGCTTTCGAACTCACTAGACAAAAAACTTCATAAGTTAATGAACAAAAAAATGGCAAAAAACAGTAATAACATTAACAATAAAAAATGGATAATTAATCTTTCTAACACTGAACTTCCTTCTGAAGTGATTGATGTAGTCTCGTTGGGTCACAATTTTAATAAAAATAGTAATCTTAATAAAAAAGACATTATCACTACTATAAAAAACTTTGAAATCAGTATCCACACACTTGAGCCTGAAATTAAATGTACACTTAGAGATACACTCATTAAGAATATTGAATCGGAATGCAATAACAAATCAAAACGTATTGCTTTTGACAAAGAATTTTGCCAAAAAGTTGCTATAACCAAAGACTTTTGTTGTAAGAACCCGGCTATATTTTTTACTCGAGCGGACAAAGGCAATATAACTGTGTGCCTCAATTACGATAATTACTATGAAAAAATGTCTAACTTACTTAGTGACAGCAAGACTTACAAAATTGTTAAGAGGAATCCGCTTGTCTCCTTGCAAAAAAATGTTTATAATATTTTGACATATCTGAATGATAACGAATATCTTGATTTAAAATACGACAAGTTTAAATTAACACAAACTAATACCGTCCTTCCTAGAGCCTATAGTTTGCCAAAAATCCACAAAAAAGACGTCCCATTAAGACCAATTATTTCAACTGTAAACAGCCCTACACACTTCTTGGCTAACATTATTGATAAAACTCTTAGACGTTGTTTCAAAAACCCAGTTTCACATGTTGACAACAGTTTTGATTTAAAAGAAAAAGTGACGAATATATACATCCCTCAAGGATATATTTTGGTTTCTCTTGATGTGATTTCTTTGTTTACTAATATTCCGTTAGAACTAGTTTTGCAGAGTTTAGACAAACGTTTTCAAAATATTCAATCTCACTCAAAAATTCCGTTTGATAGTATAATTTCTATAGTTAAATTCATCTTTGATAATACATATTTCTTGTTTAACAACATAATTTACAAACAGATTTTTGGTACACCCATGGGCTCTCCTATTTCTCCGTTGTTTGCCGATATTGTTATGGAAGATTTGGAAACCACAGTTCTTGGTGAATTAAAAAATAATCACAGTGTCACACCACTATTTTATTTTAGATATGTAGATGATACAGTTATGTGTGTGAAAGAAAAAGAACTAGACATAATTCTTAAAAAATTCAATAGCTATAACAAATATTTACAATTTACACATAAGTTACAAAACAATAGCACGATCCCATTTTTAGACCTCTCTTTATCAATAAATAATAATAATATTATAACTTATTGGTATCAAAAACCCACAAATACTAATAGATTGTTAAACTTAAACTTCAATTAAAATCATACAATCCAATTAAAACGTAATATTATTTACAACTTAGTAGACAGAGCCCTTCTTCTTTCACATAAACAATTTCATAATGAAAATTTGTTTATAGTTAAAAAAATGCTTGGCGAGAATAATTACCCTGACAGGTTCATTGACAGTTGTATTCGTTATCGAGTTAGATATCACATGTTTAACAAACCAAAATTTAAAGACAAAAATAGCAAATCTACAGTAAAAAATGTCATCCCAATCCCTTTTCACGAAAAATTGTTTTTCACTTGTAAGTCTACTTTTAAAAAATATGGTTTTACTATAGTTCCTTGTATGACAAATACATTAAACACTATTATTAAATTAGGTAAGGATAAACTAGAAAAATGGTGTGAGACTAATGTTGTATACGAGATTGCGTGTAAGGATCGTAATGCTACTTATGTAGGCCAAACCAAGAGAAGTTTAAAAAAGAGAATAGATGAGCACACAAAACTCCTCTTGACAAATTACTACCAATTCCTGCTCATATTAATAATTTATCACACAGTTTTGATTTTGATAACGTAAAGATTCTAGATAGAGAAAAAAATAATTTTAAAAGGCTAATTTCAGAAAATTTATTTATTAACATTAACAATAATAACATTAATAAACAAGAGGATTTCAATACTATTAGTAGACAATATAATAGATTAAATACATTTTTGAAATAAACCAGATTAATTTACTATATTAATTCTCTTTTTTGAATTTTTCTATACGCAATTGTGTAGAAGAACCTTTATATATAGGCTTCCGATGTTTGCGGGTATAAGTGAGCTTGGCGCTTTCTATGCGTGTATATGTGAATTCATCCTCGCACGCACTCTGTACATACTTGTTGTCTTTCACATATAATGCTATAGACAGAGAGAGGACTGATGACGTATGAGAGACATATTTGTCTCTCTTACATTTATATTATTATTTATGGTTTGTATGAACAAAAACTACTGTAGTGTCGCATACATATGTTGCAAAGTATTATTGTATTTGTATTATTTTTTGTTAATAAAGGCCTGATGAGGTCCCCACCAGGGACGAAACGTTGCCAGCAATATTGTTGTTTTGTGTTTTGGAATTAATTTTCCATTAAGGGTTGCCCTCTTATTTTTGGAGTAAAGATAATTTACAAGTTTATAATGGAGAGGAATAACAATAATATTTATATCTAGAGTTTCGTTAATTTTGTCTCTCGGTATGCATGTGATTATATCGTCAACGTAACGATAGAAAAAACTTGGTTTGAAAGATAATTTTGATAGGCATTCCGTCTCAAGATCATCCATGACTATGTCAGCGAAAAATCCTGAGATCGGAGAGCCCATTGGTGTACCGAATAGTTGTTTATAGAATTTTCCATTGAATTGAAAATATGTGCTCTCCATAAGTAAATCACATACCAATAAGATTTCGTTCAGCGGTATTTCTGATTTTTGTGCAATTTGTACATATCTTTTTTCTATGCTACTCTTGACTAGCGCTTTGTCAATATTCGTGTACAATGATGTAACGTCTTCTCGATACTTCCTTACTGTCAGCTGTAGGCACATATGAGCAGCGACGCTCACGTCACTAGCGAATAATGTCAACAAACCGATCGCAACTCTCGCCGTCCCGCGCAGAGTATAAAAGCAGCGCGGATATGCAACTCTTGCGAATTCGCCTTGAGTAGCTGAGAGAGACACCACGACCACACGCTCTCTCCCCGCCGCCGCCGGCGCCCGGCGGGGAAAACGCAGCCTCGAACTTTCCATCAACGAGTCTGTCGAGTCCGATAATTCTTGTAAGCACCTCATATGTCACACAGTCTGAATCATTTTTGTACTTTGAAATTTTGCTAACAATAAACCGAATTTCTTCTCAGTTCTCCTGATGAGGGTGACATTGTTCGCCTAAACGTTGAAAGAAAAAATGAATTAACTTGTTTTCTTCTTTCGAAACACTTTTACCTTCCTCGGAGTGACCGATAGCAACCGTCAACCCTTCCTATAGCAAATTAAGGTGGGGTTCTTGTGTTTAGACATTCTTTTTTTTCCTTTAGATCTAGTAAGCTGAGATTTTGGCATCATTCTATACATACAAAAATATGATTTTATACAAATTTTCAGCCCTATTTAACTCATATTTACTGAGATAATGCATATGAAGCAGAATTGTTTATTATAAAATAGCTATATTGCAAAAGTATCCTACGCAACCCATACGCATGTCATGATTCCAAAAAAATTGAGTGTATTCCTTCAGTCGATAAAAAAGAATGATAGTGATTAGATTTTAAAATTGATTTTGTCATCTCTCTAAATAAATATATCATCTAAACACATAAAATTTATAGCAAAATTAGTTAATTCACAATAAATGTTGACGTACCTGAATTTGCCACTGATATTATATCTGACTAAAATAAAAATGTAATCACTATGAATTGTTGTAATACTAACAAGGAATTCACCTAATTTTTTTGGAATCATGAAATTAAAATGTGTTGCGCAGGATATATTTTCAATATTTTAAAACATAAATCTGAGTAAATGAGGTTTTAGTAAAAAAAAGTACTGCTTTTCATATCATCGTATAAATAATCTATTTCTCTGTACAAATAAACAATAAATTGAAGGCAAAACAATTTCTTTGCCGTACTTCTAAATTCACTCAACTTATCAGCTATAACTTTAAAAACATTCATATTGATAAACATATTTTCTTCATCATCCACAACATCACTTGAACTATTCAATATATTAGTAAATGCCAATTTTCTTGATGTTGCTGACTGTTGTAGTGTAGTTTGCATAGCATTTACTGTACTCTTAGAGGCACTTCTAGTTTGACGTTTTTCACTGAGAGAATTAGAATTTGAAACTGTAGGTTCTGCTCCATTTTTATCTTTCAATAATTTTTCTCTTGCTTTTCTTAGGTTAGCTGCACTTGTAGCACTTTTACGATTTTGTTTTGGCTTAGGTTTACGCCACTTTGAATGTATAACGTCCATTGTATAAATATAATTTTATTATACGGTTATATCTGTGGGTAATATACAATGTTTATATATAACTCCGATACAGCAGACGAAGCAAATATACATTACGAAAGTTTGAACTCCTCTCCATGTTAAAACAACATATATACAATTTCAAATCAAAAGTGGGAGGACAACCCAGGAAACATTAACAACAACTCATAATTTCCATATGTAAACGGCGACATTTCGTCTTTGGTGGGGACCTTCTCAAGCCTTTATTGAAAAAATATACAATAAAATATATAAATCATTTTTTATAGAGATCAATGGTTGTTACAAAAATAGTAACAATTTTTATAATGATGCGAAAATATTTTAAGGTTAGCGCAGTATTAGTTAAATATTACACAATCTAGTAGCAATGTTCCCTAAATAGTTGCAGGAATATTAATAAGGCTTCATGCAATATTGCACAATCTGGTAGGGCAATCTTTAGGCAATGTTCCCAAAATATTGGGATTTCTGTGGGAGATAACCAGCCTTGCAATGAAAAAGCGGACATTTTGGTGCGTGACAACATTGCCTAATGGTTGCAGCAATGTTGTTTTACGCGCTAGCAATATTGCCGAATCTAGCCAGTCTTGCAATGCAATGTTGAGGCAATGTTGCCAAGAATCGGGTGCTATAGGGGCAATTGGTGGCAGCACGTGTCAGGCGCTCTCTCTTTCTCTCTCGCGCGCTTCCCGCGCGAGTTCGTGCCAGGCAGTCAGTCGACATCTTTTCCCGCGAGCGGACCTCTCCCCTCGTGTCGAAATTCTATTAGTTACTTTTCGAATTCGTTTTGATAATACGATCGTCTAAAGTTACTTCTTAACTAAACTAGCATTTTCAATACATACCGACCCACGCGCGGTATTACATCATTGTATAATTCGTAACAAAAATCAAACGTGACCCCACGAGTCACGTGTCGCTTTATCGACCGACCCACGTTCGGCCTGTTTCTTTGTCAGACTGTCACAGCAATCAATCTATTTAATTTACACAAAATCTTGTGTGCAAGTGTGTGTGCGAATTATTTTGTACCGCAAATTTCAGTTTTGTTTTTTTGTTAATAAAGTGGGTTTTTTATGTCTTCGGACTTTTTCCCATAAATAGTGTTCTAATTATTTAATTACCTTTTAGAATCTTAACATCAGTGAAACGTTCAAATCAGTAATATTTCAAGTCAATCAAACATAAATCTAACTCGGGTTTATCTGCTCTCAAGGCAAATAAATCTTCGCGGAATAAAGAAGTTTTTTTTTGTTATTTTTTTTTTGTAAGTCATAATTATTCCGCAATTATTCAGCAAAAAAGGAACTAAGAACCCCACCTTAAAGTATTGATAGAACTGACCTAACCACCTTAAGTTGCCAAACTTAAAAAGACGGATTTTATTTTTATATTAATTTTAAATTGTTTAAAAAGTGTATTGAATAAATATATAAACTCAAACAAACTATAGAGAACAAAAGACAAGTTTTATATGTACCCAATACTATGTGTATTTCAAACATGTTTGTAGAGTTTTAGTGCTCTTCGATGACTATAATTAAAGTAAGTGTGAGGTGAGTGAAGAAATAACTAGCGCGCCACAACGCGGCCTTCGGCCGCTATGTGGCTTGCCGCCTTGCATCGCGAAGCGATGCAAGGCACGCAAAACACTCGCGATTCGCGTTTTGCGCATAAGGCACGACAGCTGACGCTCGCGCTTCGCGCTCGCCAGGCCCCCCGACGCTCGCGCTACGCGCTCGCCATAAGTACCTGCCGGTGTCGGCGCTGCACTCTCGCTGTCTGACGTTTCTTACCTAATATATAAAAAAAAAAATAAAAAAAAAAAAAAAAAATTAATTTTGTATCTATTTTGTATACAATTAAAAAATGTGTTGGCCATGCGTAACTCGAATGTTTTTTGTTTATTTTAGTTTTTAACTCATAATTTTCAATATTGTTGATTGTGGAATATACATTCATAATTTTGATATGTATTCTTTTATCGCGACAAAATTTACTTTAAATATGATTAAAAAAACCAATTGTTAATCCGTAAAATTAAAAAAAATTATTATTTTATATTACTTTAATTCAAATTATATTACTTAGATGGGAATTCGCCTTGTTAAGCGACAACAAGTGGCGCACAAAATATACGCGAAATTTCATAAGGTGGACAAAATCGGAACTATCCTATTGGTGGAAAATACATTGCAGGTTTATGTGTAAGCTGTGACGTCATGCTTAACAAAGTGAATTCCATAACGTTTCTAAAGTCATAAATTTTGTGCAAAGAAAATACATAATTTGTTGGCTCTATCGAAGCGAGGCAGCTAGCGAGCTCGACCACTGCGCATACATTGTGCGCATCGAGCTGGCGACCGGTTCACGCAGCTGTCTGCCGTGTGTGTGTTTTGACGTTTTGAAGTAGCCTCCCGGCCTCCGCTAACCGCAATGTTTTGCTCTGTACATCTTTTCGACGATATTATACGTGAGTGCGTAGTGAAAAACGACAAAAACGACGCGATGCAGTAGTGTTATAAGTAGTTTAAAAATTAGAGCAGAAGTGCTCCTATGGTTCCTGTTTATCCTGTATGCGTTTACAAGCAACCTCTGCTCACCGCGATCCCGCTCGCGGATCAGCTACTCGCGGTTCTTGCTTTGTAAAACAGGGCAAAAAGTATTCAAAGGTGGTGCACCCGGAATGGCACAGACGATGCGATGTGTGAATATCATTCTATCGAAGAATGCTGCAATATGTGAAGATACGTAACTTTAGCAAGAAATTTGAGTTTTGGCTTGGAGGTTATCTTTTCTATTCGTGACTACTCCTGCTGCTGCTCCTGCTGATTCTATTGCTGTGCTGATATATTATTCTTGTCAGATGCTGTCTAGGTGACGATTCACCATCACACAGATCCATAAAAAGTATATGTTTTTGTGTTCATCATTTTTTGAGTTATGTACAGTGAAATCAGTGATTATGTGATTGTGTGATCTGTTTTTAGAGTTAAATCAGTGTTGTAATGCTGATGTCTCCTACTGATAGCTATACGGCATTGGTATCAGAGGACAGACATTATCGTTGCCAATTTGACAATGGAAGCACTACCCTGGTGCTGATTCGCACTGTCTAAGCGATGCAGGCTGGCGTTGCTGGCTTCTTTAAACACCTCAAGGTGTCGACTGGAGCAGATTCACACACTATCTAATTGATGCAGGCTGGCGTTGCTGACTTCTGCAACTACATTAAGATGATCCTGGAGCTAGATTTACTCTCCCTGTGATGGTGCTGATTGGCGTCTCTGGGTTCTTCAACATTATCTGCTCGTGCTGCTTGGTGTTTGTAGCTGATCCAACCACCCGGAGATAACCCTCAAGCTATATTCGAACTTTTTGGCTATCCTGGCGGCATTTTTAGTTGCCTGAACCACCTGGAATTGACCATGGACCTGTATTCTTGCTTTCTGACAGTCCTGGTTGGCGTTGCTGGCTGCTTAAACCATGTCGAAATGATGTTGGAGCTGGATTCCTGCTTGCTGGTAGTATTGATGGATGTTCTTGGATACTTTAACTACTTTAATACGGTTCTGGAGATGGGTTTGTACTATTCGACATGGTAATATACGAACAATTGCAATGACTTTTACTGTATGTTTAATTGATATTTAATCTCTAATAAGTTTTGGTTAGAATACCTTATACATGTTCTAAGTTTTCAAAATAAATATTTTGAATTGCTTGCGGGTACCTTAACAATGATTATTAATATTTTGCTAGTTTTCTGTTTGTAAATATAAACTATCTGAGAAAAGTTTGTAACATATTTTCCTGTATGTCTAGGTGTACGAGCAATGCTGCATTGGTTGACAATATAGTCTACTGCATGCACCGGACTACAACTAAAGATATTGGTGTCATTCGTATCTGAGCCATCAAAATCTTGGAGTTGGAAGAAAGCTCCATCAAGACTCCGGCAATACTGCTTACTACTATTGACGGATGAGTGTTTTTATCAGGTGAGATCAGTGAGTTGAATAATTTTTTGTTGATATGAGTTTTTAATATGATTTCTTTTGTTTTTCAGTGTTTAAGTCATACTACAACTGGAGATATCATGGTCTGCTGGATGGGGAGCAGTAGGATCAAGGGCATCGGTTATATGCCTATATCAGTAATACTGGATCATCGTTAGTTTGTAACATTCAGGTACAATATGTTTCATATAATTTAAATGATTTCATGTCATTTATGTAATTTATATTTTTGCAGATGCAGTGCTTATAAGATGCAGATCATAAGTGGTTTTACTTAAAATATTATTTAGGTACACAGTGGTTTTTTTGGTTTTAATTTGATTCTGTTTTTTTAGGTAAAAAATGGAATACAATGCCAAGCAGTTGCAGCAAGAAATTATATTTTGAAGAGGATATTATTTCAAAACAGAAGATCTTCATTAATTTGCATAGCCAAGATTTACGTACCGCGTTTGCCTGTCTGAAAAAATCGCTTCTCGGGTTATTGTTTGTCAAGAAGTGTCTAAAAAATATATTTTCCACGGTAAAAAGTTGGGTTTCGAAAATATCTACAGCTTTTACATTTAACATTTGTATGTAAAACTTAAAGCCTCAAAGTTTTATAGTGAATAATGTAACGATGTGGATTCTTACGCCTAATTATTCGCGACCACACTCGTTAATACTTTAATAATCTCTATTCGGGCTCCGACCGAAATTTGTATGCAGCGCCAGGTCGGAAGTATTTGCCCGAAAACTCTACTACTCTCACGTGTCCGGCTAATGTTGAGATCTTATCCCGGAGGAGATTCGGCCGTGGGAAATCGGGAAAAATAACCGCACTCCCGTTTAACACTCAATATTTAGGATCTTTATTCTATTAACCATCCGACTGTAATCCGGCTTTCGATATTTTTACAATCACTTCTCGACGTATTCACAAACTACAACCGACTGGAATATTTCGCTCGTTACGCCGCAATCCGCGTCTATCACTCAATCCAACAATCTTAACACTCGCACTCACTTAGTTAGTCCGACGGTAATATTTTTACAATAATGCCACGAGGCAAGACTCCGACTATTTCACGGTTTGACTCTCAGTTCGACTCTTCCCGACGGGACAACTTATTATTTTTACAAAGCGAATACTCTGTACCACTCTACTTTCGGAATTTCGGCACCAACGTCCTTCCTCTCGTTCTGCGAAATCTCGTCCTATGTAAAGTCGCGCGAAAGAAAAAACTAACAAAACTCTCTCAAACGTAGTAATAACCGGAGGGTGTTCGTTGGGCTCGATCAGAAAACCAAGTGAACGAGTCTACTCGTCGACTCGTGTCGCGTCGCTTCGCTGATTTTCTCGCGCATGCGCACCACACACTTACATACTTCACATGGTTTGAGTAGACTTACTGACAGAAGATTTCTCTTACAAAGGTTATTTCCATACTTACAATCGCACATTCTTTCCATTAACATATCGCCATAATTTTATCGTACAACTTTACGGGAAATAATAGTTTGTAACACATACAACCGCATCACACACACACGCGCGTGGCATACGTCTCTACTCGTCGTCGCGAGTAGCTTCCCCCTCCCAGCTGCTTACTCTTCTCCTCGGCTCGCACGGCTACGGCGGTATATGCGCCGCTCGCGCTCGGTGTGCATGTGTGCATTGGTAGTGGTGAGGCGAGCTGCTTTATAGTGCGGCGTGTGCGACGTTGACTGCTATCCTACTTCTCTCTCTCTCTTCCTCTCACTCGACTAAATACCGGTACTATCCGGCTTGTACTCGATCTCTAAAAGGACACCAATGCGATAAGTACTTAATCGTTTAGTGGTACAGTCCTGGCAGAGAACGATGAGAGTGAGAGAGAAAGACTTTTCAAGTTCGACGGTCACCCCGTCGCAATAATTGGTTTTTAAGCTGTAAAAAATCGGTTTTGGGCTGTAAACTCGAGTTATCAGCATTTTCATGATTTGATGTTAATGAGAAAAAGTTGTATTTTTCATAGATCTACAACTTTCCTATTTAACTTTTTTTTTTCAGAATGCTTAGAATTTAAGTTAGAGCCAAGATACTGTTTGGAGCGATATTTGGAGGTGGCCGCATTCTGCGTATATGTACGGGATTAAGCTCAAAATAAAACCACAAGGTTCTCGTGGTGAGGGGAGATTGCACACAAAGTTTTAGCCTGATCGACTGAAGTCTCTCAGAGATAATTGTGTAACACCAAAATTGTTATGTAAAAATACGCGTAAAAATCGAACAAATTGTACTCGCATTTCAAAACGATGTAGAGGATCGGGATAAAACAAAATAGTTTTTTAGTTTTTGCGAGAGGAGACTCCTACTAAAATTTCAGACCGATCGGTCAAAAATTGCGTGAGATATTGCACAGGAAGACTATAGAAAAGGAGTGTCAACGCAATGCTTAAGAAATATTGAAAACTATTAGAGAGTAGATCGCCAGTAGGCGGCGCTTCAAACAGTAAGTTTCTAAGATGGCCGCCGTCTTGCCGCCAGCTGACTGAGCTGACTCAAATGTGCTTCAGTGAAATAAATTTAAGATATTGTTTATTGACACTCCTTTTTATAGTAAATTTGAAGGATATTTTAGTATAAGCATTTTAAATGGAAAATGTTTGGTATTTTTTGTACGCTATTTCACTTTTTGGCGTGTAGATCGGTTAAATTTCACCGTAGACAAAAAATTTTTGTTGTAAGTTGTTCGTTATTAAATTGCCTATAAAAAAGTCCCGGTAGCGACTCTCTAAGTTCAATAGTTTGTTTACAGTAAGGGCTTGAAGTATACTCATGCAAACATACTACTTTCTTCAAGGCCATACTGTAAGTAAAGTATTGAATTTAGAGAGTAGCCACCAGTGACTTTTTTGTAGGTAATTTATTAAGAAACAACCTACAATAAAAATTTTTTGTCTATGGTAAAATTTAACCGAGCTAAATGCCAAAAAGTGAAAAAAACGTATAAAAAATACCAATCATTTTGCATTTAAAATGCTTATAGTAAAATATCCTTCAAATTTACAGATCTGGGATATTGAAATTCGTATTCAGGGGATAATTTTACATAAGACTAAAGTTGTTGAGTAGATGCTACTACAAAAAAGGAATATCAATAAAACATCTTTCACTGAAGCACATTTGAGTCAGCTCAGTCAGCTGGTGGCAAGATGACGGCCATACTAGAAACTCACTGTTCGCAGCGCCGCCATGCGGCGAAAAAAGTTTTCAGCGGGATTTTGCTTATTTGCCGTATCTCGTTGACACTCCTTATCTATAGTCTTCCTGATATTGCATCTCACACATTTTTCGCGCACGAAACTATAAGGCACTTCCGTGTCGCGGTCGTGCCTAATTAATAAAACCGCTGCCAAGTCATTGGCACTTAGCTTCCTCCTATTATGCTAGTGGAAGATAATTACATGGGACAATCAACTCATTCTTTGATTTAAATATTCGCTACTATTCGATACTAAAAGGATAGGTTAGGAAGACACTTGTAGGGGAGGGGTATCAGGGAAGTGGGGGTTAAGGTGGGTATCAAAAGGATAGAGCTTCGTGAATTCCTAATAAAATAACTTACATATATCGTAATAAAAAAAATACCAGTAATTGCGGAATCGTTGATAACGTTAACAACTGCAAGTTACAAAATTGCGGGTGGCTTCATTTTTTTGTGAAAAATAACTTTTTCACAAAAAAATTATTTTTCACGATTTCTACATACCCACAGCCGCCTTTCAGACCCTTGACGTTGTTTTCTATACTCCCATAATCGCCTATTAAAATTTAAAAGCGCATTTCAGTACTCCTACAGTCGCCTTTTAGACCCTCGTAATAGTTTTCTATATTCCATAGCTCCTGGGAGAGTGGTCTCACCGGAGATCCGCTCGGGACTGAAGCCCCGAGCTCTCTTAAGACGAGAGAGCGCGGGCGTCGGAGAAGCGGGAAAATATTTCAACCTTGTGGGTAGCAGTCTTTTAGGTACACTATTGTTGAATATATTGTATAAATCATATCATAATAAAATAACAAATGTATTTTTTCAAAATCGAAAATGGCATGAAATGGTCATAAAATAGTCTAAATCCTTATAAGAAAATTCACTCGAATTCAGAATCAGAAAACATATATGCACGTCCAATCTTATTACGATCGATCACGTAGTTTCCAGATTATTACAGTATACGTACGCACGCATCCACACACACACACACAGAACAAAACCATCTGCACGGACATTTTATAAAACTAACGAAAACTCTTTCAATATACTAAGCTTTAATTATCAAATTATATGGTTTAACAAAAATAATAATATTCAGTACACAGAGTATACAGGGTGAGAGTTGAAGAATTTGAATCTTAAATATCTTTTAAACTAAAAGGTTTCATAAGCTCAAAAAGAACTAGCCGAAGTGATCAAAAGATCAATCTTTTCCTAAAATTTTCAACTCAGATATTAAACCTTTTTACTTCGTATCGTTACGAATAAAAAAACATTTTTTTTTTAGTTTTTGATTTTACTCTCAACTCGTCCCAAATTTGCTTAAAATTTTTATCAACTTAGTAGATTCTTCTTTTTTAGGTTTGCATGAATTGCTTCAAAACATTTAACTATTTACTTTTTTGAGTTATTGTTTGCTTTATCGAAAAATTACCTTTTATATCATAAAAATGAACAGATCAGTCAATCTAGAAATTTGCGGGAAAAAGTTAGACAAATTTATGTTCTTTTAGTACACTATTGTTTGACATTATTGTATAATCCATATCATTATTAAAAAGCAAAATATTTTTTCAAAAATAGGAAAAAAATGGCCTATAATATGGCCATAAAAGGTCAGAGTTATAAAAACAAATGACCTAAATTCAGAATTAGAAAAAATATATGCATGTCAAATTTTATTACGATCCGTCGCATGGTTCCAAAATTATGGCGGTATACGTACACACACACACACACACAGCCATCCGCACGGACATTTTCTAAAAACGTATGATTCGTACTCCAAACACCTCCAAATGCGTTTCCACGAAGTATTAGCAAAACTGAAAATTTTCTTGAGGAGGAAGCAATTATATGCATAATCTGGTATCGATATTTAAACCTTCGGGTCATCGTATGTTTGTAACCACTGGATACTGCCTTGCAGCACAACAAATTATTATTGTTTATTTAAAAAGCAATACGAGACAAAATTATTAATATTGCTAGCCATAAGTGGTATTGTGAAATGCTCAATTTTCGCATACATATGGGTGAACGAGCGACACTGTGAGCAATATATACACATACATTTCCAGCAAACATACTAGTAGAAGAATTGCATCTGAGACTGCGAGAGTACCGAGAAGAAGGAGGTGCGCGTCCAAACAGCGAGTACACGTGCATATATAACATCAGAAGGAGAGCTTCGTTCGAATCTGCCGGAGAAGGAAGCACGCGTCAGAACTATGAGCGCCTGCACACTTGCAACACCAGCAGGAGGGCTTGTCTTAAAACTACGATAACATCATGAAGGAGAGGGCACGCGTCCGAACAGCAAGTGCACGTGCGCCCCCAATGAGAATACTACACCGAGGTCATGAGTGCAGAAAAAGACGGGAGCATACGTGAATTTCGTCGTCGTTACAAGAAGACGGCATATTAAAGAGCATAAATAAAAGGGATCCTAGACCATGTGCACTCGTGTATCGAGAGATACGATCTCGAAGTCAACGGCGGCGACTCTACCCACAAAAGAGGAAAGACACTCTACATAGGGAAGCGAGGAAAAATCCCACCACTGCTACAAGCACAAAAGAATGGCTTTTAAGATGCCCATAGCAACAAGACCCGAGTCCAGAGAAACCATATAAGGAAATATGCAGCATCTAAGCTCTCTGATTGGATGTGCTATTTACAAATGTTCACTACTACCTATGTACGTAGAGGGTGTCGGTGAGGACGATTTCGAGTATATAAGGCCCTGGTCCACCGGGCCCCACAGACAGTATCTCATCGAAATTTCACCACGCGGAAGCTCTGCCCGAGCGGAGTCCGGTCCGGTATATCGTCTTGGTACTTAAACTTTTTACGTGTAACTTCTTTCAAAACTTAGAATATTTTCGACGGTTCAAAAACTTAGAATATCTTCGGCAGTTAAAAACTTAGAATATTATTGTCGTTAGTGTCGTTTGCCGTTTTGAGGAAAATAATAATTGTCTAAGATACATCAGTTAGTTGCGAGCGATCGTTAATCAAATTCTGTCTTTAATAATTCTTAAATAAACATGCTTATATAATAAATAATTAAATCGTCAGTGCGCATTTTAACATTTAACTCCTAATTCCTGACGCAACTGTTTGCATTCGTATAATTATTCCGCTTTGAAAATCGAGCCAACGCCCCACTGAGAGGACGCGCTGGTAGCAGAACAGGTCAGAAGAAAATAAATACGAAGTAAGTGATATACATATCAACAGACGGCATGTCTCCATATATATTCTCTTTCTTTCTTTCATAATCCATTGCACAAAAAGTCGATCTTATCTTGCAAAAGTTTAAAATGATATTAGTCCGTGGTTCTGTCTTAACCATCGGAGTGACGTCCTATTTTACTGATAGTTAAGGGAAAGTTAGTTCGTCTCAGAGTTCAGGGTGTTGATTCAGACTAAAATGCATAACGGTTTATTGCGGGTCCAAAGTAATTCACCGGCAGCTACTGGAGGCTGTTCTCGAATAGATCGCGAAGGTAGCCAGGCACCGACGGCGCTAAGACTTTGTGTATCGAAGCTTTGTCATCGTCCGTGCTTATAAAGCTTAATCAACCCGTAGAGTTACTGTCCGGTGACAACTATCATAAGTTTAGGTCATAACAGTATATATTTATATGATGCTCATCGTCGAGGCCTGAATAGGCAGACCAGGGCAGCATTCATTGCCATAATTTATTGATAATGTATTCATCAAATACTTGTTGGTATCAAAAAAACAGCCAGTATAATAAGTTTTTTGAAAAACATTCTATACGAGCATCTTGCAAAATATTTGTGCAAAACAATACATTCAATACATAATTAATGTATCAGTACAAAATAATTATTTATCAAGTGGCGCGGTAGCGCCACGAATGCGAGTTTGAGAAGCAGACGGAGCCGTGACACTATTTACTTTTATATTGGTGTTCGGATTTTTCATGATACAGAAAAAAATGCTTATCGTTACTGTTCGTTACTTAAAGGAAATTAAATGTCAAAGACTCAGCAGCAGTTTGTTCAAAATGTATGGTACAGTGACGTTAAAGTGATTAAATAAATTGCTTACTTGTGATTCTCTGCGCGTGATCTCAGCCAAAGCTTGTTTAGCTTGTGTAAGCTCATCTCGTAAGATCTGTAGAGAATGATCATTGATTGATCTTTCTTGATTGACTGTATCATTTAAGGTTTGCATTTGTTCTTTGAGCATTGATAGCTTACGGTTTAATCGGGTTCTTAACATTTCACTTTCAATTAGCCGTTTTTGTAGTTCTTCTATTTTGCGACTCCGTTCTAATGCTGAAATCTAAATTATTATGTTTAATATACCAATATAAAGAATATGAATTCTGTAGAAGTTTGTAACAATGGAAAAAATTGCGCCATTCTAAGACGTGTGAGTCCTGGACCATGTGTATGTTTTCTTTTCTCACATGATTCCCGAAACAAGAGTGGCACCAAGAACTAACATTGGTACGAATGAGACATAGAGAAAAAGGGAGAGAGGAATATCTACAGCGTCTCTACATGTACCCAAGTTAGAGAGGATAACAGAACAGAAATCTGGAGATTTATCTACGGTGACGAAGTTACAAGGTCAGAGAAAGGGCAAAGATTAAGTTTAAGATTCAAAAATCTATTGGTCTATTGAAGTAAATATTTGTTAATAAGGTGTAATTTTGAATAAGGAAATGCGTTTGTATGCGAGATAAAGCGCAAGCTATCGTTAGCCTTGTGGCCTAAAAGAAAGGCACAGGGTATCGTGGATAGTTATGGTGCGAAATAGCCAAACAATGGCCTCCGTTGCCGCTGCCGCAGGCCATGAGCTCGAACAAGTAGCAGCGTTTGCTTTCTTCTTGCTTGGTCTGTTTCGATCGTCTCTCTGAAGACTCTCAAAGATTAGGTAATTAAACTAAAAAACCTAGTTCATTCAAACGAGTATAACTTATAAGGCATAATTCCTATAGCATCCTGTATAAAATTTACTTCAAGTACGGAAAATTTCGTATCGATTAAAGTGGTTTTTAAAACCAAAATATCATTCTTTTAAAAAAAATATAACCAATGAAAGATTTTACTTAATTTCTCACGATTATTCTGTGCACTAATTTCCAAGTCAGAAATACGATAAAATTTTCAATTAGCTGTATAATTTGAAGAAAATGATCTTTTGGCATTTGTAATCACCTCATTTTATAGGAAATTTTCCGCACTTTGAAGTAAATTTTATACAGAATGTTATAGGAATTATGTCTTAGAAGTTATACTCGTTTAAATAAACTAGGTTTTTTGGTTGAATTTAACTGAAATTGGATATAACTCCCAAATAAAGGCCTATGAGATCAAACTACAACTGGTTTCTTTCATTTTTAATTACCAGAAAACATTTCTGAAAGTCTTAGCGGAATCCGTTTCTCGGAGCCTGGTAGCTCTCCTTGTTAGTTAAAGACACTCTAACACGTAGCGGTCTGGAGAGTTTTGTGTTTGTGTTTGTCTCGTGTCTGGTAAATTCACATTTTACCGCTGGTTCATCTCTTGGCGTCTTGGTAATGACATTTTAGTGACTTGCCTTTGTTGCTTAGTGATGCTTAGATTTGTTTTTCAATTGAGGCTTTTCGCGGTTTTGGTTTATCTAATGTTAGAGTGCTCTGTCTGGCGTTCACGATAGTTCGTCACGATTCGGTATGTTTGTAGATGGAAACAAAGAAGGCATATCATGTAGTTTGTTTGATAATTATGGTGATAGTATAGAAAGTGTAAAGGAAAAATTGTAGGTGCAATTAAGTTCACAGAGCTGGTGGCACGTGCACACTGTAGCCCGTAAGCAAAAATAGAAGTTGTCACTTGTTGCAGGCAAAGGTGAATTATGTTCGGTCGGCAGCTAATGTAGAAATCGCGATCGAGTCAGCTGTCTGCCATCTCTTGACGCAAGTAAAGATAACAGCAATTATTTGTTGCACGCAGCTTTGGCACGGGCTGACAAGGAGTGTAGCGTCTGCAGTAGGAGTACCAGGAACTCCGTACAGCCATATGAATGAGAATTCGGGTAAATGAAGTTCGGCTTAGGTACAAGAAAACAGCAGTTTTTTGTGGTTCATCTAGTTGAAGGTTTAGTGTTCTAAAGAGTAGAAATTGCGCTTTATCTGGGTTGTCCGCATTAGGAGAAGAATCGCGTTCTGTATCATTGAGTTAAGAAAAGAAAATGAGTGACAAAACCAGATAAAAGACACCTTAAGTTTGGCTCCGTTAAACACCTTTTGTTTCACCTTTCTACCGACCAAAACTCATTCCACTCTAAATACAGTAACCCACGTAGCATGAAAGCTACTACGTGAAACTTTCAAGGAAGACCTTCGTAAATTCTTCCCATAAGCTTGAGGTAACTTAAATGTAAGATTCAGTAACATATTAAAAATATGTTTCCCCGATGCTTCCTGAAATATATTAGTAAGCTATCCAGAAATATTTAAACATAATATTATTAAACATTTGCAGGTAATATTACAGAGGCATCCATTAAAATGACACGAAATTTTCGACTATAGTTGGGGTAATATTTTAGAAAAACTTACCCGAAATCTTTGCATAGGCTAAGAACAACCTTTCACAGAATATTCCAAATCTTATTAGAATCGTTCCTGAAATATAAAGGAAAGCAATAGCTTAAGATCATTTAAGTAGAACGTCAAGTATTTCAACAAGAATACTGGAAACATTACTGTCAACTCTTTAGACTGTTTAACAAATTTTCCATGTATATGTTGGTACCCAACTGATGGCTAGCAGTGCGTCCGACCGAAGAAATTGGAGAAAGCAGCTTGCTGTAATAAAGCGCCACCAGCGTGACTTTTCAGTTTCGCACTAACTACTGTTTTAGTCAGACGTCCGGAAATACGTACCCAATAAACATAGTGCAAGCCCGTGGGGGAGAGCTTCTTCTCGCTGACCTCGTCCCTTCCTACCCATATTAGTGATTTGACGCGGGCTTCTTGACAGTCTGGCGTATTTATGTGGAGCGACGAAAACAAGGTTACGGAAAGTATACGTGCATCCCAGCCTTCTGTGTGCACGCTGGTACGCACTGCACATGCGAAGCATTAAGTCGAACCAATCCGCTTTCTCGACACCAGCCCCTCGTCCGAGAGGAATTTACTTTGCGTAGAACCAACAATACTGGCACCTCTGTCAGAGCCACAAAATTTTCACATCGTTTTGCGCAGAAATTTATGTTGAAAACTCCATTTTCTTTCCTAAGGTGACCGTAGTGCCGGCATCTTGTTTCAGCTAGCATTTGCATTTGTATTTGTTCGAATCCGTGGATAAATTAAGAACACTAAGGTCAATGTTGAATAAATAATAGTAATTTATTGATACATGGCAATAGCCATAGTCGGCAGTACGTCTGCTCAGCTTGGAGTCTTAGAGGCAAGAGAGAGTGTAGAGTACAGTACAGCATAGTCTGACTCTACGAAGCCGAGTATACAGTATCGTATGCATTTAGAGTATATACGTTTAGAGTATATACGCGAGGCATGCGAACTATGCTCGCGTTTGCTTGAGCTTGTCTTGTTGCATGAAATCGTCGTCAACCAGTAGATGGCACGACGAGTACCTTTCTATGTATTACGACTGTATAAATTAACATAGTACAATACGCCTCCTGAAATTCACAGCCGTGATATTTTTACATTATAATTCAATACATTTATGTTACATGAGTTTTCAATTTCGCAAACAATTTGTCTTTGCATTTAAGATTTATTGAATTAAAAGCATTTCAAGTGAACTTGGGTTTTACAGTTGAACTTGGCGATTATTACTTTAAACTTGGGTTTTACAATTTAAGATTAATCTTAAAACTTTTGTATTTCTTAGAAACTTTGTCTTATCAAGACTCTTTGTGAAGATGTCTGCTAGATTACATTTTGAGGCAACTTTTACAATGTATATTTCGCCCATTTCGTAACTTCCGTTTATATGATGATATTGCACTTTGATGTGCTCTGAGATTGGAGTAAAATTTCCGAATTTGGCGATCGCGATTGCTTCAGAATTATCTTCGTATATAGTTGTTGGTTCATTTAAATTTACATTAAATAATTCACTTAATAAATTTCTTACAAACAATATTTCAGAGACTGCCTCTGACAAAGCTATATATTCTGCATAGGAATGTGCGAGTTCTCGAAAAAACAGATTGGAGTCGAGTCGAGTTTTTTTGCCGAGTTCGAGTCGAGTTCCCGAATTTTTCGAGCTACGGGAAATTGAAAAACTCGAGTAGCTCGAAAAACTCGGGAAGCTTGAAAAACTCGAGTAGCTCGAAAAACTCGAGTAGCTCGAAAAACTCGAGCAGCTCGGGAAATTTGAAGAGCTTGATAATTTTTTTAATTGTTAGGATCATATACCTATTTTAATTTTAACATCTGGAAATGTAATCAGAAAATGCATATTACTAGAATCGAAGTATTGATAAAGAGCTTGAATTTGAGCGCTAGTGGGTTAAAAATGGTTGTTGATGTAAAAAGTTGTTTAGACTTGAAATTAGAAAAAGTTATTTCTAGCACGCTAATCTCAAAATGCCAACTTTATTGTCGATTTTAAGGTTGTCGTGCTATAAAATATCGTATAAGACTGTTGTGGGAGGTGTGTTTCTATCTTGAGCAAGGTAGAAAACCATCTCCCACAATAGTGTCATAATATACTAGAATATTTTTCGATTTTTTACGAAAATCTGCGATTTTTCTCTTTTTTAAAATCTATATAACTTTTTATCCAAGCTGTCACTTTCAACTATCTGGGGCTTAAATTAAGGCTCTTTTCTTTTCTTCTACTTTGGTTTAAAAAATTCAGATTAACATTTCATTTTTTTGATCAGCTATATATAGGGGAGATGTGCTCAGTACGGATAATTCCCAGTATTGATCATTTTATATTTTCAGCATTCATTAACAGATAGAGCCAATTCAGTTATTTCGTGTATATCTGTGGTCTATTTAGACATACTTCGGAATACGTTACAGGGGAAATAATTAAACTGTTGATTTCAAGAGCGTGGAAAGTTATTTTACGAGGCTCACCCTCTATGCTCACTTCCAATATGTGCGCCAAATATGTATGCAGACTTTAGGCTTCTCAAGTCGATTGGGACGCGGTAAAACTTTCAATTGTCTTAATACGCAAAATGCGAGCTAAAACATTTTCATTTACCTTTTCCCCAGTATGGATAATACAAGCATTCCCCAGTATGGACAACGCTAGATCGTTATAAAAATGTAGAAAATATTTACTTTTATAAAAAAAATAGTCTTTAATGTTCGTCGATAACTTAGTTGGGAAAGGATTTTAATGATCCAACGAACTAAACGTCAAGTATATTTATTTCTCAACGTTTCAGACGTCTTAGCGTCCCTTTTCAAGAGATCGAAAGATTTATGAGGCATAGACATTATATGGCGTTGTCAAGATAGATTTAATAGTAACTGTCGAGAGCGTTGGATTTTAAGAAAGCCGAAGGGATCCACCAGCCTGGTGAGCGAATCCCGAGGGCAGTGGCATGCGAAGCCTTCGAATGTGTTGGATCGCGACAGACTTTCTTCTTAAAATCTGACGCTCGATCTCGTGAGTTACTATTAAATGTATCTTGACAATGCAAATGCCTGCGCCTCATGAATCTTTCGGTTTTCTGAAAAGAGACCTTAAGACGTCTAAAACGTAGAGAAATAAATATAATTGACGTTTAGTTCGTTGGATCATCGAAATCCTGTCCCAACTATTTATTTTTATAATTTATGATATAAAGAATGCCTTTTACAAGGAATAATAAAGTGGCCAATACAGAGTTGAGTAGAGTTGAGTAGAAAATTCCGTAATAATGCCAAAATCAATAAAATAACAAAATTGGCTGCATATTTGACGCTTGAGGAACTCGAATATTTCACCTTTGATATATCGATGCTGCAAATGAACAATTGCACAGTACATCAAATCGGGACAATTGCTATATTACTGAGGGCTGTTTTAGGAACAAATCCATATGATACAGTACATTAAAATACACGTGACCTAGGTAACACTTCTGTACAGCGTAATTAAGATTCTTGGTACGCTCGAGCTCTAACCTCACGACGTGCCAAAAAGTGCTACTTAGATCACGAGTATCGACTAAAATTTTATAGCACAACCTACCTAAGCTCGCTGTCATCCCTATCCGTGGCATAAGTCCTATTTACACTCTGAGGTTAGCGCATATGAGCGTAGCGAGTGTGATAAACACGGTGCAAAAAAGGACTACTTGGGTTACCGATAGGCGTAACCTTAGTGTGAGCTTAGGTCACACTGTGTTATAATGTACTATAGTATATTACGAGTCTATGGAGGAAAAAACTCGGACAGTTCATATCTCGTGTAAATTGCCACCCAAGCTGACGGCGAGGGTGGCCAACGTGAGGTATGGGTTGTCCAAATTTCCTCCCGTGCCGTGTATACTATTTTTCCTCCCCTGTTAAAAGTAGTTATTAAAGATCGATTACATTTTCAATCGAATTTGAAGCTATATCTTAATAATCCCACTTTTTGCATTAGAGCTTGATTAAAATCGATTAAATCGATATAAGTTGATAGAATTCTATACAAAAGATGAGTATTAAAGTCAATAAAGGTCAATCGTTGTTATTAAACGTCGGTTTTAATTGCGGGTTTTCGTGTTGAAATTCATCGACTCCTATCGATTCTATCGATTTTAATCGAATTCTAATAGAAAAAGCGGGATTAAGATATAGCTTCAAATTTGATTAAAAATGTAATCGATCTCTATCAAGTATTTGTAGCAGTCACACCAGCACGAAATATACACAATTCTCTCCAGGCGCCCGGGAGGGAAATTGTACTTTCCGTGCAGGAAAACTTTTGTTTACTAAATAAATATTTACAGCCAATGAGCTAAAATTATCCATACTGGGGGTAACTTTTTGCATACTCGTAAAATCAACGTTTTACATTTATGCAGATAACTTTTTTAAATGGCAAGTTCGACTTGCGCCAATTTTTTTTCTTATAAAAAATGGACTAGAGAACACAGAAATTTTGGATTCACATTTTTATCGTGTCAATTAAAAGTGATGCCCGAAATAGCTATGTTCCTAATTAAAGTGAGGTGAGAGGGTGAATATGAAATAAAAAATAATATGTTTTGAAGTTAAATATGCATATATATTAATGGAAAAAACACACTTATGTAAAATACAAAACAAGTATAAATCGCACACGATATAAGCCTAAATTAAAACGCACGCTTTAAACGTATATAATATTAACGAATAACGCAAAAATAAAACACTAAATTTACACGCGAAAACTAGAATACGAAAAAGCTAAATAAAAACCCAAGTTAAACTAACGAACGGCTAGAAGCGAATGACGACGTGTCGACCACCCGCTGCCCTGCAGACCCACGAGCCCGGGCCGCCGAAAACTCCGGCCCGCTGAAACAAAGGCGCTTTCCCTAATACTACCGAAGGGACTCGAAGCAGTGCGAACGCTCCTCTATACCTATATCTTCGAGCGCAGTCACATTCCCCGTGCAAACACTTCCCACCACTCGTCCATTTGATCTGACAGTCACAGATCAGCCTAGCGGCTTCTCTGCACCGTGTTGATCTTCACAACTGCGGAGTAAAACTCCCTATGTGAGATCTGGCAGTCTAGGAGCGATTAAAAATCACTCCTAACCGTGTTGGCCTGACGCCACGAAAAGTACCACCAATTCGCGTTCATATGATTCAAATGGCTGGGAAACGTCTGCTGAACATTGCAAAATGAATAAATATAAAATAAATGCAAAACGCGTTGCACTTGCTTCTTTCCCTGACTACCCCTCATTACGTCCGGAACAAGCTAAGGGTATCCATACTGGGCGCATCTCCCCTATGGATTTCAATTTTTATTATTCATGTTTATAGTTATGAATATTTTAATTTTTATGATAAACTAGAATTGATTTTATTTAGATAAAACTCAGTAAAAATGTTTTAAATACAGGTACCCAGGTGGCAAGCAGCACAACTGAGTTTGGCAACATCAATTCTTTGAGATAGTTGAATTTTTGAGCTGCTTGAGTCTTTTGAACTACTCGAGTCATTTGAGCTACTCGAGTCTTTCGAGTTGCTCGAGTTTTACGGACAGCTCGAAAAACCGAAAAAACTATGTACCGAATTGAGCCGTGCTCGAGCATGCCTCCGGGATTTGGGGAACTGCTCATGCCGCCCGTTGCGAAATACTGATTTGAATGTTTATTCTTCGTGATGTTATTATTCTTCCATGGCTCTGCAATAGGCACGGCATGTTTTGGTCTAGACATCCTTTGACCCTTTCTCTTTTCTTCTGTTGCCCAGTTGTACTCTCTTGTCGAGATTTGTGAATGATGATCTAGTTCTAGATACTTAATGCGTGTGTTTATTTTTGTGTGCATAATGATCCTTAGTGTGATGCTCGAGTTATCTCTTTTTAACGATACTGCTAAGCGGTGCTTGATGTACAAATTTTCGCTCGTGTCTTTGCTTTCAGGTTGTTATGTGTGCGTGCGTTGTAACACCACACACCGGCTCCGCAGGGTTTTCAATTTAAAACTATAAAAAACTAAAGTCTCGCGACTTGTTTTTTAGAAAAATTACACGCAATTAAGCGTACTCTCCTATTTTTCTCACCGACGTTACGGGCCACAGCTGATCAGCCAGCTGCAAGCAACAACAGCAGCGCCATCAGGCAGTAGTGGCGGCAGCGGGAGTCACCACGCGGCAGCGGCAGCAGCGAGCGCGATATAGTTATACTCAGCGGCAGCAGCGTGCGCGTATATCTATACATGTAGCGCAGCGAGCGGTGCGGCGTACACAGCGTGAGAGTGGGAAGATGACGTAGCGGCGGCGCGGCGCGCGCATCTCCGTATGCTTGTATGAATGGTTTTTGTACATAGGTGTGAATGTTTTGTATGTAAGCGTTTTTTCGGCGGCTCGAGTCCCGCTCTCTCCGTAGCCTATATAAGGACCTGCGCGGCCTATGGCCAGTCACTAGCTCCAGCGCAATTATCAGTGCACTAGTCCTACCAAGAGCAACCATTAAGCCTTGGTAGTAAAAATACTTAGAATATTTTCTCACTTTTGAAGGACTTATACAATTTTCTAGTCAAGCAAAGATATCGCAAGTTAAGCGTATCAGTCTTGGACTTAGAAAAATTTCAGTTCCTTTCAAAAGACTTAGNGTACAAGTCAGGCACGATAACGCAATTTAACGCGTATCTGTCCTAGACTTCAACAAATTTCTGTAATTACCAAACATTTGTAAAACTTCGAATAAATCAGATAACGCAAATTAAGCGTATCGGTTTATATTTTCATTTGTAAATATCAAAAGCGGATTTACTAATTTATTTCATTTTGTGATATTGAATATATGCAACAATCAAGGCAATATTCTCAATTCTATTTGAATATATTTATGTTGTTAAAATCATAGTCTTATTATTGTGTTAATTTCCACTACCTCGTATCCCGGACCTGACTAAAAAATATATAAACATTAAATAAAATTATTCTATTTTAGTCTGCTGTCAGAAAGACGACACAGACTAGCAAACATTCACCGCTTTTCTCTAGTAAAATCATTAAATTATCTATTTTTTGCATAAATCTACATTACTACAGGACCGAGAAAAGTCGTGACCGTTTCAGCGTATCTGTGTCTCTCTTTGGTCGCGTGCCACTGCTATTCGCTATGTGCGGAACCGAGAATGCGATCGCAGCGATTGTAGTGACAGTTTTCGGAACTGTGGGACCTATGACCAACATTACTGTACACGAGAAAATAGTGAGAAATAATAAAATTGATTATGTATCCTTCATAAAATGACGTCACGTAAGCAAAAAACAGTGTATTATAATTATTACATAACAAATAGTTGGATTTTGATTTTGAGAATAGTTAACAAATACTGCCTGTAAGGAATAGATCTTGGAGTAACATAACCCTCAATTTTCAGTTGAAGAGTCTGCTCCAAAAACTAAAAAGGCATATTATAAGTGCTGTGTTATTGATTGCCAAAACGATACAAATAGCTCACCAAACTTTCAATTTTATAAATTTCCAACGTCCAATATATTATTTCCTCATAAATTATTTTGACGCAAGAATTGGTTGAATTCAGTAAGGTTACAAAAGTGAGTATTACTTATTGCAGCTGTTATACTATTATTGCATATTTTTAAATATATGTATGCTTCTTTAGTTCTGACGGATCAGCATGGGAGCCTGGAAAAAGAAGTCGATTATGCAGTGAACATTTTATTGGGGATAAGAAGTCTGATGATCCACGCAGTCCTAGTTACAACCCCACAATCTTTCCACAAGTTTATAAAAGGCGTACCTCCAATGCGAGACTTGCTCTGAATAGGTGAGTATCAAAATAAAATTATTAGTTATTTTCGTCTGTAGCTTACTATCATGATAAATGTATATCTATTTTTTAACAGGTATGAACGTTTCTTGAAATGATCCAGTGATCAAAAAAACATGTGCGACCAATCCAAGAAATGTAAAATAACAGATACTGTAGAAGAGAGTTTGTTCGATAATTATAATACACGAATCCAAGTAGATGAACAAAGTCTGTTTATTGATAAGAACAGTGAAGAGGAAACAGAGTCATTTGAGAATGATATTGAAATAGTACAGAAGAAAGATAAGGAAACTTACGTAAACTTTTTAGAGACCGATGATAATAGTCAGATGATATTTATGTGTAATCGATACATTAATACAATTCAGTGTGAAGCAGAAACGCTTGTTTGTACTCCAGTCATAAAAGAGAAAGTGAAAATTGTTTACATTGAACGCAAAGAAGCTGAAAGGGCCAAATAAGAAAAAAACGAAGAAGCAGAAAGAGTAAAGAGCTGTGATGCAGGTTTTCATGGTTTGTCAAGTATTAAGCAAGAACAAGAATTAATAGATTTATGTGGAGTTTCAAGTAAGACATTTGAACTATTGTTTAAAATTTTATCAAAAGGTGAATTGGATAAGAGGATGAAAATAAGTTGTGAAAATAAACTTTTAATATTTTTAATGAAAATGAAATTGGGCTTGACTTTCTCAGCTCTAAGTGCTTTATTTGATGTACACAGAAGTACTGCTTCAAGACTCTTTTATTCTTCGTTGGAATACTTAGCTCCAGCTTGTAAGAATTTTGTTCATTGTCCAGAGAAATATGTAGTTCAAGAAACAATGCCTGCTGTTTTCAAACCAGATTACAGTCAATGTAGAGTGATAATTGATTCTACAGAGTTCATAGTCCAGCAACCGACAACAATCGAACAGAGAGTACAGTTTTATTTGCACTACAAAAAGGTTTTCGAATAAAAAATGTTATTGGATGCCTTCCATCTGGATTTATTTGTCTCATTAGTAAATGCAATGGGGGAAGAGCAACTGATGCTCAAATAACAATTTCTTCTGGATTATTAGATTTGTTGGAACCTGGTGACATTGTTTTAGCCGACAAGGGATTCCCACAAATAAAATAGAAATTTAGAAATAGAATAAATTTATTTGATAGAATCAAAAAGTTACAAATCATACATGTCCTCTGTAAAGCTGTATAACACAGCAGTCAAGTCCCAAATCATACTTATTCAGGTACTCGTTGTAGTATATTGCGTATGACATAATACTTATAGTATATTGTCCTTATTCTATCACGTCATTGAATTGAAACAGCAACGCAGCCTAGTGAGGTTGCACAGTGGTCTTAAGCAAATAATATTTACAATACATAAAACGTAGATACATAGAATTAGCCTGGAATTAACATAAATATTATTGTACATAGCAGTCTCGTTACTCATATTACAGTGAATCACAGCGAATTAAGCGACAAGTATTTTCGCATTGCTATTTTAAAGCCAGCCAGCGATGGCAAGGTTCGCATACCCTGTGGAAGGGAGTTCCACAGACGCGCCCCGCACGCGGCAAACGAGTTCAGTCCGACGTCCGTTCGCGACCCCGGAACCGAAATATCCCTGGACACCCTACTGGAAGTCCTGCACTGGTTTCTTTTAAAGAGGGCCGCGAGATACGGAGGCTGCCCCATGCTATAGGTTTTATAAACCAACACCGCCGCAAAGTACGCCCTTCTTTCCTTAGTGTCTAACCAGCCCAGTTTCTTCCTGTAGGGAGTGATATGCTCTCTCCTTCTAGCACCACATATATACCGCACACATGAATTCTGCAATCTCTGCAGTCGAGTCTGGAGCTCCCCGGACACATCAAGGTACACTACAGAGCAGTAATCTAGGTGAGAAATAGCAAGGGCGGCTGCCAGCTGCTTACGTAACGCCACAGTGGTACAGGACCGAAAAGACCCGAGTCCATAAAGAACTCTGTTAACCTTTCGGCTAACTGCATCTACCTGCGGTTTCCACGTTAATTTAGAATTCATGATAACACCAAGGTTAGTTACTGTGTCGACGATTGGCACGAAAACAGCATTTTGCACCTCAACACCAGGCAAGTTCAACCCCTGCAGTTGATTCATATTGTACTCCGACCCAAAAATTATCGCTTTCGTCTTGCCAGTATTGAGATGCAATGCATTATCGGAGGCCCAAGCCGACACAGCTCGCGCCACAGCCGACAGACGGCCCACACCCTCACGAAGATTGTCTCTCGTACATTGAGTGTAGGTTTGCAGATCGTCCGCGTATAGCAAATGCGCAACACTATTCGATAACAGTCCCCCTGGTCCTTTGAAATTAGACAATACGTCCTTAAGGTCGTTTATATAAAGACTGAACAGGAGGGGTCCCAGAATAGAGCCCTGTGGGACGCCAAGATTGGTTGTTAACCAATCCGACTCTCCGCTGGATGCAGTAACCACTCGTTGCTTACGCTCTGTCATAAACGACTTGACCCACAGGACTACCGATCTAGATAGGCCCATCCTCATCAGCTTGCGTAGTAATTTTGAGGGTGATATGGTATCGAACGCTTTACTAAAGTCGAAAAGCAGTAAGATGGTCAGGAGATGCTTTTCATCGTCTATACCCTGTCTTATGTCTTCCGTCAGTTTCAGTAGTGCTGTTTGCGTTGAGTTGTTCGTTCGAAAACCGGTCTGGAGAGGATCAAGAATCTTCTGTGAGTTTAGATATTCCGATATTTGGTCATGTGCGATCTTCTCCAGGACCTTCGAGAGGAAACTCGATAGGGCTATTGGACGAAAATCCGTAACAGCTGATGGAATTGCTTTCTTTTTAAGAGGCACTAAGCGAGCCCTCTTCCAGGCCCCAGGAAAGATCCCACTTGATAAGGAAGCATTGAACAATGTTACAAGATGGTGGCCAAGAACTGGCAGAGACTTCGCGATGACACTCTGGGGTATCCCATCCTCACCCTTAGCTTGCGACGAGAAATGAGCGACTGCCAGCACAACATCCGAAAAAGTCACCTCATGAAAAGTGAAACCACTCTCACTGGCTTCCGACACGATATCGCTCAGATCTGCCTCTCGCTCGAGATCGGATATGGACACCCCAGCGAAGTGATTGTTCAATTCATCGGGAGTAAAACCGTGTAGTTCACTCTTTGCTTTCGATATAAGTCCAAGATTCCGAAATTCGCTCCATATATTTTTGTTGTTATCAAGCGCATCAAAGATTCTGTTTTGTATAAAATTCTCTCGGGCTAGAGTAGTGCGTTCTTCAGCCTCAGCGGCGAGAGACTGATATTCTGTCCACAGGTCGTCACGTCGTCGAGTGTCACGTCGAGCTTGTTTGTGCCGTCTTTTTAACGCGTCTCTGTGGTTATACAAGTCATTGAGCTCTGCATCTACCCAGGGTGGAAGACCCTTTTTCTTCGGTTTATATTCTTTCAATGGAGCTAGTTGGTCAATGACACTCATGATGTTTTCACTTAGATGGTCAAGTCGTGTGTCAACTCCGTTGCTCGGACAATTCACTGCCGACCATTCACAAGCAGCAAGAAGGGATAGGAGTTCCCCCGTATTAATCGACTTAAAGTCCCTGTATGTAAAACTGTTGAGAGTAGGGGGTTCCACAGTTTGAAATTTAATCTCAACATCGATAACATTGTGCTTGCTTGGGAACGCCGCCAGCGAATTGCTCGGATTCAGCACTACATTGTCATCGTCAGTATAGATCACATCAATCCATGTGTGCGAATCACCTACATGGTGTGTTGCACCATGATTCACTAATTTTAGGTTCATTTCGCAAGCTAGTTCTCGGAAAAATTCAGCATCGCGTGAGGTCGATAGCATGTTAGCGTTCAGATCTCCCATCACTATCCTACAGTCATATCCCACGGAATATTTACGTAAATCCTCCGTAAGATCTGAATTTTCAATAGAGATACCTGGTGGTCGGTAAATCACAGCAACGAAAATGGGCGTCATGGTGCCCTGTTGTATGGTACACATTAAGTATTCCGGAATACCCGGTTTTCCTTCGAGCTGTGTTGGTGATGAACACAACAGCGTAGCTTTGTAGTCGTTCCGAACATACAGAGCAACTCCTCCACCACGCTTATTTCTGTCCTGCCTCATAATTGAAAACCCATCTATCCGAACGAACACGTCATCGACCTCATGCCCGAATCGCGTCTCAGCCATTCCGAAAATGTGATACGAGCCGTGTCCAGGAATTGACGAAACATCCCCATATGCGCATAGAGGGAAGTAGCGTTAAGGAAACCTGCCCTTAAACCGTCACACTCTGCTCCCGCGACCCTTCCACGATCTAGTCAATCCCCACTAGCCACTGACTGTGAGTCCACGCTCACTACGTCTGTTGCGCCAACATTGTCATTAACTAAGCTATTTACAGAATTTTTAGTGCTTATTGCACAGTCATAGGATGCAGCAATCGCGTGCAAGTCAGCTGCCGTTTGAAACGAATGCGACATTTCCCCTTCTCGTATTTTTACTAGGAAACGACCGCCTCTATGCCAGATACATTTGAATTTAAGACCGCGAGCTAAACTTTTGAGACTATTAAATTGCAAAAATAATTCTTTACTTAACATATCGTTTATAAAAATTTTACTTTGTATCAAGCTATTACTCGTTTCCGGAGGCAAATGCGAGACCTTAATATGTCGCGTACTTAGTCCAGTGATCTGATGCTTCGCTCGCATTATGTCATCTCTTATATCTTCACGATGGTGCCACTCGAAAGACGAACCACCCACGGCGATAATCGATCACAGTTCTCCTTTATTTTCGTGTTTGCACGCAGCATCCGCGTAGACAATATATTGTCCCTCGCGACGGAAGGCAGAACAGTGCTGAGTGAATAGAAGTGAATAGCGTGGGCCACGTCTCCACGCTCTTGCTCAGTACCATCAAAGATATTAGAGACTATTATTTCTGCAGTAGACTCACCACTGCTCAGCCTGTCCGTCGATGAGGAACTCCCGCCAGCAGAGTGATCAACAAGCCTCCCTCCAATCTTACCACCCTTCTTCCCACGATTCCCACTGCGACGTCGTCCTTTACAGACCACAAAATCGTCTGTATCAGTCGACCTGGAGGCGCCAGCACCCCCATTCGCATCGACTGACTCTATATCTCTAAGCGAGACAAAAACTCGTGAAAACATTATTGGACGAGCAAGGAAAAAATGTTTTAGTTGTGATGCCTCCATTCTTACACAATCAACATTTCACCGAAGAAGAAGTTAATACAACGTATAAAGTAGGTAGAGTCCGAATTCACATCGAAAGAATCATGCAGAGGATTCGAACGTATAAAATAGTGGATAAATTCACAATTGATATGTTGCCCTATTGTTGCCCTATTGTGATGACATAATATTTATGTGCTGCGTTTTGGTTAATCTGCAACCACCTATAATTATTGATAAGGAAAATTCTTCATAATTCTTAATCATGTAAAATACATAAAAATGAATTTGAATAAATGATAAAAATACAGCATTACATTTTATTTAACAAAATCTTTATTTTATATTACATGAATATTGCAGAAATATAACTTCTGTTTAACAACTTACATTAAATTTTTGAGAATAAATATAAACTTTTATAAATATTTATAATTAAAATTTAAACCTTTTAAATAAATAACTTAAAGTACAAATTACTTGATTTTTAAAATCAATTTGCTCGGTTTTGGTTGTTTTCTTGATCAATGTTGTTGTTAACATTGCTTTCATTATTTTGGTTATTTTGTTTCATTTCATCACTTTGGCTTTTCTGATTATTTTGATTATTTACGTACAATAGTGGTAAGAAATAACCCAAATAAAACTGTTGCCACTTTAGAATAAGCTGTCTTAAAAAATGTTCATCTTCATGTATGTTTACTAAGTAACTTCCCTTTGGTGACCACACGTATAGATCACATTCAGTCAATCCGGTGACATACATAAGCACTTGACACTGTGTATAATACTGATGTGAAGGATTCAAGAAAGCCTCACCATTGCAATATTGCAAATATCCTACGTTAAACTTTTGATTAGCACTATCAAAGACTGGTTTTGTTTTGCAACTAAAAGGACATTTGATTTCAAGTACTTTTAAGATGCAATCGTTTTGGAATATAATTCCATCAGCGCTTACGCAAAGCCAGGGTTGCTGTGGCATGACAAACACACCCACTTGCTTAACTACGCTCCCATGAAGTGAAATATATTCATTTACAGCCTCCTTTTCATGCTTAATGCCATAGCCGAGTGAACTAATGTTCTGCTTCTTTTCGACGTTCATAAAGTCATTTGCCAATTGATCACAGCTCTTCTTAATCCTTTGTTTTATGAAATGTGCTTTGGAGCTTGCACTTATTCTTACATTTCTAACATTAAACCATGATTGGCACTCACTTTGGTTAACAGTTTCAGCACATATCTGTATGATTTCTTCTTCTGTCAATTTAATTTTACTTTCATAAAACTTGTTCAATACATCGTCCACAATATTTACCATTGGTAAATTAATGATATTACTAGTAGATGAATTCACTAAACTAAAGGCACAAGCTTCAACATCAGAAATAATGCTTTTGGAAATAACTATTTTAATTAACTCTTTTATAATTGAGCAGATGAATAATTTTTCCTTATTTAAACTTTCTACTTGTAAGACTTGACGTAAAGGACAGTTGATTTCCAACACGTCGCAATAACTTACAGGATATGGCATTGTACTTGCTTCTTTAACACTCTTTGTCTTGAAAACATTTTCTGTTACTAAAGGCTGAGCGTAAATGATGTGTGTGGGTATCGGTGTGCCTCTTTGGTCTTCCTACATTTTGCTTCTTTGCTCCATTGTTTTTATTGATCGATGGTTTTCGGTTTGGATTCTACTTTTATACGTTTTCGTGCTTTTACTCATTTTGCGTTATTACGTTATGTTTTGTTTAATTGTTATTATTATACATAAATCTAAATGATTTTACTTGTAACTTCCAATTAAATTATAGTTTTACTCTTACTTCACAATACGTTGTCGTTTCTCGCTTTTATTTAATTAATCCTTACTGTATGTATCGGATACTGTCGTTCTTTATTTGTAATCAGTTTAAACGGTAACGTCCCGATGTCAAGTATGGCATTATAGCTTTTGCTATCGGAAGTGGTTTTTTCTTTATGACTTATATATTTTAAATTTGCTAAATCTTATTATACGCTGCATTTTAATGGGAAGGGTATCGATTGACTTACTTTATAACAATTGACTTTTGTTGAACGTCTAACGAACTATGTAGACGTTGGATCTTTGTTCAGGACTAAGGGAGGTGGTAATTAAAAACAACCCAATTTATAATCAAATAAAAGCTCGCAAGGAGCAAAATATATTAATAAAAGTGTGTAAGTACACTTGTGTAGAATAAGGAAAAATGAGTGGAAATATTCTGACTAAATAATTATCACGCGAAAAATCGAATATCAAAATAATAGCGAACGTCTGATAAGCTAACTAAATCCTGACATAAGGAATAGAGTAACGTCGTGAGTTTATCATTAAGAGACTATGGAAAACACGTATCATAAAATTAAAATCACGCGAGACTGATCCGCATAAATTCGGGCAAACGAGCTACACTGGTAACAATGAATACACATACATTGCCAATAAGCACACTAGTAGGAGAATTGCAAGAGTATCAAAAAGGAGATGCGTATCCAAACAGCGAGTACACGTGTATAAATATATCATCAGAAGGAGAGCCTTGTGCAAATCTGCCGAAGAAAGAACCACGCTTCCGAACTGCGAGCGCCTGCACACCTGCAACACCAGCAGGAGGGCTTCGTCTTAAAATCTACGAGAATATTATGAAGGAGAAGGCAAGCGTTCGAACAGCAAGCGCACGTGCACTCCCAACACCAATGAGAAGACTACACCGAGGTCGTGAGTGCAGAAGAAGACGAGAGCATACGTGAATTTCGTCGTCGTTACAAGAAGACGGCATATTAATGAGCAGAAATAGGAATCCTAGACCACTTGCACTCGTGTATAGATATACGAAGTCAACGGCGGCGACTCTATCCACAAAAGAGGAAATAAACTCTACAGGGGAGCGAGGGAGAAAACCCATCGTCGCTACAAGCACAAAGGAATGCCTTTTAAAAAAATGCCTACAACAACAAGCCTAGAGAGACCATAGAAGGAAATATGCAGCGTTTAAGCTCTCTGATTGGATGTACTATTCACGAATGTTCACTACTACCTATGTGCGTAAAGGGTATCGGTGAGGGCGATTTCGAGTATATAAGGCCCTCGTCCGCCGGGCTAAAAAGACAGTCTCTCTTACAAGTTCGCCACGCGAAAGCTCTGCCCGAGCTAGGATTCATTTACGGTAAAGTGCGCGGAAGCTCTGCCCGAGCAGAGTCCGGGTTCACAGATTTTAGTAAAACTTAGAGTCCGATGTATTAACAATTGATAAATTTTAGAGTTTGTAAATGTTGAGTCATTATATAGTTCCTCTGTACGGACAGAGTCGGGTCTGCATAATCGAGTCGGGACAATAGAGTCGGGAATCAAGAGTCAGGTAACTGCAGTCGCGACTCCGTTTTTTTTTTTTTCCGCGCTCATTTACATAGAAGACGACAAAATTTTGGAAAGGGCACAAACAAAGAAAACGAATAATATTAAAAATTAGTACTCGAGCCATATCCCTCTGCAAGGAGCAGAGCTCAGTCTAGTTCGAACAGTTGCTCGGAATAGTCGCCTCTCTGCCTCTGAAATTTCAGTGCATCGTCCGATTCTTTTTTTTTATATATAGAGTATAAAGTATATTCTCATCGTTAGAAATTACGAGTCATAGTGCGTGAAAAAGTTTCTATTTTATTAATTGAATAAATTGCACCGCTTTAAGAAAATCGAGTGTTCAGTGTTATTCAAAAGAAAAGTCATCACTCCATCCACCCAATCCTACTACAAGCGAATACCGAGGGATTCGTAGCAAAAGAGGGAATTAACTGCGTTCTAAAATATTCATACACATATTCATATAACGACTCCGCCTTTAAGGAAGGAAGGAAGGGAGCTTTATCCTCATTTAGTTGACGGCAGTTGCATTCATCAAAAGGTAAGTTCCTTAAATTACAATCGTAAATACAGAATAGGGCTCTCTCTTTCTCTCTCTCGCATATCTCTTCACAATAATTACCGCACTTTTATTATTGCTTATATTAACGAGTCGCCCTTTTCATACTCTCTCTATCCCTCGCTCAGCAATTGCCATGCTCTCGCCGTTAAGATCAGAATAGTTTCTCGGCGCCTACTGGAGGCCGTTTCCAGAAAGGAATCGCGAAAGTAGGCAGGTACCGACGGCGCTAAGCTTTTTGTATCGAGCTTTGTCTCCGCCCGTACTTATAAAGATTTACAACCCGTAGAGTTACTGTCCGGTGACAACTATCATAAGTTTAGGACATAACAGGTTGTTTACTTATAATTTTTGGTGCATCGTAGCCGGGAAATTATTTTGAAACGCAGAAATCTCAAACAAATTAAGCATTTATTTAGGGAAAACTCACGAAAAATCAAAAATTGAAATTATGTCAAAGCAGTGAAAATATTTTATTTTGTGTAATCCTTATCACAATCCTTCCTTATAAAACGGAGAATCGCCTCGTTGTGCGACCTGTTTTGCAAAATCCTTCCTTATAAAACGGAGAATCGCCTCGTTGTGCGACCTGTTTTGCAAACTCCTTCTTTATAAAACGGAGAATCGCCTCGTTGTGCGACCTGTTTTGTAAACTCCTTCTTTAAAAAGCGGAGAATCGCCTCCTTGAGCGACCCGTTCTTTTTTAATCCATCCCTTGCAAAACGGAGAATCGCCTCTTTGCGCGACCCGTTTTGTGAAAAATTTCCGCAATCAAGCACTACTGCATTAGTACACAAAATAAAATTTAATGAATACTGAAGAGCAATCAGTCGACGCTCCACGAAAAAATAGAAGAGGTGGAAAATTGAGATTTCTGCGAAAATTAGCAATTGAAAAAGAAATTTTATTGAAAAAGGCAAATTCATTGGCAGAAAAATTCCAAGCCGCAGCAGAAAAAAGTAAAGAAAAATCAAAAAGTAACGTTGAGTTGTCGGAATTTCAAATTGAGATTGGGAAAAAGTTTGACGCACTATTCGCATTTGCTGAGAGGGAAATTCAATCGAGTAAACTCAAGAGAGAAAATTAAAAAAAAAATGAAAGTCACGCGAAAAAGTCAAGCATGTCGAGTACTCTCTAAATCTCTTAGAGTGATTTTTTCACTCTAAATAAGGGTAGGTCATACAATGACTCGCCTTCGAGTGAAAATGTAAAAGCCCTTATTCTAACTTACTCTTTAATAGAGTGATTTCTATTACCTTTGTTTTATCACTCGTTAAAAAGTAAGTCATTTCGTAAAAAACCCTCACTCGGACAGCACGTGAGCCGATTTTGCAGTGTTTGTTAGTTTGCAATAAGTTTAAACAAATGGAGGACGTAGTCTACACTGAAAAGTTTTCCTGAGGTATTAAAAAAATGTTAATGTATGTACATGTATATACATATGCATATACGTATGCATTATCACACGTACATGTATACAAAGAGGTTAGGACGCCAATAAATTATAACTAAATTATATTTTTTTAGGAAACTTTTTAGATTAGAATGAAAGAAAAATATTGAACATAACCTCACCATGCGGGTTAGCATGTTGTTTACAGATTGAATTTAGAACGTAACAGTTTGTTAGTAATAACAGATTGCGCACGCTCAACTTCGACGCTGAGACCCAGATCGCATTTCCCGCCGCGACAAAAAACAAATTGACTTAATTTCTTTTCTAAAATTAATCTAAAGTGATAAATTATTTAATAATTTAAATTAAAAATTAATATAATCATCTAGACTAAATAACATAGAATAATATATTGGTATTTTTCAGTGCGCGTTATCAATCATGAAATTTCTTTTTAAACACGAGAGTAGGCTTTCCTATCTAAACTTAATGTAGTGTACATTAAAAAACTTAAGTATTAATTAATTATGCACTTAAATTAATTGCATGTCTGTCATGCAGAATATCTTTAACAACCACCATACATTTCAAAGTCACCTACCAAAGAGTGAAATATCACTCTTTCCAATCAATCACTCGAAACCGTCTGACTCAATTTTGGCGGAAGCTCTCGAGTGAATTTTTGATCTGCGTTGAGTGATTTTTCACTCGAAGAGATTAGAGAGTAGCAGCGGCGAAGATACAACTGTGATTAATCGCGACGAGAACGTAACGAAAACGCGCGGAGATTTCAAGTTCGAAATAAACGATAGTCTTTTGAGTAGCGATTTAGAAAACTTGAATCAATACGCAGAGTCAAAGAAAAACGACGCCACTATAAATTCAAAGTTTGAGAAAAGAGCAAATCGTAGTTATAAACGATTGGATCATCAACTTTCAAAGTATAATTTAGATAACCCATATCAACGTCCCAAAGCGAGGAGAGCACTCCGATCTAGTAATATTAGCACAGAAAAGAGCCCTTTCTTTTCATATAGAGAAAATAAATTAACAGACGACGAGGACTATATTTTAGCTAAACCATCACGCGAAAGTATTACGAACCCTAAAGCCCCTCCGAAACCCATTAGAATTCGACCATCGTTATTGCAGTTGGGTAGCAGCGAGCAGGTAGATTTGAGTGTTGACCCGGATAATAAAGGGACTGCGCCACCCACTGATTCTAATCAATTTGCGAATTATATTGCATCGGAGAATCTCATTACCTTTCCACAAAACAATCCCCAAGAACTGGAAGAGGAAAAGGCAATAAATAAAGCTATTGTTAACTTAAATTTGTCTGGCGATTTACGCGACCAAAGTGTGCAAAATACGTCTAGTCCCATAGTGAATTCGGAGTCGGAAATCGCCGTCATTAACGAAAATTCGAGGATCGAAGTTGCAACCGTTGCTGACACAGAGACCGCCGATTTTACGTCTCAAGGGGAGAACGAAAATAACGTAACGGCGGGAAAGGCATTGGCTATTAGCGTCAATATTTAAAAAATCGTTAGAGCCGTCGGCAACTGAAGTAGCGCGAGAAACCGAAGAATTACGCAATAAATTCATTAATCAATTGACAAACAAATTGAGCCCTTGCATCAAGAAAGAAGTGCTCGACGATTATTTTCAAAGTCCCGAACACACTGACGAGTTAAGCGAAAAGTTAAGGAAAGGGGAAAGTTAGGGCAAGACCGTCCTATTGCATATGCCTCTCGCGTACTCAACGACGCAGAGACTCGGTACGACACTTACTCAAGAGAAGCACTAGCTATGGTTTTTGGAAACCGGCATTTTCGACATTATTTATTAGGTACGAAATTTGTTGTCTGCACGGATCATTTGCCGTTATGTTGGTGGAAGGACTCACGAGATCCAGATTCCCGCGCAACACGTTGGCGACTCAAGTTGACGGACTTCGATTTCGAAGTTATTTATAAGACAGGGAGGATAAATCTGAATGCAGACGCTCTTTCTCGGAATCCGATTGAAGAAATCACGGATACTGTAATGCATATCAGCGAGAGCCAGGAGGACAATATAGAAGATGAAATCGAGCTTGAGGAGCAACAGGCCGCAGAATCAGAAATCATTGAATCGACGGGCCGAATGACGCGTACACGCGCCGGAAAGTTAAGTAGACCGGATTATCGAGACGCTCGTAGAAAGCTTCCCAACACGAGAAAAGGGGCTAAGGAACTTAGGGGGAAGGAGAGGTCGAGAGAAGACATTGTACCACATTATAATAACTCCGGAGGAGAGGCTACCGATTCTCAGGTAGTCGAAAAATCGTACGACTTTCCTATCAACACGCAAGAGGCGGCAAGATCAACAAATACTAACCATGGCGATATTGATAACGAATCGATAATAAATCAAGCTGCAGCCAACTCTTCATTAGAAACGACATTCGACACTACAATGACGGAATCTGACATGCAAAAGAATTCAAAGAGCCATGGCAAGATTTTTGCGGAAACTCGGGAACAACTAACTATGCGCAAAGATAATTATTTATATTTCTTATCCTCTATGCACCAACCATGCGACCAAGGAGCACGACTTTTGGAGAGTCGGCAGGAGTTGCCACGATTACATCGATTAAATGTCGGAGAATTGAGAGTCATGCCAAAGGGAAATAAACGACATTTTATTATTGTATTACGAGGGCCTGAACCTACAAGCATTTCCGAGATTGTCGAAAATTTAGTCTCTGGGTTAAAACAATTGAAAGCGATTATTATAAAAGAACAAATAAAATCCATTAGTATTGCCAAAAGCGTCACTCTTGAAAATGTATTGTGGAACGATGTAACTAAGAAGATCCGCAATACATTACGCGGTTCGAAAGTCAAAATAATTATTTGCAAAGGTACTATTACGTATCCCTGTCTGAATGAGCGGTCAAAGATAATTGAGGAGGCTCATTGTTCTACGATAGGGGGACATAAAGGGGTGAATAAAACCTACAAACGTATAAAACAAAATTTTTATTGGGAAAATATGAAGGTCGATATACAAATGTACATTCGGAAATGTCTACCTTGTCAATTAAAAAAATTGGTTCGAGTAAAGACAAAGAATCGAATGGTGATCACGGATACTCCTGTACAGCCCTTCGAAAAAATTGCCCTCGATATCGTAGGACCATTTGAACGTACTGAGGATGGGCATGATAATATTTTAACTATCCAGTGTTGTCTAACAAAGTATTCACTTGTAATCGCACTTAAGGATGCAACGGCACGATCCGTTGCTGACGCACTGATAAAGCGATTCATCTGCACTTTTGGGCGTCCTATTGCGATATGCGAATAAAGGAACCAATTTTTATGAGTTCTTTATGAACGCGGGTAGCCAAGCGATCTCGAATTACGCACATTCAAGCAACAGTTTCCATCCACAGTCCCACGGGCTCTCTCGAAGGAGTCATCATGTACTTGCGGGTATTTGAAACAACTTCATATCGCAACATGAACAATGGGATCCATGTTAGAAATGGCCGCTTTCTCTATTATCTTAATACGTCCACGCATGAGCTCGACAGCCAACCATACACACATACGAAATGTTGTTTTCGGAAGGTTAGCCCGCGCCCCACTCGGTGAGCCGTCGAACATCGGCATCGACTTCCAACATTATGCCGATTTATATGTTGATAACACAGGCGACACATCTTCAAGAAATAGCACGCGAGAAGAATCGCTGGCGTTGCGAAGTCTACTTTGATAAAGTGCGAATCCGCAAGATTTTTAAGCTCGGCGATTATATTCTGGTATCAAAGGAGGAAAAAATCACGTTAAAAGATCCTAAAGCCTCTCTCACCAAGATTCTGAAGAATTACGCGATTCCCTTGGACTGGCTTTCGTGGTTCGGAAATTTAATAATTCTCAATCAAGCGAACCGGTCTGGACATCGTCACGAAGAAGACGTAAGTACAGTGGGGCGCATTCGCAACAACACAGCGTTCGAGCGTAAAAGCACTGATTGCTTTCTGCTCCTTGTACTGCATCGGGCCGTCTTTCGATGACTTATTTGTCATCCAAACCGATGCTAGCGCACACTGGCCTTGGGGCCGGAACTGACTCAGAGACCATAGATGGGAGACGAAAGGGTCGTAAGTTTGCAAGGTCGCAGCTCTCACTAACGCGGATGGTAACTACTGCGTCACTGGACGAGATGCTTGGCTGTCCTATGGGCAATTAGGAAATTTCGCCATATGTAGTAGGATACACCTTCAGTAATCACGACCACAGCGAGTTTGATAATGGCTATGCAATATGCGCATCCTAATGGATGTCTTGCAGATGGCGCCTCGAACTACGAAGGCCTATTGATTTCGACTATTTGTGACAGGCAAGGTTCGTGAAACCTGTCCCGGATGCTCTATCGAGGATGATATGAGGACGACGGCGGGTGACGCAGCACCAATCTCCGCCGTCCAGCCCAAAGATGTGCATGGCAAAGACGACTGGTACGACAGGCTAGCCGCATAAGTCTCAGGTAAACCCACCGAGCATCCCGAGTACAAGATCGTCGCGGGACACTTATACCGCTACCGTATCGATCCTACGCTCGAAGATATTATAGAAGATCAAGAGGCTTGGAAAATGGTCTTACGAGCAGATAAGATTCCTCAAGTTTTACGAGAATCGCACTGTGAACCCACAGCGGGACACCTGGGTCGACGTAAAACCTATGAGCGAATCGCGAGATACTTTTATTGGAAAAGTATGTACAAGGACATCAGCGACTTTGTACGCTCCTGCGCCGTCTGCCAACAATGTAAAGTAGAGCAGCTACTACCAGCTGGACTAATGGGCAGACGCAGAAGTTATGGACCTTGGGAAGTTGTAGCCAGTGATATCATGGGCCCCTTCCCACGCTCTACTAGAGGATATTGCTATATTTTGATATTTATGGACACTTTCACCAGGTGGATTGAAGTGGTGCCGATTCGCAAGGCTGACGGTAACACACTCAAGAAAGAACTAAATGAGCGGGTTTTTCTACGCTTTGGGGTGCCCGATATATTTTTGTCTGACAACGGCACCGAATTCCGTAACAAACTGCTCGACCAGTTCCTACGGCAGCATGGCACGGAGCAACATACTATCCCACCGTATCACGCGCAAGCAAATCCTGTGGAGCGGGTTAACCGAACTTTTAAGACGATGGTAACGACGTTTATAGAGAACGAACACAAAAGTTGGGATAAGTTCCTGCCGGAGCTCACCTTTGCCTATAACACCGCTACGCAAGAATCAACGGGAGTGAGCCCCGCATTTCTGAACATGGGACGACATCCAACTCCTCCGCACAATACTAAACGAGCAGAAGAACAGGCCGCTCGGCAAGAAGCGGAACAGCTGGCGCTAAACAAGTGGGAAGAACGAATGCGTAACCTTTTCGATCTGCGACTTATTACGGCAAAAAGAACGCAGCGCGCTACAGAACGTCAGTCGAAATATTATAACGCGAAGCACAGACAAGTCGAATTCAAAATAAATGACTTGGTCTGGAAGCGTAATCGCATTCTGTCATCAGCTGTCCAAGGAATTAACGCCAAGCTGGCTCCCAAGTACGCCGGACCTTTTAAAATCACCGCTCGTTTGGGCCAGAATGTGTACCGACTCGAAAACGAAGCAGGAGAGGTGTTCGAGAAAATCCATGTCGTCGATCTGAAACGCTACCTGGCCGGAGAAGAACCACCCACCGAAGGAGATCAACAGGAAGAAGTCGCGAGCGACACTGCGCCACCGGTAGAAAACCATGTAAACGTGGATGCGCCACGTAAACGCGGCAGACCGAGAAAGACGCGTGTAGTCGTTGCTCGCCACTCGATTAAAGTTACGCGAGCGAAGAAGCTTAGTAGCCCTCCGACGGCTAACGCTCCTCCGACGGCTAACACCCCTCCGGTGGAAACAGGGAAAGCGAAACGCGGACGACCCAAAGGGTCTACAAAAAAACCGGTACCGCCAGTACACGTTTCACCGCGACGCATGCGACCACGCGCGAAAGAAAATTAGAATCGCAAAATTTTTTTTTTTCTCTTTTTCTTTCTTCTTTTCCTTTTTCACATTATACTTTTGCAAAACTCCACTTTTAAAGTGCAGGATAGGCAGGTCCCTAATGAGTTGTTTCTTTCCCCCGGGGCCTTCTTTCCCCAAATAGATCAGACACTCTAGAAGATGAGCAGCACACCAAGGGAAGACGCACCATGGGTAGCCAGAATGGACGGTTCTCAGGCCCTGATCTGGGACAAAACGACCGACCAACAGGGCCGAATCAAATGGAAGCTAGCCTACGTGGACGTCCCTCAACGGGAAACCGAGGCTCCTCCAACCATGGTACCACAAGTGAAGGCAGCAGCAACCGCAGCAGAGAAATGGGCAGAGGTTGAGGCGCGCCTGGCGAAAGCCCGAGCGCAAAAACAAGAATACCTCCGAGCTCAGGAGGAGGCGTTCGGCGAGCTCGACCAGTTCCTGAAAACCTACGGCGAGGAAGGGAAAGCCCTTGCGGGGAACTACCCACAACTCGTCGCGGGCGAACGGGAGCTGCAAGAGCTCGTCGACGCCGAAAAGAAGCGCCGGGCGGAGGCCAGGCGTGCCAAAGCCGCCGTCGCCCAGGCCGAAGAAGAGCTACGGCAGCAGAGGGAGCGGCACGGCAAGGAAACAACAGAACTCCTAGAGCAGATGAGGCGCGCCAAGATCGATGCCGTGCGCGCAGAGGGCTCGAAGATGCCACGGTGTTTTGTCTGTAAGCTCGAGGGGGTTATGCGTGGACGAGAGTGTCCCCGTAGAGAATTCCACGGGAAACACTAATTGCGTAGTCGCCCTGTAGGCAACCACCGAGGCTCGCCCTAAAAAGCTTATATAATACATACACCTTGTAAAGAGACCTGGAGAGTGTTTGCAAAATTATTTCTTTTTCCCTACCAACTTTAAATTTCAGAAAGCAGGACTTGAATGATCGTTCACTGCACAGTTCCAGAAATTAATTTTTTTTGAGTTTTCATAAATTTAGATTTATTTTCTTTTTCTTCTTTTTTCCATTTTATTTTTCCCACATAAAGATATGCATGCTGGTGAGAGATAATTGATGGAGAGCTGATACACCGTTCGGGTATCCAGCGTCTGGAAGGGGGGAATATGACGAGGAACAATGTTAACTCGTCATAACCTCCCCAGCATAAATACCATAATGTATAATAATGTATTACAGCTCTGTTACAGGCAAACGGCGGAGAGTGAAACGGGAGTAAGCACGGTAAGTGGAGAGAGAGAGAGAGAGAGCCTCGCGCGCGTGCCGCGTCTCGCGGAAAGAGATCTCGCGCTACTCCTCGATTAGTAAAGGCGAATAACTTTGTGAGAACGACGTGCGAAGGCTCCTGGTTCACAACTGCAACCCAGAGGGTCCGACATCGATTGCGCCTTGCCCGAGGTCTCCATGCGACTCCAGGACATCCGAGGCTTCCGAGCAATTCCAACCACTCGCCTGCGAAGGAGACGTCCTGGGGCTGAGCCGACTCTCGTCTACTGTAAGTGTCAGCTCTGCATCTCTCTCTCTCACCAGTGCCCTCCCGGTCTCTAACTGCTTCGTTTGTCTGCGTCTCGCACACCCGCGTGTGTGCTCGTGTACCTACTTTTTCACTGAACAATATACTTTACATTTTCTACGCTACTAAGCGTGTTTTGATTGTACACCGGTCCGTAATCCTATTAAGTTCCCCGCCGCCTCCGCGGGCACGCGCATCGCTTCACGGTGCACGTGCGAACAAACTGCAGCTAGCCAAAATACGACCTTGGCAGGTCCACCTACGAACTCGATAAAACCCGAGGAAACGAGACATGGTCTCGATTATTACGCGGTTGTCTCTCCGCTCCGGTAGCTGCACTGCACGCAGCTAACGTCTGCGCGGCTACCGACACCAAGCAGAGCAACCCCGTTATAAATTTCTTTTTGTTTTGCCCTTGCTTCAGGGTCGTTACATTGTCCCCAGAATTGAAATTAGACTTTACAAAATTAACGAATTATTAATAATTAATTGAGGCTTTTTAGCCAATTGTCAAAATCTTCTATTGATTCGAGGGCGATGTCCTCCCGATTTGCTGAAACTCCAGTAGTTTCCAATTCTTCAAAAATTTCGTCCAGGTTGACTTCTTTGCTTGGTTGCGCAGGTAGCGTGTTGACGTTAAACTGGAATTGATGCCTTCTTGAATTGCATCAATTTCTGCTCTGACTTTTTCAATGTTGCCCAACAGCTTCTTCATTTTTTTGCCGTTCTCCTTGCTTTGATTGACAACAAGCTTCTCTTCCTGGTTGGTTTAGGGCTCCTTGTTGAATCCAGAGTCTGAGTGCCGATGGAGTTGGTAAGTGGCCTCTTGTAGAAGTAGAATTTTTTCTTATATCGTTTCGTCCCAGGAATCCAGCAGGAAGAAGAACCTTGAAGAATCCTCAGCGTAGAAAATTTCATCTTGTAAAACCTGGAGTAGATCGTCCTCAGCTGAAGGAGACACTCATTGACATGAGTGCTGGCATCGCAGCGTCCAAAAAGTTCGGTCTGAGTTCCGGTAGACGTCATCCTTGTAGGAAAGCTTCTCAAGAACTGATTAACAACCCTTATTTTGCATACCTTTAATACTCTTTTCCAAGAAAAACTAATTTTTAAAAACGAAAGAGCGCAAGTCTCTCTCCGACGTCCGCGCTTTTAAATTTCAAATCAGAATGTTTTCACACTTTATTTTTTTACGCAGATTTTGTTAAGTAACGCCTTATATCGCTATCTGCCTTTCTCTTTATTATTCTCTTTGTTAATTAACAAATATGTACAATTCGAAATCTATTTTATAATTTCATATGGTCCTTGATAAATTGAAAAGAACTTGGAAATCATTTTATTCTCTAAATCAGATACATTATTCGCTTTTACAAGAACTTTGTCTCCGATATTAAATTCAACGAAAAAAGATTTCTTTTTTAAATTATAATTGCCTGCGCGTTTTTTTGCTTTGGATATAATACGCTCACGTGTAAGATAAATCTTTTGTTCGTGAGGAATTTCATTTTCAGAGTTACTCAGTCTTATCCAATTTTTCCAAGCTCTTTTGGATTTAATACCCATATCTAACTCGATTGGAGTAAAATTAGTAGTCTTATGATATGTTTCGTTAATTATAGTTTAAATAATGTTTATATAACCGACCCAACCTGAGTGTTTCTCACTCGTAAAGGTACGGAAAAATCTTCCAAGTTCTTTATTCACTCGCTCGACAATATTACTTTGAGGGTGTCTTATTGACGAAGAAACTAAATCAATATTATTCTCTTTAAGTTTATTTATACACGCTTTCGCAGTAACTTGTGTACCGTGATCACATGAAATATGTTTTGGTTTACCGTAACATAAAATATAATCATTAAAGATTTTCTTAATAGCCGCAGTACAAGTTTGTTTTCTTAGTGGATATAAAACAACAAATTTAGAAAACGCATCGATTGTAATTAATATATATTTCATACCGCCTCGTCCCGTACCCACATAGCATGAAAGCTTTTTGAAAATGTCTGCTTCAAATCACTGTCAGGAAGGTTGCTAACAACATTACTGTAATATTACTTAAAAACTTTTTGGAAGGTTCTAGAAATATTAATGAAATTTTTTGGAAGATTCCAATAATCTTCCAATATCTTTCAGTATTGTTAGAAAAATTTAGGTAACCTTCTATGAAGGTTTAAGAAAAAATTTGTAGTATCAGATGCATCAAAATTAATTTTTCTATTTATTTAATTCATTTTAAACTTATTATTAATACTTATTATTATTCAGTTTTATTAATTTATTATTCATATTGTATTATTCTGTAACAAAGAAATGAAATTAAATTTTTCACCGGCGGTGAGAATCGAACCTGGATCACCAGCGTGGTAGTCAAACATGCTATCCGTTTACCTTAACAGAACTGTTATGTTTAAAAGTTCAGATCTGATATATTAGCTACCTCAACGCGTAAACTAAAACTAATAATAAATAAACATTAATCAAAAAATAATAATAATGTATGATGATATATAAAGTAACCAAAATTCTAATTACTGCTTGAATTAACTTTCATGAAGATAAATAATCTGAATTACATATGAAATGCGAACGGGAATCTTTGTGAAAAGGTTCAAGAAATATTGCACGAAATCTTTCCTGAAAGGTTACTAGAAGCTTTTGAAAGATTCACTATCACGTTCAGAGTTGAAAATTTTTTTAATTTTATATGAAGCTTACAGAAAGATTGCCGTGACTTTTCCTGGAACCTTCCATGTAATATTATGGATAGCTATTAGAAATGCTAACGGAAATCTTTCTGGAGAGGTTTAAGAAATATTGTACGGAATCTTTCCTGAATGGTTACTGGAAGCTTTTGGTATATTCACTGTCACGTTCAGAGTCGAACATTTTTTTAATCTTATATGAAGCTTGCAGAAAGATTGTAGTGATTCTTCCTGGAACCTTCTTTGTAATATTATGGATAGCTATTAGAAATGGTAACGGAAATCTTTCTGGAGAGGTTTAAGAAATATTGTACGGAATCTTTCCTGAATGGTTACTGGAAGCTTTTGGTAGATTAACTGTCACGTTCAGAGTCGAACATTTTTTTAATCTTACATGAAGCTTACAGAGAGTTTGCGGTGATTCTTCCTGAAACCTTCGATGTTGTATTACGGTTAGCTATTAGAAATGCTAACAAAAATCTTTCGAGAAAGGTTCATGAAATATTGCACGGAATCTTTCAAAGAAAGCTTTTTAAAAGCTTCTTTTAAGATTCTATGTCATGTTTCAAAAAATGATAAATGGAATCTATCGTTGTTATCTTCTGTTAATCTTGCAGGAAGATTTTGAAGTAAGACTTCTAAGTACGATTCCAGAAAGATTAGTTTTAATTTTAAAGTTCTTACAGGAAGCTTCTGTGGGAATCTTTCTTGAAACTTTCGTTGGCAAGCTTTCGTGCTATGTGGGTAGGTAGAGGACCGTAGAAGTCGATAGATAATAATTCGTTTGGAGCCTCTGGAATAATCGATTCCATAGGGGCTGTGCAAGGACGATTTGAAATTTTATTTCGTTGACAAGAATCACAAAAGGCGATTAATTTTTGTGCTTTATGTCTTAAATGTTTTATGTAGAAATCTTTTTGTAGCATACGAACAATCTTTTTGGCTCCGACGTGACCATACATTTTGTGTGTTTCAAGAATAAGAGGCTCTATCATTTCTTTTGGAATCATAATTTTATAACAATTAGATTGGTTTCTTTTATATATGATATTGTTTTCAATTAGAAAAGCTGAATTATTTTTTTTAGAGTGATTCGTAATCAAATTATTCAAATATTCATCTTTTCTTTGTAATTCTGACAACGATTTAAGTTTTTTAATCAAATCATTTTAAAATTTTTGTTTGTTTATAACGGCAATAATAATTTCCCCGGTTTTCTTTTATCTTCCGGATTATAAGTGGGGTGTCGACTCAACATGTCTGCGACGACGTTTTCTTTACCCGATACATAATCTATTTGTAAATTGTAATCTTGGGTTCCAAGAATCCATCGACGTATTCTGTTACCCACGAATTTACATTAAAACAAAAAAATTAACGCTTTGTGATCAGTTTTTACATATATTTTTGCAGCTCGCAAATAAGTATTTAACTTTTGTAGCGCAAGTAACTCTTTTTCCGTAGTGAAGTATGTCACTTCAGCCGCTTTCAAAGTTTGACTAATATAAATTATGACTCGTTCATCTCCGTTATTATCGATTTGCGAAAGTGCAACAGCGATAGCAAAGTCAAATGCATCACAACGTAAAATGTACGGTATCGGGATAAGCGAGACAAACATCTTTTTCGAAAAGTATTTTAATTCGCTCAAAAGCTGTTTGATGTCTGTTTCCCCACTCCCAGTTCTTTTGTTTATTCTTTTTTAATAACTCTAATAAAGGCAATAATTCGTTTGCGTGATTCTTTGTAAATTTCGCGTAAAAATTAATTGTACCTAAAATGGGGTGGTAATTGTTTAATGTTTTTCGGAACCGGATATTTCTTTATCGCGTCGATTTTATTCTCTTGTGGCTTGATTCCCGTAGTCGAGAGGATAAAGCCTAAGAACTTAGTTTCTTTTTTAGTAAAATTTAGAGTGAAATTCCATTTAATTAGGTTTTGGACTAATTTTTCTAAATGTTCTAAGTATTCTTTTTCACTTTTTAACATACATAGAAAATCATCCACGAAATTTAAAATGAATTCTCCAAGATTTTTTGTGACATTAAATAATCCTTGGATTAAAGCAGCACTGCTTATTTTTGTACCGAACGGAACTACTTCAAATTCGCCTATTGTCGTATAGATTGCGAGTCTACCGATAGGATAATGTAAGAGGCAGAACTGTTATTCACGTTAAAAACTAAACTTTAAAACTACTTAAAAAACATCTTAAGGGAATATTTCGAGATCAAATCAATGCATCTCTTAATTAATTTAAATACATTATAGATCTTACCAACGTGTAGACGAATCTTAGCAACTCTTTGAACGACGTCATCGATCGTGACCATATTCCTATCATGTCGTGATCAAATCTGATCCGCAACCACTTGTGATACAGCGGGTAAAGAAGCTGGTACATTTTGATCCTAAACTCTTCGATAATTTTAGGATAACTTACGTCAAAAGTCATAACGTCTATCGGCTTGTTTAATACATTTTAATATGAAGTACTTTCTATCTCATGAATTGGCACAGCCCTTTCATAATAATCCAAAATCGGATGTTCTCCTTGAGATCGCTTTCTTGTCGAAAGGAGTTTTATTACAACACGCAAATCCCTTGACATCTTCTTATAAAAGGTATTCAATATAGTCCCAATCTTGCTAACACTTGTCATACCACTTAGAAGTAAATTCTATTTCCTTGAACATCTTGAGTTTCACGATCTTAAAAATCGTCTGCCCATCTGCAAGAAGAAGCTGATGAAAAAATATAGATAAGGAAAGACATTTGTGATATTTTATCGTCGGGTATTGAATTGATCGTTAATGCACATAACAGCTTCTGCTCATTGAATATCAACTTATTTGTCTTTGCTACATACACGGCTAATAGCTGTATTATAAACAACGAATTTTTTGCCTACCCTCTGGTCATACTGATTTGTAATAATCTTTTAAATATTTCGTTTGATCTAGCTACGACGAAGAAAAACTATTCTTATTTTTGCTTAAATTGTGAACTGTATCTTTATATACTTATTCTTATCTGCAGCTTTATTTTACTTGAAATTCATGTGCTCGTGACTATTCTGGGACGTAGTTTTGTTTATTATCAATATTGCTTTTAACCGCATTTTCAAGCATTCGGGAGGTTATGTGATCGGAAAAACAATAAATTATTTATGTGGCTTCAGTAAATACGCTTAAAAAAATTGCCTTATGTCCTTTAGTTTTATAATTATAGACTTTTTAGGTTAAAATTTTGCAAGCACAAGGCATATTTTGTCGAGAGTTCATCATCTTCAAGCACATCTTACATCTATCTTTACATCGAACGCTACGAAGCGCGTTACCAAGATTTTGTTTTTTTCTCTGCCAGACACCTGGACATCGTCCACCGGAGTCCCAGGTGACAGGCTTATAATCTTCAAGCACAACTTACATCTGTGTATTAAAAGCTGGAATGCTAGTAAATAACAGAGTGCTCCTCTTCTTTAAGACCTTGATAAGCTATCCATAAGCCAAGGCTTCCATTCATTGCGTGACGATTTTGTATCCAAGCGTTTGTAAATCATTGACCAACATTGTCTAATTGGCTTTCTAATGGTAAATGGTTGGCTTAAGTTTCTACCAATGATGTTCTGTATAAATATGATTGTGATTTGTATTTTTAAAGTTTAAAGGGATTACTATATTCTGTTTCATGTATTTGTATGAAATCTTAGAATAGAAATGGATGTTCATTATTGTGTAAGAAGGAAACAAACCGATTACCCCATGCAAAAGTACACATACCGTTAATTGAAATTTTAAATTCGGGAAATTCCCGCCAGTGCTGGTCACAGGTTAATGGGAAACTTCCATGAAAAAATCTATTAGGTCCGTCATGTAAAATATCGAAAAATAATTGACACGTATTTTTTCTTTTTTCAATCAAACGATTATTGACAAAGGTACAGCGGGTTGAAATATCGTGTGACGTCACTGAATCGGACGATATAGATATACTATACACAGTCCGATTCAGTGACGTCATACATTTCTACTCTCTACATCTTTGTTAATAATCGTTTAATTGAAAAAAGAAAAAATACGTGTCGATTATTTTTCGATAGTCTACCTGACGAACCTAATGAATTTTTTCATGCAAGTTCCCCATTGGGGATATCCAGAGCCGACAAGCATGCGCTGGATGCGAGTGGCCGCATTTTGATATAGAGCGCATGCTCGTCGGCCCCAGTTAACAAGCGGCCGGCACTGGCAAAAATTTCTGGAATTCAAAGTTTGAATTAACCGTGTGTGTAATATTAGAACTTATTACAGAATAAGTATTAACAGTGGTTTAGAGGTAATAGCTGAATGGCAATATTGGAGGGTAATTAAGGAGCAAGACTTAAGGGGCTGTTATTGAGGCATGTTTGTAGATAAAATCGTAGACGTGAGCGAATTTCTCCCCTTTCCTTAGTTTTTCACTTAACTCGTCAGTGTGTTGGGGACTTTGAAAATAATCGTCGAGTACTTCCTTCTTGATGCAAGGGCTCAATTTGTTCGTCAATTGATTAATGAATTTATTGCGTAATTCTTCGGTTTCTCGTGCTACCTCGGTTGCCAACAGCTCTAACGATTGTTTTATGACGAGGAACAATTTTGACTCGTCATAACCTCCCCAGCATAAATATGATAAGAAGTATAACAATGTATGACAGCTCTGTTACAGGCGAACGGGAGAGAGTGGAGCGGGGAAAAGTACGGTAAGTGGGGGGAGAGAGAGAGAGAGAGCTCCGCGCGCGTGCCGCGTATGAGGAGATTCGTTTCGACTCGGATAGAGTGAGCGCGACTATCCCGGGAAGTTGAGAGAGTGTTTGGTGTGAGAGCGACGTACGAGTGCTCGAGATTGAGGACGACCACCGAGAGGGTCCGTCAGCGACTGCGCTTCGTCCGAGGCTACTGTGCGACTTCGCTCCGTCCAGGGCTTCCCAGCGACTCCGATCACTCGCCTTCGAAGGAGACGTCCTGGGGCTTGAGCCGACTTTCGTCAACCGTAAGTGTCAGCTCTACATCTCTCTCTCTCTCACCAGTGCCCTCCCGGTCTCTAACTACACCGTTCGTCTGCGTCTCGCACACTCGCGTGTGTGCTCGTGTACTGACACTTTAACTCTATAATATACGTTACTCTTTCGACACTATCCTGTGTGTTTTGTTTGGATACCGGTCCTGAACCTTAGATCCCCGCCGCCTCCGCGGGCACGCGTATCGCCTCTCGATACACGTGCAAATAAACTGTAGCTAGCCAAAATACGACCTTGTCCGGTCCACCTACGATCTCGAAAACATCTGAGGAAACGAGACCCTGTCTCGATTATAGCGCGGTTGTCTCTCTGCTCTGGTAGCTGCATTGCACGCAGCTAACGTCTGCGCGGCTATCAACACCGAGCAGAGCGGCCCCGTTACAGTTTAAATACTGATACTAATCGTAATTACGTTATTTTCGTTCTCCCCTTGAGACGGGGAGTCGGCAGCCCCTGTGTCAGCAACGGTTGCAATTTTAGTTCTCGAATTTTTGCTAACGACGGCGACTTCCAATTCCAAATTCACTATGGGACTAGACGTATCTTGCACACTTTGGTCGTGTAAATCGTCAGACAAATTTAAATTAACTATCGCTTCGTCTATTGCTTTTTCTTCTCCCAATTCTTGGGGGTCATTGTTTGAAAAGGTAATGAGATTCTCCGGTAAAATGGAAGTTGCAAATTGGTTAGAATCAGTAGGTGGCGCAGTCCCTTTATTACCCGGGTCAACTTTCAAATCTACCTGCTCGCTTCTGCTTGACTGCAATAGCGACGGTTGAATTCTAACGGGTTTCGGAGGGGCTTTAGGGTTCGTAATACTTTTGCGCGATGGTTTAGCTGAAATATCGTCCTCGTCGTCTGTTGATTTATTTTCTCTATATGAAAAGAAAGGGCTCTTTTCTATACTAAAATTACTAGATCGGAGTGCTCTCCTCGGTTTGGGACGTTGGTACGGGTTATCTAAATTATACTTCGAAAGTTGATGATCCAATCGTTTGTACCTACGATTTGCTCTTTTCTCGAATTTTGAATTTATAGCGATGTCGTTTTTCTTTGACTTTGCGTATTGATTCACGTTTTCTAAATTACTACTTAAAAGGCTATCGTTTATTTCGAACTTGTAATTTTCGCGCGTCTTCGTTACGTCCTTGTCTCGATTAATCACAGTTGTATCTTCGCCGCTGCTACTCGACATACTTGACTTTTTCGTGTGACTTTCATTTTCTTCAATTTTCTCTCTTGAGTTTGCTCGATTGAATTTCCCTCTCAGCAAATGCGAATAGCGCGTCAAACTTCTTCCCGATCTCAATTTGAAATTCAGACAATTCAACTCTACCTCTCAATTTTGCTTCTACTTTTCCGTCGTCAATTTGGTGTTTTTCGAATGTTGAACTTAATTTTTCTTCCGACTGTTCTAAATTTTCCCTTTTAATGGCCTTTAACAAAGCTCTCAGTGTTCATTTATTTAATTTGTGTCGAAAGGATTGAATACAAGTCGCTAATTAAAGCGATACTACTGTTTTGGAAGGATTGTTTGCAAAACAGGTCGCTAATGAAAGCGATACTACTGTTTTTCAAACTTTTTGGAAGGATTATTTACAAAACAGGTCGCTAATGAAAGCGATACTAATGTTTTTCAAACTTCCTGGCTGCGATGCACCAAAAATTATAAGTAAATAACCTGTTATGTACTAAACTTATGATAGTTGTCACCGGACAGTAACTCTAAGGGTTGTAAATCTTTATAAGCAAGGGCGGAGACGAAGCTCGAGACACAAAGCTTAGCGCCATCGGTACCTGCCTATTTTCGCGATTCCTTTCTGGAAACGGCCTCCAGTAGACGCGGAGAATCTATTCTGGTCTTGACGGGGAGAGCATGGCAATTGCTGAGCGAGGGATAGAGAGTATGAAAAAAGGTGATCCTTTAATATAAGCATTAAGTGCAATGCAGAATAATAAAAGTGCGGCAATTATTGTGAAGTGATATGCGAGAGAGAGAAAGAGAGAGCCCTATACTGTATTTTTAGATTGTAATTAAATGAACTTACCTTTGGTGAATGTAACTGTCGTCAACTAGAGGAAGATCAGGCTTTCTTCCTTCCTTCAGATCGGAGTTATTATACAAATGTGTGTATGAATATTTTGAAACGTAGTTAGCTCTCTCCTCGCTATAAATCCCTTTGAATTCGCTTATAGTGGAATCGGGTAGATGGAGTAATGACTTTTTGGATTAACACTGAACACTCGATTTTCTTAAAGCGGTGCAATTTATTCAAATAATGAAATAGAAATTTTATCACGCACTATGACTCTTAATTTCTAACGATGAAAATATACTTTGTACTATATAAAAAAAAAAGAAACGAACAGGTGTAACAGAAATTTCAGAGGCTGAGAGGCTACTGATCCGAGTAACTGTTCGAACTAGACTGAGCTCCGTTCCTTGCGGGATGATGTGGCTTTAGTAACTAATTTTAATATTGTTCGCTTTCTTTGTCTGTGCCCTTTCCAAAATTTTGTCGTCTTCTATGCTAATAAGAACGAAAAAAACGGAGTCGCGACTGCAGTTATCAGGCTCTCGATGCCCGGCTCTATTGTTCTGACTCGATTATGCAGACCCGACTCTGTCTGTACAGAGGGACTATACAGTGACTCAACATTTACAAAAGCTCTAAAAGTTATCAAATGATAATATATCGGACTCTAAGTTTTACCAAAATCTGCGGACCCGGACTCTGCTCGGGCAGAGCTTCCACGTACTTTATCGTAAGTTGATCCTAGCTAGGGCAGAGCTTCCGCGTGGTGAACTTGTGCGAGAATGTCTGTGGGGCCCGGCGGACCAGGGCCTTATATAATCAAAATCGCCCTAACCGACACCCTCTACGTACATAGGTAGTAGTGAACATTTGTAAATAGCACATCTAATCAGAGAGCTTAGATGCTGCATATTTCCTTATATGGTTTCTCTGGACTCGGGTCTTGTTGCTATAGGCATCTTAAAAGCTATTCTATTGTACTTGTAGCCGTGGTGGGTTTTTTCCTCGCTCCCCTATGTAGAGTGTCTTTCCTCTTTTGTGGGTAGAGTCGCCGCTGTTGACTTCGAGATCTTATCTCTCGATACACGAATGCAAGTGGTCTAGGACCCCTTCTACTTATGCTCGTTAATATGCATGTCTTCTTGTAACAACGACGAAGTTCACGTAAGCTTCCGTCTTTTTCTGCACTCATGACCTCGGTGTAGTATTCTTATTGGTGTTGGGGGCGTACGTGCACTTGCTGTTTGGACGCATGCCCTCTCTTTCATGATGTTTTCGTAGTTTTAAGACGAAGCCCTCCTGCTGGTGTTGTAAATGTGCAGGCGCTCACAGTTCGGACGCGTGCTTCCTTCTTCGGCAGATGCGGATGAAGCTCTCCTTCTGCTGTTATATATGCACGTGTACTCGCTGTTTGGAAGCGCACCTCCTTCTTTTTGGTACTCTTGCAGTCTCAGACGCTATTCTTCTACTAGTGTGTTTGCTGGAAGGTATGTGTATATATTGTTTACAGTGTCACTCGTTCACCCGTATGTATGCGGATCAGTCTCGCGTGATTTTAATTTATACTACGTATTTTCCATAGTCCAGTCTCTCAATTGTTAACTCATACCGTTACTCTATTCCTTATGTCCAGATTTATAAATATAATTATGATTTTTGCTATTAAAGCTATATAAAAGTTTTCTGAGGTTATCAGAAGTGCTTTTTTCGATACACTATAATCTATTATATAAGTTCCGACCCACAGCTAACCCAAGACAAAATTTCACCCGTTCAAAAGTGATCATTTTTGTCAGTTTTGGACGAAAAATGCGGGCAATGCGACAATTCTCCGCTCGCCCATTCTTATTTCTTAGTCAGAACGGGTAAGGGCTCATTCAGAAGTTAATTTGTACTACTATTTACTGAAAAAATGCGAGAGAATGCGGGATATAATATGTTTGAAAAGCCGAACGATTGATTATATTCATTTTGGTTTACCCATCAGTCTCGTACCCAATAGTATTGATGCTAAAAGCCACCTCAGTTTCGATAAAATAACAAGGACGAATTAATTTGCATTAATCTTTGTCTTTTTATACCGCAACACTCTATCCAAACAAATATCTCTATTTTTTCGACAAATAATTGAACCCGAGAAAGTTTTTTCCAAAATAAGCGTTTCTTAGTCATTTGGATTTCGGGACATACTAATGCATTATGGGACATGACAAAAAAGCGACAGTTCGTTATTTTTTAAATATTCGAATATACTAGTCGTTATAAAACTGTCTGTTTCTACGAATAAATACTTTGTTGCATTAGTCAATTAACGGAGTTTACTGCAATTTATTCCTTAGTTTATTTTAATATTATTGTAAGTTAATAAATTATTATTTATGCACTAAGCGTTATTACGATTTACGAACGTACTTTTTTATACTAATAGAGAGTTCCTAATACTTTTTCAGTCTCTCAAGGTTAACTCAGCAATGACAAAACAAAACAAGACTTTTTTATATTATCATTTATCANAAAAAAAAAAAAACATTTAATATATCTTTGAGGTAATTTATTATGCGATACAATAATTCACAATAACTATATTATCAAGTTCTTCATTAGTTACATCTAATTTAATTTAGCAAGATGTAAATTACTTCTATCGGTCTCTACGAGCACAAAAATAATTTTTGAAGCTGCCAGAGCCTTACTGAGGAGTTCACTCTGACAGCTAGAACGAAACGCCATTTGTATTTTATTTATTTTTTAAAGGCTAGATTGCATTACAGATCTCCATTGTGAGAGTATGCAATGCTAAGCCTATATTTCAAAAATTATTTTTGTGCTCGTAGAGACCGATAGAAGCAATTTACGTCTTATTGGATTTTTTCACGAGCGATAGAGTCTCTTTCTATCTAATTTAATTTAGGTATATTGGACACGTGACCATCAAAGTAAGAAAGCTCTTTGATGAATGCAACAAACTGATTCGTAGAAAATGAAACAAAAAAAAAATATAAATACAGTACCATTGATGGTTACAAAATGAATAGAATCAATCGTTCGGCGTTTCAAACATATTATATCCCGCATTCTCTCGCATTTTTAACGGGTGAAATTTTGTCTTGGGTTAGCTGTGGGTCGGAACTTATATAATAGATTATAGTGTATCGAAAAAAGCACTTCTGATAACCTCAGAAAACTTTTATATAGCTTTAATAGCAAAAATCAAAAAAAGAACGAATATACTGAAAAAAAACGAAAAATAACGATTTTCTTTCGGAGGTAGAGACCTTTAAAATTCATCGCACAGCGCCCTCCTTGTAGCTACTTTATTTTTGTATGTATTTAAGCTTTTCAAGGGGTTACAAATTGAAAACTCGAAAGTCGGGAAATTTTGAACCACCCTAGTGGATATATCATGTATGCATAAATGATTATAAATGGTTATGTCTAACGCCTGCGTTACTGCAATCCGATACGCAGATAACACATTGTATATCCAACCGATCGAAACTGTGCATCTGATTGCTACATAGTATACCGAGCGCCGAAAATCAGATCGAGTGTCTTGACTTCTGCGTCAGCACTCCTCGTGCGCGAACCAGAACTGTAAAGCGTACGCGTCAATCCTTAGTGTGGCGAATGCTGATTGGATTACCGCGATCTTTCCTATCTTAATTGCACAACTGCTTGCATCGGCACCGATGCATTAAAAACCCCGGAGCCGATCCACGCAGTACAATTTCATGTATACTCTTCCTATCGGCAACTGGACCTGGTGATTGAATACGAGTGCTGTATTCCTGCTCGCATCGCTTATTGAGTGCTTAGAACCCACTCAAACTCTGTGTGTAGAGTATAGTATAACACTTTGTTACTAGACGTGAGTTGAACGTAGTACTGTAATAGGGAAGGACCGCCGAGCGGCATCTCCGGCGAAAGCAAGTTAAGTAACCTTCATCTGTGCAGTTGACCAAACTTACTCATTGTTGCCACGAGTAATCGTGTAGATTAGACTAATAAGCATCTGTCACACCGAGAAGGAGACTACGTCATCCAGTGCGCTAGTTGATACGATTGTAATTGTGAGTCGCTTTAGTATAATCATCTAAAATTATTCTCAAAACATCTTAGCCAATAAACAATAGAATAAGTCAAGTGAATAACAAAACTCTGTAACATCAAACTGTTTGTGAAGTGAAGTACCCAGGTCCCAATCCAATAAAATCAAACATAACAATTTAGATGATTCTTGTGTTTATTTAATCATAAATAATAATAAATGACTATAGAATACTAAATCCCTAAGAAACCCTTCAGCCAAAAACTTCGTAAAGGTAAGGACTATAAAACATCAAATCGTAGCCACGGACAGCCAACAAAGTCCGTTCAGCCATCACAGCCCGGACAAGTTCCAGCTCGGACAGACAAGTGCCCGACTGAGTGTGAGTGTGGACACAAATCATCGTCCACACGCACGAACGGACACACTTGTATTCAGAAGTAACTACATGCGTCACGAATATTATCGAGTCACGCGTATTCAGTAACAATAAGGCTCTCGAGCCTATGCTAGTTTCCGCGAATTAAATAATTATTTGTAGAACTCGCGCAGCCCGTATTCATACTAAATACGGTCTTTACAGCAAGGCTAGCTTGACGGAATATTTAGCATATCCGAGAAATAAGTCAAGAATTAACAAGCAGCCTATGTTTCAATCTAAACTAAAAACTTCTAAACCCACCTATGTATACCCACCTTATTTATTGTATTTGTTACTTATCGAAACACAAACCCAATATAGTTTACATCAATCGTCTTGGGACTTATACTGAGAGAAACACTCGTTCATGAAGACTGCTTTGCTCACAGTTCTTTAAAGCAGTAGTTTTTCCCGTGAGCGTGAGGATACATACAGGAACTTGAGGTAAAGTTACACAGTATGTCAACTTCACCCTTCTAGTCTGAAGACTGATTGTAACCAAACCTGAAGGCCGGAAATGTAAGAAAACACAATTCAACCACTTGAAGCTTAGATTCGAGAAAAAAAACCGCTGCTAAGTCATTGGCACTTAGCTTCCTCCTATTCTGCTAGTGGAAGATAATTACATGGGACAATCAACTCATTCTTTGATTCAAATATTCGCTACTATTCGATACTAAAAGGATAGGTTAGGAAGACACTTGTAAGGGAGGGGAGGGGAGTAAGACTTTTTCACAAAAAAATTATTTTTCACGATTTCTACATACCCACAGCCGCCTTTCAGATCCTTGACGTTGTTTTCTATACTCCCATGATCGCCTTTTAAAATTTTAAAGCCTATTTCAGCACTCCCACAGTCGCATTTTAGACCATCGTAATCGTTTTCTGTATTCCCACAGTCGCCTTTTTGACCTTTGCAATAGATTTCTACATACCCACAGCCGCCTTTCAGACCCTTGACGTTGTTTTCTATATTCCCATAATTCGCCTACTTAAAATTTAAAAGCTCAATTCAGTAACTCCACAGTCGCCTTTTAGACCCTTCTGTATTCTCACAGCTCCTGGGAGAGGCGTCTCACCGGAGATCCGCGTGGGACTGAAGCCCTGAGCTCCTTTTTTTTTCTTAAGACGCAGAGAAGCGCGCGCGTCAGAGAAGGGGAAAATATTTCAACCTTATGGGTAGCAGTCTTTTAGTTACACTATTTGTAATATATTGTATAAATCATGATCATAATAAAAGCAAAAATATTTTTCAAATCGAAAAATGCCCATGAAATGGTCATAAAAAGTCTAAATCTTAAAGAAAATTTACTCGAATTCAAATCAGAAAACAATATATGCACGTCCAATCTTATTACGATCGATCACGTATGTTCCAGAATTATAGACATATACGTACGCACGGCATGCATGCACGCACGGCACGCACGCCACACACAGGACAA
>CM053171.1:11442303-11458087 GCA_012977825.3 Pteromalus puparum
TTCGTGATGGAAACAGTGTAGACTGGTGAGTAAATTTTTAGCCGACATTATGGTTTACCTTGTATCTAACTATTTTCTATATTCACGGGGATTCAAATTTCCATTTCCATTTATAGCTAAGGTGATGTTTTGTTATTACGTCCACTCAATAGGTTTCCCAGCTTCGGTTTAAAAATCGATCCATTCTTACATATCTTCTTGCACATCTGAGTGCGACCATTGTTGGCCCAAGAGCCGAGTTATTGTTGCTAACACTATTATATGTAAACTTGGATTATGGGAACAATAATCATAGCTTTAGCAACATAAGACTAAGTGATAATATCAGCCAGTTTTCATGATTTCATATCGAATTTGGGACAATGACCAGTGAGAACTGTAGTAATCTTTTAGCGCGACATTATTACTTGGTTTTAACTGTTATTTTCTCATGATTTTAGGGGATTAAATTCTCATTTGAGGAAGATGCTTTTTATTACGTTCCGTCCAACTTAGGTTTTAGCCCACGCGAGTCCGCGGTCTAAAATCGCAAATTACTTTTTATACTCAGTAAAAAATATGAAACAGAGTCAGTCAATCTATGAAGAATCTTGCCCAGGGGATAATACAGTAGACTAAATTATGCTTCCTTTTGATACACTATTGATGAATATATCTGCTCCTTTCTCTTATCATTATAAAATAAGCGAACGTGTTATATTTTTATTCAAAATTAGAAAAATGGCTTATAATGATGGCCATAAAATGGTCAGATCAATAAACAAAACTGACCTAAATTTCGAGAAATGTTAAGAACAAAATATTGCCAATGTCAAATTTTATTCGATCGCGTCGCATGGTCCCAAAATTATGGCGGTATACGTACACGACACACACACACACACACACACACACACACACACACACAGCCATCCGCACGGACATTTTCTAAAAACGTATGATTCGTACTCCAAACACCTCCAAATGCGTTTCCACGAAGTATTAGCAAAACTGAAAATTTTACTATTACAAAGCTTCCTCTTGAGGAGGAAGCAAAAAATCTTTTATTTCCATGATTGATGATTAGTCAACATCTGGGAGCGCCGCTCGGAAACTTGACGCCTGGTATATGTAATCGTAATAGACGTTGTTCCCGACACATTTCTTGGCGTGGGAGTGCTTTACACCAAAAACCAAGCGCACCAAATTTGGGCGCGTCTGCAGCATGCACGACGATCGAAGAGTATCGATCGGGGCTGTATTGCCTCTCCCCCCACCAAAGTCGATAATTGGAAAGGCGCGGGAATAGAGCAAAAAGACTTTATGTGACTGCACGGAAACGGGTGTGTGTATGTGTACATGTGTGTAAGCATATAAGTGTGTGTGCATGTGTGTATAAATAGAATTATGTTAAGGTGTGTAAGATGATGCTTCTTTATCTTTTAAGAAACAAAGGCGCATCGAAGAAAAATTGTTGTAGAAGTAACCATTTTCTTGTTCATTCTCCACCGATATCTCATCGAGAAAAGTTCTGTGCAAAATAAAAATGATTCGAAAGCTAAAATATTTCCGAGATTTTGCTTAGGTGCAGCTACTCGTATAGCACCTACAGACGTTGATGAGATCTTGCAAGTTGTCATTGGAATATAAAGAGGATTTTTTTAAGAGATGGATCCGTCATAGTCCTGTTAAGTAATGATTGAAATCGCATCTCGACAGCTGCGTGGAATAAGAACGTATCTTGACTCTTTTTTTAAATTTTTTTATAAAAGTGATTCTTGAAGCGAATCCCGAGATCCAACGTTGTTAAAGTCTCCACCAAGATGTCCGATGTCCTCAAAGCCGCCACCGAGATAGGACATTCTCCAAGCTGCCGTTGAGATATGACCATCTCGATGCCATCGCTAAGATACTTTTGCTTCCTCCAAGAGGAAGCTTTGTCCCTATATAAAAAAGTCATGACCGGATGAAGTGAAGCCAAGAATGCGTCAATATGATTGGCTCGTGTAGTGCGCATGCGTCAAAAGTATCGTTAGAATTTTTTGATTTGTTTTTGATTTCTAAAATTGATCCTAATACAAAGAATGTAATATATTACTATAATACATATCAATAATTATTAGTTGTGTATTTATAATATTCTATTGTAAATATTATCATTGTTACAAAAAGTGACATGATGTGAACGTTGACACGAACTGAGTTGAGACATAACCTTAAAATTTTAAAAGGTAGTTGGTGACGAAACCGCGGCAATTTTGAAATTTACATGAGCGCGAAATGAATCAATCATATATTGTAAAGTTTGATATATTTCCGTAATAGAAAACAAATATTAAAAATATCAATCAAGCATTTATATTTCATTTAATAAGTTAATGAATTAATATTCTACTACAGTGCGCGCAGCGCACTGCGCCAAGTCTAGTAATAGTAAAATTTCTAGTTTCGCTTAAACCTCATAGAAACATGTTTTGAGATGTTTGAAGTTCGAATCACGTGTTTTTAGAAAATGTCAGTATGGATGTGCGTGTGTGTGTGTGTGTGTGTGTGTGTGTGTGTGTGTGTGTGTGTGTGTGTGTGTGTGTGTTTATATACCATAATATTTCTGGAACTACTTCGTCAATATCAATCAAATTTGACATGCATATCTATTTTGGGATTCTGAATTCGGGTATTTTTGTATTTTTTCAATTACTTTTTTTATGGCCATTTTTTGATTTTTGAAAAACACTATTTTGAATTTTTTTCAATCATCCCATTGTTACAAACAATTCAGCTAAAAAGCATTTGGCAGAGAACAAAATCACCTACTTTTCCCCGTTCAGTCCTCTATGGACCGCTCCGTTTGGCAGATAAAGTAAAAAAGGTGATTTTTATTCAAAAATTCATATCTCTAAAACTAAACATCATAACCTCACAAAAAAAATCATGTCTATGGGTCATGTGTTAAACTATATTCCATTAAAATTTCAAGTGATTTGACTACGTATTTTTTCAGTAATAAATCGAAAACAGAAAAAAATAAGTTTTTTTGTGCCTCGATTACGGGCATAAAAAGGCCTTATTAGACTTGAGATTTTGGAAAAAGGTAGATATTTTATGTGTTTTGGCTAAGTTCATTGCACAGCTTTAGAACCCCTATGGTTCTTAAAGTATCAAGGTTTTAATTTTTTTTTGAAAATTTTTTGATTCTTTAGATCTCTAAAACAATGAAGTAAATGCTTCATAAATTTTTTCGGTGATTTAATATAACATATAATGTTCTCAAGTAAAAAGCTGAAATGAAATGTAAAAACCGATTTTTTTCAAAAGTCAGGATGATCTGCTCTTCAAAGAACTAGCAGAAAAATGCTGATAATATTACAAATCCATTGTAATCCAATTTCTGCACGATGTTGCTTTTGCGACAGCTTGAGTGAGACGACACCAAATACTTCGATTCACTTTTTTTTTGCAATTATTATTTTTATTGCCACACATTTCTCCATAGCAACTCGTGTCAATATTCCTTTTATGTTATTGTCATTAAATCTCATGTCGCGTGGGGTAGCGAGTTTGAGAGTTTTGGTTTTATATATCTTCAAAATTAAACGATTCTGCAACTTCGCTATTTTAGAGATTTTGATCGGATCTTTCTAATTATTATTTATCTTTTGCAATAAGAAAATTGCTTCTATAGCAAAATAAATAAACTTGGAAATATTTAAAATAGCATTCACATACTGTATTTTGAAACAATATTTTATGTATTAGAACAATAAATTTTGTTGGAGGAAGCTACGTGCCAATGAATTAGCAGCGGTTTTTTATTCCACTCACCCGTCCATCTGTAAGCATTGCTCGGTAACTTGATTCCTAGGCTAGGACAAAGTAGAGGATGTTGTTGTCAGTTCATTGGGACGACAACATATAACCTAACTGTATTATGGATGATAGTGGACCTTAATGGCGTCTGTGATTGCAATCTAAATTTGGTGACTAACCTCGAGTCCAGAACTACCTCACAGATGTTGATCGCTATAATAATAAATTTTTCCTGTTTTTGGAAGATATTGCTGAAGCATCGCCATATGCGTAAGGACTAAAGTTTCAATAAAGAAGTCCACTATCAATACCACTAGTGCTCTAAATTTCTCTCCTTCTCCTCTATATTTGGAGTCACAGTATTTTCGCCTCCTAATGTTCGACAGTATCGACAGTAATTTTAATTTACTTATTACTAGTGGCATTTAAGTAAATAAGATTAGTTTTTAACTTTTAATTTTTGCAAAAAAAAATTTAGCTTTGGACGGCAAGGAAAAAGTACATAATAGTAAAACATGGTTGCTCCTTGCATGTGCATACTAATCACATTAAGATCTACCAAGCTTTGGGCTGGTGCGCAAGGAGCACTCGTGTCGCAAATACCGTCGAGGTGACGATCAGAATCAGCTCTGGCTATCTCAGTGTCTCCGCCACAGCGGACCGCGGAGAGTGGCTGGATCCTGTCAGCTTGGCCATGCTAGATGAATAAATTTGGAAACAGGGATATACGCATCAATAATAATTACTCTCGTGATTCTTTGTAACACTGTTTCGCCCAGGGTAACGTTTATTCAGTTACTCCAACAAACTTTACATTCGCTCGACCGGCGTACAGTCCGAGCTGCACATACAGGTATATGTGTGCCCGTGTTCGTGTATCGGTGTAGTGCGCCGTTTGCTGAGGCCTACTTGATGAAATAAAGTGGACACGGAGAGGATTTTATTATTAGAGAAAGATGTGTGATTAATTAGACTTCTTCTATGTACAACTACAGTTCGTGGCTCCTGTCGCTTCGGGGCGGTCTCGCCGTGTGTGTGTATGTGTGTGTATGTATGCCTAAGTGTGCGGTGTGAGTATATCTGTATGTACTGGGCACGTGCCGCTGTGGTGCGTGCATATGCACTGTTGCAATAGCACATTATGCAACAAGGGACTCAAGTCGATAATTATTCCCGCGGGTGGGTTTACTGCCCGAGCAAAGCTAGGACAGTAATCACCCGAGGGAATAATCGACTTTAGTCCCGTGTTGCATATAGAACTTTATTCACGACTTAACTGTGTAGCCACTTTAATCCCTTGAAAAGTGGGGGAAAATTTTCAAGTTTCTAAAATTAAATATTTTTTTCATTTTTTCAGAAAATTAAAATTTTCAAAAAATTTCTAAGAAATAAAAAAAATTTTAAATTTTACTTTATTCCTGCAAATGAGGGACAAGTTATACAAGAGATTGTCTATAGGGAAGTGCACTAACACGTTTTAAATGCATATTCTGAATAGTTCATAAATATTATTAAATGTATTTGATGACCTATTTATTTATTTCTGGATTTATTTTACTTACTTTATAATCAGCTGCCTCCGTCAACTGTGCACTAATTTCTCTATTTTTTGTTTTTTCTTCAGCGAGCTGTATATAGAGCCGATCCTGTTGTTTCATTAGCTTTTTGATTCTGTAAAAATGCACAAAAAATAATAAGCATTATTGCATCTTTAGACAAATGATAATAAAATTTTCATAAATACAAATTTAAGATAATTTTACCGTGAAATGGCCTCATCTCTTTCACTTTGCAATATTGACTTGACGCGTACACTATCTTCTTGAAGGCTTATTTTCCTACGCAAGAGGTCTAAATGCAGATCGCGCCGTTGAAGCTGTTCTCGCAACGTTCGTACTCGTCGTTGAAGTTGGTAAACGACGGATGTCTAGATTAGATTTTAATATATTCATTCAGTGATAAGAAGTAAAAGGTTAATTTCTAATTACTCAATCAAGAAATGAATTTGAAATAATTCTTAATTAAAATTACGTGATTTTGAGACATTATTCAAACTTTCTTCTGTGAGATAATTACATTACGGAGGGCAACTATGTCGTGATTAATCGTAATTTCGTTTTTTTATAATTTGTTATAAACAAAATAGTACTTTTTATTGTTTGATATTTTGTGGAGCAAAATCGGGATTTGAATCGACTATGAAACCCCTTTGAATAATAAGTTTGTAGTTGCAAAGGGTGGATTAAGGGGGCACACCACCTTTAAACTCTGAAAAGAAACTTCTTACAAAAAATAACAAAAATAAATTATAATTGTTATATAGTTTTTATACTAATATTAGGTTATATTACCTGTATTTTTATCATGGTAAATCCATATTAGCACCTACTTACCCATGGTGACTCTCCGTATACTGTTTTGAGCATTTTGGGACTGTCCGTAGGATTTCATGTGACCACATGGTTGGATCGGGCTAAAATTTTAGAAGAATGCTTTGTACACTTGTACTTTTGGTATGAATAAAGGGATTTTGATTTGGATGCTTAGAAAATGTTTAACAATAAAAATACTTAATTTTTGGCGTTTTTAACCTATTTATGCCACGTTTTTTTTTCATAAAAGATTTTCTAAGCATTTAAATCAAAATCCCTTCATTCATACCAAAAGTATTAGTGTACAAAGCATGCTCCTAAAATTTTAGCCCAATCAATCCATGTGGTCACATGGAATCCTACGGACAGTGCCAAAATGCTCAAAACAGTATACGGAGAGTCACCATGATTAATTAGGTGCTAATATGGATTTACCATGGTAAAAATACAGGTAATAAAAAAAAAAAAAATGGTTGGCTTTTTTCGAACTCGAAAGTTCATGGCCTCACAACGTATCGTGTTGTGTTTCTAGATGAATTTTAGCGTTCGAAAGTTTCCAGGGTAGGCTCATCACACCTACGCCTTTCTCAAACCCGGTGTCGTGAGTAAGATTTCCATCGGATCTGAAAAAACTGATCGCCCTGATGGGGGCTCGAACCCACGACCCCTTGACCGGGAGGCAGGTGGTTTACCACGGAGCCATCGCCGGTCTAAAAATACAGGTAATATAACCTAATATTAGTATAAAAATTATATAACAATTATAATTTATTTTTGTTATTATTTATAAGAAGTTTATTTTTCAGAGTTTNCCCCCTTAAAAGGGGGGGGGGGTGAAACCCAATTTTTACCGACCGAGTCGATGGTGTGAGTGCTCGGAGGAAAATTAGTTGAAACTAAATAAATACAACGAATTTCGGAAAACCAAGACATCATTGCTCTCCGTCTGGGACCCATCTAGCACCGTGCAAAGTTTCAAATGAAAATATGAACGTTTTATAAATGGCATTCGATCGAAAATTAGTAGCTGCAGCGTGCATACTCTGGAAATTTTGTTCGAATGCCATTCATTTATGCGTGCTTCTTTTATATAATCACTTGAAAATTTGCACAGAGGTAGATCATTATTAAAGGGAGGGCAATGATGTCTTGAATTTGTACAATTTGAACAAAACAAAAAAAAAATAGTTTTTTTATCATCGAAGCGACGCCGAACAGCTGATCGTTGGCTCTGGCCGTGGCTCTGGCGAAGCGAGCTCGATGACTGCGCATACATTGTGCGCATCTATCTGGCGTCTATCTCGCGGCCGGCTGTCAACGACACGTTCACGCACCTGCTTTCAATGCGTGTCTGGATGTTTTGAAACGACCTCCGTTTACCGAGATGTCTTGTTCCTGTGGACCTGTGCTTTTCGACGACGTGATGCAGAAGAGATAGTTATTATAATTATCTTCAGAAAAGTGTTGTGGCGCAATACACGTAAGTTGTGCTTTGAAGCAGTAGTCTTGCTCGCGGATCGGCTGTTCCGGCTCTTCATTTCTAGTGTACTAAGTGCTGTGCAAAAAGTGTAAAACAGTGATGCCTCAAAATTGCAGCCACGATGTGACGTGTGAGAGGCAATCTGTCAGGGAGTAATGCAGTAGGGAAAAAAAAGTAACGCCAGCAAGAAACTTGAGCTTCCGCTTGGAGGTTATCCCTTGTTTTGGTGTCTACTCCTGTTGCTGCTGCTGGTGCTCTTGCTGCCTCCCCTGCTGTGTTTAAATTTTCAAGATTCATTCTACATGAGGATTGACTATTGTGACTGTTTGTGCTGCTTTAACGGCTGTGCTGATTCCTTCCTCCTACATCTAACTGTCTGGATGAAGATTTATCAAATTCATCATTACTCAAGGTTCACAACAGATATTTCTGTATTATGTGCAGTGAAATGAGTAATTACGTGGTTGTGTCATCTGTTTTTATCCATTTTAGGTTAGCATTGATGGTTACAGATAAGGCGACTGGAGCTGGATCAACACTGTCTGGTGCTACTGATGTTGGTTGGCGTTTCTAAGGCTTCAGTTATCTGCAAACGACTCTGAAGCCAGGTTTACGCTCTCTGGTGGTGCTGTTTGATGTTGCTGGAGTCTTCAGTTATCTGCGTCTGGTGCCACTGATCTTGATTGGCGTTTCTGAAGGCTTCAGTTACTTGGAGACGACCCTGAATCCAGTTTCACGCTCTCTGGTGGTGCTGGCTGGCATTGCTGTAGGTCAAAGGACAACCTTAAAATCAGATTCACGCTGACTGTTGGGCATGTTAGCATTACTGGCCCATTTCATTCATCTGATGTCGACCCTGGAGGTAGAATCACACTGTCTGGGATGGTTAGCGTGCTGGCCTCTTCCAATCAACTGAAGACGAACCAGGAGCTGGAACCACGTTGTCTGATGGACTGGTTAGTGTTGCTGGCTTCTCTTAATCATCTGTACACGACCATGGAGTTGGAAGTTGCTAGTATACGTTCTACAGCTGAACGTCAAGAGTCCGTCTAGTACAGAGTCCAGTGCTGCTGGAGTTACTGGTCCAGGGTGTACTCCAGCTGCACATTCAGGGGCCACTACTGCGACTGCTGTGTGTGCAGCTTTTGCTGCTTATACTCATACAACTTTTGCTGCTGCTGCTACTCGAGCTTGGTCAACTGCTGCTGCTGTTATACGTGCACCTTCTACAACAGTTGTATGTTCAGGATTAACTCGATGCTTCTTTTGGTACATCTCCGGTTATATGGCTAATTAAGTAGCTTCTGACGCTACTTCTAAAGCTTTTTGCAGGCCAAAACTTTATCGTATGTCTATATGATGATATAGCACATCAATATAAATTTAACTTTTCAAGATTTGTGTGATTAAACATTGTATATCTCAAACCTCATGTATCATATACACTTGAAACTTGATATGCATGCCTGTATTATGTATTTCAACATATTTATACAGTTTAGTGACTTAAGTGTAACCAAAAGATCTACTTTTTTGAAAACACTTGCGCCAAAAGCGTATAATTAGAATGAACTAGATCTTCTGGTTATACTTAAATCACTAAACTGCATAAATATGTTGAAATACATAATCAGAGCTTGCATATCAGAATTTAAGTTTGTACAATACACCACTTATATACATAAACTTAGTTTTTAAAAATTTTTGTAAAAGTGGTGCATTGCATTAAATTAGTTTTTGTAATAAGAATGGCGTGTAGTCGAAACACGTGTGTATATGCGAAATACATAACTATTTGTAATAATAAGAATGGCGTGTAGTCGAAACACGTGTGTATATGCGAAATACATAACTATTTGTAATAATAAGAATGGCGTGTACTCGAAACACGTGTGTATATGCGAAATACACATAACTATTTTTGTAATAAAAAGATGCGTGTAGTCGAAACACGCGTGTTTGTTTATAATAATTATTTGGTCGCCAGACGGCGCCAGAGGTGATTATAAGCACCACCTGCATTACCGGCGCTGGGCCGATAAAATCGCAGAAATGGGTTTGACACCCCCTTGAGAAATTAATTACAATTTGTAACAAGCATGATCTTACTTGCTCTTGGCATTTGTCGATTTAAGTAACGTTAATAAAAGTTACTTAAAATTTTTAACTTTTGTGAATTTGTATCTAGTGAATTCACTACTTTTGATAGTTAGTTTTAAAAACCGCTGCCAATTCTTTGGCACGTAGCTTCCTTCAACCTTATGTATCGCTTTAATATCTAAATTGTTTTTACTTCATATATAATTCTATAAAGTTTTTATGCTTTTTCGTTTGATGGATAAAATTATTTCGAAATAATTATATTACATAATCAATGCGTAACTGAAAATATTGTTTTTAAACGATTTAATAAAAACAAAAAACACGAAAAATCTAGCGATAATCTGATGTTTAACGAAAAGTTCAAAATTTATTTCCGAGATATAATGATAAGGATAATATGTTCGCGAACTGTATCTAAAATCCAACTAAGTGATGAAAATCGCCATGAATATACGCCACATGCAACTGCAATATCTATTATTCTAACGATTAATAAACAATAACAGCAAAAATGAGTCAAGTATTAGATTAAAATCCATTAATGGAAACTGAATCGAAGAGATCACAGTTTTCAGTTATATAGAGTATACAGGGTAAGAAAACAAAATTTTGAAGCTTAATATCTTTAAAACTAAATGGTATCATAAACAACCCAAAGAAAGAGATAAAGGTGCTATATAATGCTAACTTGTGACGAGACGTAAGTCTTGCACATGATGTAAACAAACACGGCTCCGAGTCAGTCAGCTGACGCCAGCAAGCGCGCGCGCAGCGAACAAAGGCGAGTCCGCACGAAGCGAAGTGAGCGCGCGCGCGCACCAACCGAAAGGCCAGTCCGCACGAGCGCGAGACTCTACTAGCAACTCAGCGGAGACGCGCCAGGCGGCGCGAGCGGCGCGCCGCGAACACGCCTATATAAAGCGGCCCGCGCGGCATAGCGGGCAGTTCTACTCGAGTTGAACTCCTGTCGGCATCGTGCGCACACGTTACCGAGAGGAACAGCTAGAGAGGATCGACGCCAACAACGTCGGCTCGTGAGCACACGTGACGACACTGTTGACGAACCCGAAACTCCGAGTTGCCGTCGTGCGCACACGAGACAACTAGGAGTAGCCGAACAGCGCCGAGTCTCCTCTACGTGAGCACACGTAGTTGATACTCGACGTTGCCACCTGCCCCCGAACATCCGTCCCAAGGGACTGGTTGTTTTTCCCAGCCACCGTGAGCACACGGGGCTGAGAAAATAGCTAAAGCCCCGCCGACGATTCCCCAGGTCGTGAGCACACGTCCTGGTGAAGCACCGGCCTACTCCTGTCCGTTCAAACCCGACCACCCGCCGACCTCTTGAGATTCGCCTGGTCACTGTGAGCACACAGGACCAGGAGAAGAACGAGACGAGCGACCTCGATTCGTAGAGCCGTGCGCACACGACTCCATGGAGTCGAGGGAAACCTAACCTCCGAAGACCCGTCGTTTAACCCGAACCCGTTTCACCGTACGAAACTCCGATACCGCATCCGTAAAACCGATAACCGCACCGAAACTACGTAACTCCGGCAACGACGTGTTAATGTACCGTAAACCGCTATAGATTAAGCTAAACTGTTTGTAAAGGCGAAATATTCTAAATCACCGCGATTTCGATTTCTGTTACAGATGGAGACTCATAATTGATTTATCAACTTGTTAACTTAAATATTAGAATATATCTTTATTATTATTATTTGCATAAACAAGTCTCTTCAATTAACCTTTCCCAATAATGTTTTAAATTATATTTTGTGGTATTAATTCTATTAACGATACTTTTAGTTTGTCAGATTCTACTTCTAGGTGATTGATATGTATGCAAAGATCTTCGATTTCTAAGTTCAAGATTTTGCTTCGAAGGTTCGAGATGATTTTACTGAGTTTTTGGTTACCAAAATCGCTGCAAAAAATTAGATGGTTCAAGTTACTTGCAATGTTGACGATGTGCGAAGGCTGAGTGTCCTGCATTGAAGTAGGAACTGACGTTGAGATCTGGCTCTTATCAAGTTTTGTTGTGTTGAGACCCACTTCTTTAGGAGTTAAATACGGAATTTACTTCACAAATGAGGATTTGGAGTTTATCGCTTACAGCGTACTGCTAAAATATTGCAATGAAAAACTCAAGTTAAAAAAAAAACTTATACACCCGTGATAGACAAAAATAATTTTCTGCAAAACCTTGAGGAGTACCATAATAAGTCGCAAAATGGAATTCAGGAAACGAGAGCTCATTTTGAAAGGGAATTGTATACGCTTTATATGGATAGGCTTGTGAAAAACTATATTAACCAATGCGAATTGTGCCTAGAACACAAGTATGATAGAAAGCCTTATGAAACAAGAAAATATGGGCCCATTATCGCCAATAGACCATTACGGCACATACATATGGTCATTTTTTATGTTGGAAAGGAAAAGTTTGTAACAATAATTGATATTTCTTCAAAATGAACCCAAGCGTATCATTTACCAGATGGAAACGCTATAACAGTACTAAACGAATTAAGGCATTTTGAAATGCATCGTAATTTTCCAAATACAGTTACTACGGATAACGGAAGTAAATTTAATTTTACAGTATTTGAGGAATTTTGTCTAATACACAAGATCGAATATTATCAAATTACAATCAATAGACACGATCAATCAAATAGATAGAGAGATTACATTCAACTCTAAAGGAAAACTAAGTATTTAAAAAAGACTAAGAAAAATGTCTTCTTAACAAGAAAATGATGACAGCCCTGAGGATGACGTAATCATGATAATTTCAACGATACTCGTAAGAAGCGATGAAATTAATCTTGATGCGACACGTTTTGATTATCAGCAAGGGATTGGGAGGATTACGAAAAATTATCATCATGTACATTTTTATATAAACACATCGTCGTTAAAGAACACCTATGGCAGAATTCTAACCGACCACACTGTACAATCTTCTAGAAAAGAACTTAAAATCTCAAGCCTCTAAACGGAAGCCAAATAATTATGTGAGATTTATCAGGATTTGCAAGAAATAGCGCCATTTGGCGGGAGAAGAAAGAGAGGATTGATACAAAGAGTAAGAAAAATGATTAAATATATATTTGGAAATTCAGATTCTGATGATTTAGAAAAGATTAACAATTATTTGGAAAATTTTGAGGAACAATAGAATAAAGATATTGCAGTTTTAAATAAATCAATAAGTTGCATGAATTAAATTAGTAGAACGATTAATGATAATAGCAAAATAATGAACAAGAATTTACACGAAATGTTATGACAACTCTCAACGACCAAACTACGCGATTCAAATTATTTGAAACTGTTAAAACTCTTATTATGCAGAAACATCGCTTTTTGAATTTATTAGGAAAGATAAAAAGTTCATTCGTTTTTACCAAAGAAAGGTTTAATTTATAAATATTAACCCACGAACAAATATAAAAAATAATAGCTATTTGTTAGAACTTTACCCTTAAATTAGAGTTAATATCACATTATCATAATCCGTTAGACTTTCGATTTGCTCAGGGATCAGTCGTAACTATCCATGATTCCATAATCTATACAATCAAAATTCCTATTCTTAATTCCATTTAATTCACCATATTTCAAAGACTTCCTGTAATTAACTAGAATAACCAGCCGGAGATCATAATCATACCGTAGAAGCTGGATGGGTCAATAATAAAATTATTTTCAAGGAGATGTCAGTTGATATATCAGAATGACTATATATGTTATCAAATTTTCGCGGACGATTCCGAGGCAATGATAATTTCAGCAAATGCACCTCTTGCATTAGCATACCCACTTTCGAATAACTTAACACTGATATCCAACAATCATCAAATAAAAATTAACAAAAACAGAGCCACAATTTATGGAACAAAAATTTTCGGAGGGAGTAATCTGCTAATACAGGAATACCAAGTAGACGACAATCTTGAAGAATTAAAGACCCCAGAAGTTCAACCTTTGATCATTGAAACCCATCAGCGAAGATTTGAGCCATTGAAAACTCACGTTGTACCCACAATGGACGCACTAATATTCACAAAATTCACAAGGAGTGCTGCAGTATAGGAAGCTGCAGTATAGTACTGCAGTATATTAGCTCCAACAAGAAACTTGAGTTTTTGCTTGGAGGTTATCCTTTGTTTTTTGGACTACTCCTGTGGCTGCTGCTCCTGCTCATTCTGTTGATGTGCTGATACATTCTTCTTGCAAGGCGATGTCTGGATGAAGATTCATAAGATCTACGACTGGTTTTCCTTTGTTCTTGTGTTCATTATATTTACAACAAATATCTATTTTGTTATGTGCAGTATAATCAGTGTGATTTTGTGATCTGTTTTTTAGAGTTACATCAGTGTTGTAATTCCGATGCCTTCCAAGATCACCCTGGACTGGATTCACTTTCTCGCTCTAGTGGTACTGGTTGCTGTGCGTCCAGAACGGACGGGTGGGTGCCTATCACCACTACACAGCGCGTCCTCAGGTTGCGGATAGAGGAACGGCCCCTGAGAAAGAGGTTAGCTGCGAATAAATCGAATAAGCAGCCGCGGACAGCCGATAGACCCGGGCGTGGGTGTGATGAGCCCGCACTGGCGATCGAACGCATTCATCTAGAAACACTACGCAAGCACCACAACAACGAACACTCAACAATATTTCTTATTTCACTTTCTCTTCCTACCTAACTATGTCTATAATCTATCTCTTTTAGCACACATGACAAAAATCCTGCTGTCGTGGGGAATGCGGGAGCGATGACAACTGCCCCGAAAGGGGATGTGTAGAATGATTCGCCACCTGGTCTTACACGGCAACGAAGCCAGCGTAGGCGCGCTGCCTTGCAGGGGGGCGTTAGGATACGAGCGTGATTCCGTAGTGTGTCCGACGATGAGCTGACTCCGTCCTCATCAAAGTCGGAAAGCTCTCATACTTAGTTCTAGAGAGGTATGGGAGTTATCACCTCTAGAACGGATGATTCACCTGCGATCGGAAACAGGATCCAAAACGCGTGGGTTTCACTTACTATCATGGCTCAAAAAAACCAAAACCAAACCAAAATCAATAGGGACTTAAAGGTAGGAACGTGGAATGTGCGCAGTTTATACAGAGCAGGGGCGTACCGGGAAAGCTTAAAAGAGGCTGACGGGTACAATCTAGACTTAGTAGCTATACAAGAAACTCGGTGGCAAGATAGCGGTATGTTAGGAAACGAAAACTTCACCTTTATGTACGGGGGCGCGAGCGGACATTCCCTAGGTACCGGATTCCTGATTAACAAAAGAATTATACACGCGGTTAAAAGTTTCAAATTCGTAAACGACAGACTCTCGTATATCGTCATCGAAGGAGCGTGGTACAATTACGTGGTTATTAACGTGCATTGTCCTACGGAGGACAAAGAGGAAGAAGTGAAGGATCTTTATTACGAAGCCTTGGAGCAATTAATCGACCAATTCGCGTCTTACGACAACAAAATAGTAGTGGGGGATTATAACGCTAAAATAGGGAAAGAGGGAATGTTTAGGCCCACTATAGGCAAGGAAAGTCTGCACAGCAGCAAAAGATCTTATAGTAAAGAGTACGTGCTTTAAGCACAAGGATATACACAAAGTAACGTGGACATCGCCGGACGGAGCCACGAAAAATCAAATGGATCACTTTCTTATCGATAAGAGGCGCCACACGAACGTCCTTGACGTAAGAACCTACAGGGGGGCGGATTGCGACTCGGATCATTTTCTAGTAGTGGCCAAATTAAGAGCCAAATTCGTAGCTGGGCAAAATAGTAAACGGGTGAACAAAGTAGAAACGTTCGATATTGAAAAGCTACGGAACGGGATAGAACGAATTAAGTATCAAGTAGAAATAAGAAATCGGTTTCAGGTACTCGAGGAAACGGATGCACCGACGGAGGTAGATGACGACCCGAACAGTCTTTGGGGGGATATCGAAAAAACGATAAAAGAGGCCGCGAATAAAGTGCTAGGTAGAAAGAAAAAGCCAAAGA
>CM053171.1:11460214-11495033 GCA_012977825.3 Pteromalus puparum
AGCTACATAACTTATACGCGTCACCGAATATAAACAGAATAATTAAATCGCGAAGACTAAGATGGGCAGGGCACGTTGCAAGAATGGGAAATGATCGCACGGCAGCGCGTATAATGAAAGGAAAGCCAAATACGTCGCGACCTCTAGGTAGACCTAGACGCAGGTGGGAGGACAATGTAAAAGCGGACTTAACTGAAATCGGGCAGGACGGCGCGAAATGGATAGGGTTAGCACAAAATAGGGATACGTGGAAGGCTTGCGTAGATGAGGCGATGAACTTTCGAGTTCGAAATGCCACTTAAAAAAAAAAAAAAAAAGTGGTACTGGTTGGCGTTTCTAGGTACTTTAACAGCCTCAATACAACCCTGGAGCTGGATTTATCTTATCTGGTTGTGCTGCTTGGCGTCTCTGGCTGATGTAATCACCCGGAGACAACCTTGGACCTATATTTGAGCTATCAGGCAGTGCTGGTTGGCATTTCTAGCTGGCTCAACCATCTGCAAATGATCCTGGAGCTCTATTTCCACTATCCGGCAGTCCTGGTTGACGTTGCCAGCTGCTTGAACCACCTTGAAACGATCTTGCAACTGAATTGATGCTGTCTTGGATTGTTTGTTGGCGATCTTTGACAATTGAACTACTTTAATACGAATCTGGATATGGATTTATACAATCTGACAAGGTAATTTTTAAAATATTACAATAAACTTGAACTGTATATTAAATTGATATTGTATCTTCAATAAGTTTTAACTTAAAACGCTTTATCTCCTGAATAAGTTCAATCAACAGATTTCTTATGGCTTGCGGATATATTTTGAGTGTTCATGATGATAATCTTCTGTTTGTGAATATGAACTATGTTACTAAAATATGTTGTTTGACGATATACATACTTAAAAACTGCCTTGTTTTAAATTTTAAGCAGAGATTAGTGGTCTGAATCTCTCAATAATTATTTATGAGTATGATTTTGTAATATTGCTTCCTCCTAGAGGAAGCTTTGTAATAGTAAAATTTTCACTTTCACTAAAACTTTGTAGAAACGCATTTGGAAATGTTTGGAGTTTGAATCACATGTTTTTAGAAAATGTCCGTCGAATGTGTGTGTGTGTGTGTGTGTGTGTGTGTGTGTGTGTGTGTGTGTGTGTGTGTGTGTGTGTGTGTGTGTGTGTGTGTGTGTGNGTGTGTGTGTGTGTGTGTGTGTGTGTGTGTGTGTGTGTGTGTGTGTGTGTGTGTGGTGTACCGTAATATTATCGAATCCAGGTTATGAATCTCTACAAAATGTGGCATGTATATCCTTTTTTGGATTCTGAATTCGGGAAAAGAAGTTATTTTCAATTGTGCTAACTAAATTTCATTTAATGGCCGTTTATTGAATTTTTCAAAATTATTTTTGACATTTTTCGTATAATCTTAATGTTACACAAAAATAGAGCTATAGCGCATTTAAAAGAGAATAAAATTACCTTCCTTTCCCCGCTTGTGGCCAAGTGCTGATTGGTATTCTTTTAACAGCCATCAAAACAACTGGAAAACTGGCAACTTACTTATATTTGTATCAATTATTTATTTGTGTTTGTAGACCTAGTCTTAAAATAAACCTTATTTTAATTTTATTTTATTGTAATTTCAGATAAATAATACAACACTGCTGTATCGCAGTTTTCAAAAGGATAATATTTCGTTTGTAGGATTTCAATTAGAAAATTGATTGTTTAGGAATTCAGCATAGTTTAGAGGGATATAGTTACTTAGAGCTTTTCTTCAATCAAATGATTGTTTAGGAATTCAGCATAGTTTAGTGGGATGTCACTACTTAGAGCTTTTCTTCAATCTAAGCGAATTTCCTTATTGAATGTAGGTTTTTATAGCTCAGTATAATACACTTAAATTTCGGAAGTGAATTTTACTGATTCAGCTTAAATGATATAATTATCATAGCATACGTACGTTGTTATATGATGCCAAGTAATACTCGGATCGGCTTCACTGATGCTTGTATTCGGCGATTGAGTATTTCTTAAAAGTAGATAAGCTATAGGCTTACCAGATCACACGGATTCTAGATCACCCCTTCTCCTCCAAAAGTGATCTAGTATCCGACGTGTGTATTTTAGATGGAGAGTTTTTTTAATCCCCCCTTCTGTCCAATCATATGCGAGCCCCTCCTTAGGATGACCCCCTCTAAAAGTGATTTAGAATCCGAGGTATGTATAAGCCCTTTCCCTGTGTTGTCCCCTTCTTCAATTTTTCCAAGATGTTTTAAGCCTCTCCCCTGGATTCCCCCACCCCTCTGGAATTGATTTAGAATCCGTAGTGTGTATAAGCGTCATATAATCCCCACTCCTGAATCTGGTAGGCCCTTTTCTTGATCATCCCTTCTCCATTTGATAGAGAAATCATAAGCGTTCGAATCCCACCTCTTTTTTTCATCTGACCGGAAAATCTATTGGTCAGTTTTTTTTTCTGGTGCTTGAGCAGAGAGGGAAAGGAGGAGCTATCCTGCTATATTATTCTAAGATGCGTGGTGGAAATCCTATGCATGCATCCCACTACTTTTTTAAAGAAAGGTATAGTTTCTCATGCAAGTGAAAAGATCGGGATGTGTATGGAGAAAAAATAAAATTTCGAATCCTCGCAGTAAGGTGCACCATTAATTTCAACGAAATTGCGTATGTACATACAAAGCGTGATGCTGGACAATAGGCACACCAATGACTATGAAAACATAGGTGGGTATGCGCTTGTGAACTGATGCTTATACACTGACCGAAGATTCTTACGCGCCCCCACGAGAAACAGTCTTTTTCAGCGGTCAATGCATTGAAAGATGTGGGGAGATTTTCTCTCTGTTTCTTTTTCTATGCGAGAAAAAAAACTATAAATTATACGGGGAAAAAATCTCACACCCTCACAGTAATATTTTTTTCTTAAGATTCGACTGAGTGAGCGAAGTGTATAGGTCAATAGAAGCCAATACTGCTCAATAGACAACCATGACTTTGTGCAATAGTACCCTTGCACTGCAGGTATATGCGGAAATCGCCTTTTGCTGCAAGAAAAGTTATATCCTTTCAAGAAAATAAATAAGTTCAGAGGCACGTCTCGCGTAGGTAACTGCGAAGATGAGAATTTTCTCTCTTTTCATAAGAAAAAAAATTTCACGCATCGATACAATGGATGACCGCAGACGAAATGTCTTGCCAAAATGAACATATAATATAGTGTGACGAGACATAAGTCTCGCACACGAGATCAACAAACACGGCGCCGAGTAAATCAGCTGACGCCAGCGAGCGCGCGCGCGCAGCGAACAAAGGCGAGTCCGCACGAAGCGAGGTGAGCGCGCGAGCGCACCAACCAAAAGGCCAGTCCGCACGAGCGCGAGATTCTACTAGTAACTCAGCGGTGACGCGCCAGGCGGCGCGAGCGGCGCGCCGCGAACACACCTATATAAGGCGGGCCGCGCGGCATAGCGAGGCAGTTCTACTCGAGCTGAACTCCTAGCGACATCGTGCGCACACGTTACCGAGAGGAACAGCTAGAACTAGACCGACGCCAACAACGTCGGGCGTGAGCACACGTGACAACCAGGAGTAGCCGAACAGCGCCGAGTCTCCTCTACGTGAGCACACGTAGTTGATACTCGACGTTGCCACCTGCTCCCGAACATCCGTCCCAAGGGACTGGTTGTTTTTCCCAGCCACCGTGAGCACACGGGGCTGAGAAAATAGCTAAAGCCCCGCCGACGATTCCCCAGGTCGTGAGCACACGTCCTGGTGAAGCACCGGCCAACTCCTGCCTGTACAAAACCGACCACCCGCCGACCGCTCGGGATTCGCCTGGTCACTGTGAGCACACAGGACCAGGGGAAGAACGAGACGAGCGACCTCGAGCCGTAGGGCCGTGCGCTCACGACTCCATGGACTCGAGGGAAACCTAACCTCCGAAAACCCATCGTTAACCCGAACCCGTTTCACCGTCCGAAACTCCGATACCGCGTCCGTAAAGCCGATAACCGCACCGAAACTACGTAACTCCGGTAACGTCGTGTTAATGTACCCTAAACCGCTATAGATTAAGCTAAACCTATTGTGAAGGCGAAATATTCTAAACCACCGCGATTTCAATTTCTGTTATAGATGGAGACTCATGTTTGAATTATCACCTTGTTAACTTAATTATTAGAATATATCTTTATTATTATTAATTGCATAAACAAGTCTCTTCAATTAACCTTTCCCCTAACCAAATTCTGGCGTCCGGCTGACTACTCAACACACGGGGAAAGTTGAACCGTTACAATAGGAAGATATATATATAGTTTTTGCAAAAAAAAAATGTATTGCTTACAGAAGTCAAGAAAGAACAGAAGTCAGTATTAAATAAATTGTTTTTTTTTCAATACCAATTTTAATATTAAAATTATAAAACTAATCATGTTTTTATTTTCTGTTTGTTTTAGATGTCAATAAGGATCATGCCCATTCTTCAAATCGAGGCTTGCTGAGGCTAGATCGCAGTAAGGGGAAGGCGAATGCACATGCTCCACCGAAAGCAGCAGTAGCAACACCATCTCGACAAAGAGCTGCATTGTCATCTCATCACAAAACAGAGGCAGGTCCATCCCAACCAAAAATCCTGCCTCGCATAATAGAGGACATCACGATTCTCGACTAATATTTTTATTGAATTTATTAAGCAAAATAAACTCAATCGATTTCAGAGTAAATGATCAATATTTATTAATAGCAAAAAGTATACAAAGTGTTAGAAAAATGTTGGCGCATAGCGGACTCGAGAGTAAGAGAGGTCTTTCCTCATCGAGTGCTAGGGCTGAACTGTCAGCTACAGTCCGCGGAGGTCTGCACATGCAGAGGACTGCAGCTTAGACGCATATTTCGCCTGCATATAAAAAAGGTCCGGACGCATTTTATTGCACATCTGAACACTTTCTAGTCCTGATCCGGGGACCGGGGACGGCGCGTCTCGAACGGTCAGCGGGCGAAGGGTTTATTACATTACCTGGGAGTAGGGTTTTTCCCTTATAGCAAAATGCTTAAAATATCTAGTCGTGCTCATGCACGTATTTCTCAACAATTTTAATAATGGTGTAATAGATATTAAATAAAATTATGTTTTCTACTGTAGATAAATATATATCTTCAATAAAAAAAAATACAATTAATAAATAAAAGTATCTTTAAAACTGAATATATTATTATCTCTAAAAAAATTACTATTATTTACTTCATCTTGATAGAAAAAAAATAAAAATAAAAATGCAATTAATGAATAAAAGTATCTTATAAAAATATATTATTTTCTCTAAAAAATTACTATTATTTACTTCGTCTTGGTAGAACAAAAAATAAGTAAGATCTAATGGATTTTCTTCTCTAAAAAAATGGACTATTATTTACTTCGACTTGGTAGAACAAAAAATAAGTAAAATCTAATGAATTGAAAATCGAAGAGAGGAAAATATCGCAAAGGAACGACAGGGTAAGTATTCGAGATCTTTAGGTGCGCGTGCTACCGCCCCTTTTTCGTAACTCGCTTCCCTGCGTCGATTACTGGTGAGGACTGATATATTATCTCGTTACAAAGTCCGTATTGCAATAAATAGAAGGAAAAAATAAAGAAAACACGAGTTTTTTTTTAAATATATATTTTTTATTCTTATTTTAAAAAATTTATTTCCAATATAAGCATGAGCATATATTCGGTCTCTCAACATTACTGCTATCTACTTCATCTTGGCCAAATGAATCATGTAAGTATTCTAGTAGCCAAGTCCGTATTCCAACGACGTTATAAATGGCGCACATGGGTTTTCGACGAATGCAGAGGTCATGATTGAAGCAGAACTATTGGATTTGACTTCGTATTTCTTCGAGTGGTGGACATCCATAGTCTTCCACATTTGATATTGATCTGCAAATAATGTAAAAAAACAGTTGATACTTTTTAATACTTTCTGATACTTTTCGATACTTTTTGATACTTTTTTTTATACTTTTTGATACTTTTTGATACTTTTTGATACTTTTTGATACTTTTTGATACTTTTTGATACTTTTTTTTGATACTTTTTTTTGATAATTTTAGATACTTTTGTTAAACTTACATGTTTGGTAAAATATTTCTCATCCATTGGGCTTTCTGTTCTCCCTTGATAAATATTTTCTCAACTCCTTGCGTACAGATTTTTAAAATATTATTGAGACGGTGATATGGAATATCTCCAGAACTCCACGCTATTCCATGATATGTTTTCTCTAGCCATCCAGTCATGCATTTTTCTTTCTCAGTTAATTCTTCCCAGGCCATGGAAGGTTTGAACCGAAAACCAGTAGGTAAAGCAGATTTTTTCAGATTGAGAAAACTAATTTCTTTAAAAATAAAAGTCTTCTGCAATTATTTGAAATCCTTGTATGTCGCAAATATAAACTTTTTCTTCTTCACATTGCAAAATAGTATTTTTAAACATTAAATCGTATTCACGTGTTCTAGTCATCTTGCAGCTCTGTAGCTAGTTCAAGTAAGAAGTGATCTCGGAAAAGTTTACATTGCCTTATTTATAATACGAAACTCCGCCTCGTGCTCGTGGCTATACTAAATAGAGATTTTCAGTCGAATCAAAATCGATCGTGCTCGTCTAGGATTGGATGTTTCCAGAAAAGCACAGCTCTCATTGGTTGGACTGAAAAGATGATATTTGGTTGGATAAAAATCATCCCTTCTCCTAGAAAATCTTCCCCCTCTTCATATCAACCAACTTTCCATTTTTACTATTGGTCATATATTGAAATATTCCACCTCTCTTACGCTGATTTCTCCTTTATAAGAGAGAATTTTTTCTTAGTCGAGCACACTTTATAAATCATAGTTATCGAAATTCAGTCTTAACTTCAGTGACAGTGATATTTTAAAGTAAAATGTTTTCAATTAGTATTTTTGAATGACTTGTAAATCTTCTTCGTGATGCATTACTATCCATACATGATATGCAAAATGAGGATATTAATTATTGTCTAGAAGTTTGTAATTCTACAATCAAAGAATTGAATGAAAAAATCATCAAACCCAATCTTACGAGAGGAGAGAAGCAAAAGTTCCAAACTTGTATGACACATCTGTCATGCATTCAAGTTGATTTTGAACACCATCTACACAAGGGAGGCAGTCTACAATCCGAGGAAACAGATGCTAGAGTTGAGTGGCGAGATGTACAGTCGGCTTTTGAAAACCGAATACGCACTGGTGTAGTAGTGAACTTAAAACATGTAGACGTTTTATGTTTCTTAAATGATGCACAACTGCTCTTCAAAGATAAGGCAAAAACACGTCTGAATGAGTATAATGCTTTAAAAGTTCTTTCGGATTTCATCGCAGAATTCTCAATGCAAAAAAATGGAGAAGAAACAACAGATATAAAATATGTTACGACTAAAAGTACTGCTGCATACATATCAATAGACTTAGAAGAATGGTTCAAAAATAACATAAAAGAGTCTATTCTCACACAATTAGAAGAATTTCAAAAAAAGGACTCTGGCTGGACTCTCAAGAGTATCATAAGTTTGTGCATAAATATGAAAAAATATTCTCCAATCAAGGGCACTTCTTACATTCCTCTTCCAAAGTTTATAGAGAAGAAAAAAGCATGTCTAAATGTTCGTAACAATGACAATCAGTGTTTTAAGTATGCTATACTTTCAGCATTATATCCTAGTGAATCAAATGCTAATAGGGTTAATCAATATCGATTGTACGAGAATGTATTGAACTTTGATGGTATAGAATTTCCAGTAAAACTAAAAAGTATACCGAAATTTGAAAAACTGAACAATATTTCAGTAAATGTATACATGCTTAGAAAGTTCAGAGCGAAGTTTGACGTATCACGTTGTCACATTTCGTCTGAGAAGAAGGAAAAACATGTAAACCTACTTCTTATTCAAGATTTTTACATAGACGAGCGTGAAGAAAATAATTGTGCTGATGACGGAATCGGGACTAATTACCACTATGTTTTGATCAAAAGCATCTCCCGTCTTCTGAGTTCTCAACTGTCTAAAACTCATGTAAAATCTTTTCACTGTGAAAGATGTTTACAAATATTTTATAGTGAAAAAAGATTGGAAATTCATGAAAATGATTGTAAACATTAGAATAATTGTCGAATCAATCTACCTGATTCTAAGAATAACATTCTCAAATTCGAAGATTATAATAAGAATGAAAAAGTTTCTTTTGTTATTTATGCTGATTTTGAATGTTTATTAAAACCTACTGAGAATGAGAATGCTTTTCAACTTCATGAAGCATACAGCATAGGATACTATATGAAATGCAGCTTTGATGGTAGATTATCTGGCTACATATCTTATAGAATATTGGAGATGGAGAGACGCCTGCAGAATGGTTTGTTCAAGAATTGAAATTGATAGGAGAGAAGATTAATCATCTGTACACGAATCCGAAACCAATGAAACTTACAGATTTAGAAGAATTATCTTTCCGAAGAAGTACAGTCTGTCATATATGTCGAAAAGCAATTCGTACCGAAGAACTTGCAGTCCGAGATCATTGTCATCTTACAGGACGGTATGCTATCAGTTTGTTTATATATTTTTTAATTAAGATAATCAATTTCTTTTGGTGATTCTATGAAAGTCTTCTTTTCTCTTCAGTTTCAGAGGTGCAGCTCATAATTCATGTAATTTTATAACGGTGTTTTTAGACCGGGATACTAAAGAATGACGTGGTCCGCATCCGTACATAAACGATCAGTGGCGCATCAACTGATCGATGAATAAGCGAGAGGAAAAGTATGTAGCAGCTAGTTGCAGGCTTCTTGAAGGCTATACGAAGCCTGGCCCGTAGCGCAGTTTGCTGTACGTGCACGTCCTCGTGCACGTGAGCCCGCGGAGGCGTCGTGAGTAATTTGGCTACGTAGCTAGTTCGCGAGATAAATTAAGAGTGAATAGCATGGGAATGGACAGAGTCAGGAACAAAGTGACACTAGCCGAGTAATAGCAGAGATTAGAAGAGAGATCGCCGATGAGGTAGGCAAAAGCGTGCCAGGCGATATGCAGCCGTAAGCTAGCGCCGCCACACGGATTTCTCTCCGAACTATACGCATCTAGAAGGAGCGGAGGAGAGGTAAAGTAGGGGGGTCATACGCATCTAGCTTCCCCGCCAGCGGCAGTGGCGGAGAGGAAAGGAGGAGAGAGCTCGCATGTCGCGGCGGAGCAGAAGAGCGGAGAAATGACAAGCGCGGCGACGCCGCGACTGGCGACGGTTCACGCTGCCGCAGCGGTCTCATGGTTAATAAATAACCATAAATTTATGAATTATCTCAAAATTCTAAAACAGGCTATCTCAAAACTCTAGTACAAGCTAAACCCTAAACCCTTAATGGGGCCAATGATCATATGTAAGTTTTAAGTATTGTATCACCGTCTTATCGGTGGCCGTGATGGCTAAGGCGCGCGTCTCGGCGAGCGCGCTTGCCATTTTGCCAGAGTTCAAATCCCCAACGTTGTTTTTTTTTTTTTTTTTATTATCGTTGTCATTTTGACAATTGTAAGTTATTGTATGACTATTATTATATATTAAGTTTAAAATAATTTTAATTTTGAATTATTATAATTTTAATAATTATCCATATACAATATAAAAACACGTAACTCAATTGTTTCACTTTATCGATCTCGTCAGCATGCATTTCGATTTTGTGAAGTTGTAAATGATGTCCCTTTTTCTCCTTTATTGTTGTAATTATAATCATATGAAAGTTTTAATTTTTATACTGTTATCTTGTCGGGGGCTGTGATCACTTAATTGACGAGAAATGTGTATAAATATTGAGGTAAGTATAATTTTCTTTAATGCTATGATTGTATTTTAAAAAACCGCGCGAAGAATTATTTTCGATAGTTTGAAAATAACGTTTCCTCCTCTAATGAACTAATTCGCGGAATCGGTCCGCGAGCTCGCGCGCGAGACGATCTGCACTTGTTTACATCTGGCAGTCAGTGTAGATATCGTCGTCGAATTTGCACCTAATTTAACCTTTTTACGGGAAATTCGTGTTTTTCTGTGTTTGTGTTTGTGCTTGTGTTCTTTTCAGCACATTAAGTGCATTGTGAAAATGTCTAAGCCATTGACAGTTTACGACGTGTGTAAATACGTCAACTGCAATAATGGAAAACTCACAGGCCATCGCTTATTCCGTTTTCCACTAGAGCTACAAAGACGGCAATTATGGATTGACAATTCAGGTAAGTGAATTATTTTCTTTTCTGTATAGATGTGCATATGTGGCATTTAAAATAGTTCTGTTCTGGTTCTGAAATGAACTATATGTATATAAATACATAACTCGCTTCCGTGCTGTTTAACAAAGGATGTTTTTTTTCATACAAAAAGGCTTAATTAATAGCGCAAGTTCACGCGTTATCGGCTATCGAAAAATGAGTCGATAGATATTAATAAACCGTCAAAATCGAATATAATTGTACTTTTACATTACATATATATGTATCCGTATGAGTATAAGTGTATGCATATATATATTCGCTATTTTCAAGCGTAGGAGAGGTGAGTCGGGGCGGTCATCGCACGTCATAGCGGAGGGGTAATGACATGAGGTGACTAGCGGTAACTCGCGGTTTTCTATGTTGCGCTGATCAATATGCACAATAATAAATTAAATTAACAATAAAACGGCAAATATGCTTAATAAATAACCCATATAACCTTAAAGCTTTTATCTTGTAATTTAATGCAACAAATAAAAATTATTGCTGTTGAACAATTCTCCAATATTCGTTGAAAAACACTTTTCTTGCGTTTTCATAGATTTTGCAAATTGTAGAATATAATAAACCGAAAAAAATAGAACTACATCGGTGTACTGTACATTTTAAAAATTTTCCATTTTCTGGCCTCTCTAACTGAATAAAATTTAATAATATGGTATAAAAATTTAAATGATGGTCGAAATTGAAATTAATTATTTAAATGTTTCTTGGATCGCCTCTATAGTAAAAAACCGCGGCCAATTGATTGGCACGTAACTTCTTCGAAACTTATTTATCTTTCCTGTATGTACGTACTAAGTTCAACTATAATTTTTTTCGTAGTACATTTTTATTAATAATTTTGTTATTCAAAGATTTACTAAACACGTTTGCATAGTAATTCTTACACCTAGATACTAATGTCGGTCTCTGTCTTTCTTTCTTTGAATTGTGTCATTATATCGTATACAGAAAAAAAAAAAAAATAATATTTTTGTTTTTATTAAAATTCAACGCAAAGAAAATGCTGTACATACTAAACTAAACTTCGTGAAAATAGCAATTTTCAGTTATACGGGTATGTATTGTGATGGAAAAAAATTTGAACCTTTATATTTTTGAACATAATTTTTTTCACAATTGGAACAAATAACATCCGAGATAATAAAAAATCTACTTTTTCCTACAATTTCAAATTAAATTAAACATTTTTACGTTCGTAATCATTTTCCAACATTTAATTGGAACTTTTTGATATATTAAACGCGGTGTTCGTAGAGATTCTTAAATTCATTCTAAAAATTAAACCAACATTAAATTCTACATATAATATATTTGGATTTCTATTTAAATATTAAATATAATAATAAATGAGTAGTGAACAAAATACATTTTGATTTGAAATATTACATAGGGAATCCTCTGCTCTCAAATTGGTCTGCTTCGTCGATAAGAACAGCTGGTCTGTGTAATCGCCATTTTCAAGACGAGGATTTCATGGACGCTACCAAAACCAGATTGCGGCGCAATCGAAATCCTATTTCTTGGATAATGGATCAACGACCGCAGCAGTACCCGGATCAACAGCAACAGCAGCAGGATGCCTACCCGGATCAACAGCAACAGCAGCAGGATGTTCACCCGCAACAACAACAACAGCAAGATGTCCATCCGCATCAACAGCAACAGGAGGAGATGAATTGGGAACAGCAGCGAGGGCAACAACAGCAACAATGTAAGATTAATGCCGTTATTAATTTACAGGAGCAGCGGGTTGCAGCTGAATCTTCCAGTATGGATTTTAATTTGGACAATGATGAGCCAATTTTTAACCCGTCAATAGTCAATGTCACTTATCCTTCGGCTAAACAATCTTTTTGTACGATTTATGAGAAGGATACTGACCTTGGCTATTTACAAAATGATCATAATTTATCTAGTATGCATGCAGCTTATACAGAAGCAACTACTTCACGTACAAAAACTTCTCGTTGTTGTAGATTGTATGCTCGATCGAAGCAGAAAGTAATAAATTCTTTGATAAATAAAGTGAAGCAGTTGCAAAAATCTGTAAAAGCAGAAAAAATGAAAAATCGTCGTTTGCTTAAGAAATTTAAAAGAAAAAAAAGTAGAAACATTAGTGTCAGTGATTTTTTAGCAGATAAACAACTAAGTGATACTGCTAAAACCATGATTAAATTGCAGTTACATAAAGCAAAATCTCCTTACGCAAAAGACGAAAAAGATTTATCGAAACAGATGTATTATCATTCTGCAGCGTGTTATACTCGTTTGAGAAACGCGGGTTTAAATTTACCTTCAGAATCTACGGTTAGAAATTGGGTTTCAGAATACGATGTTGTACCGGGTGTAAATAATCTAATTCTTGAACGACTTAAAATTAATTTAAACAATATGCCAGAAGATGAACGAGTATGTGCGCTGAAATTTGATGAAATGTCTATAAAAGCGTATGAAGAATATTCCAAGAAGTTCGATATAATTGAAGGGTTAGTTGATATGGGTAAAAATTATAGAAGTCGTCAAGTTGCTAAGCATGCATTATTATTTTGTTTAGATAGTATAAATGCTAAAAATCCATGGCGTCAACTGCTAGCTTTTGGTTTTAATGAACATGGCGCCACAGCTGAAGAACTTCTTGAAATTATTCAAACGCTTCTAATTGAATTAAAAAAAATTAATGCAGACGTTAGATTAATTGTTTGTGATCAAGGTAGCAACAATCAAAAGTTATTCAAAATTTTAAACGTCACTGTAGAGAAGCCATATTTTTTTGTAAATGATATTAAATATTTTGGAACTTTTGATTGGCCTCACCTTATCAAACGATTGCTTGCTCAGTTAAGATCCCATGACAAAATTTTGATAAATGGTAATGTAATTATAAGTTTTAATGATTTAATTAAAACATGGGAACTTGACAAAAGTCACGGAACATCAAATTTATTAGGACATCTAAGTGACAATCACTTCAATCCTAATAGTTTTGATGCCATGAAAGTTAAATTAGCGTTTCAATTATTGAGCAAACGAATGGCAAGTGCAATTAGAATAGCAGGTAAAGATGCAAATGGATTAATGTCATCAACAAGTTGGCAAGCTTCAGCTGATTTTGTTGATAATCTTGATGCGGTCATAGATGGCTGTAATTCTTTGTATTTAAATTCTAAAAATCCGCTGAAGCGTCCATTATCAGATAGGAATCCAGAGATTCAGCAGCGTCTCGAAAAGTTTGTTCCGTGGTCTAAAGAATGGGTCGTACAACAAAAAGGAAAAAATGTCTCAAAACCACCATGTTTTTCTGGAATTCCTTTGACTGTACAAGCTTTGCTTAGTCTTTTTCATGATTTAAAATTAGATTTTCCAAATTTTGAGTTAGCAACAGGCCTTTGCAATCAAGATTCGGTCGAACATGTCCATTCAAAATTACGTGGAAGAGGTGGATTTAATGCAAATCCAACCTGTAGAATGTATCGTTTAGCATTTCGTCATATTTTATCAACCGATTTTATTCATAGTAGTAACAAAGGAAACGTTGCATGTCAAGATTCGCGATCTTTAATAGAATCAAGTAGTGAAGATATTTGTTATTTGAAACAGCCTGAAAATTTAACTAACGACATAGATTTACTTGAGTACGAATCAAAGGAATTGAAAGAAATTCAGGAACTCATTGAAGCTGCTGATTTAATGGATTTGTATATAAATGTAGATTCTAGTGAGATGCCAGCGATGACCGATAGGGATATGTTTGAATCAAATGCGATAACTTTCTTTGCTGGTTATATAGCTAAAAAATGTTTGAGTAAATTTTCTTGTCTTGAATGTAACAATGTTTTTATAAAAGATGTCAACTCATTAACTACAGATAATGAAGAATATATTAAATATAGAGAGTATTCGCATACTGATCCAAACATGCCAGAAATCATGTACTTGACAAGACCAACAGATTTTTTCACGAATGTGATAAATTGTCAATTAGAAGCTTTTCACATGTATCATGAAAGTGTATGGCACCAAAGAAAATTATTATTTCATTTATTAGAAATTGTTGAATCATACACTCGTGAAAAATTTCCAGATTGGTTTGATCAAGACAATATATGTTACGAACATAGAATGCATGCTCTAAAGTTCTTATTAACAGTTAAAATTTTTGCTAAGACTCGCGAGCACAACAAGGCCACAAAACAATTTAATAAAAAAAGTATTGTTAGTAAAAATCAAAAATTAAAAAATATTAAAAATGTCTAAGCATGTATTTTTTGTTGTAACATTTTCTTAGTTTATTGGTTATGTATGTATGTATATATATAATATTTTTCTCTCTTGTAGATATTCATGTATTAAATTAAATAAATTAAAAACTATTTTATGTTTGTAAATTTTTAAATATAGATAATGTATATATATATAATGTAAATAATGTAATAATATAAATAATATAAATAATGTAGATAAGTGTAAATATTTTATAGATAAATAGTCATAATAATAAGTGAGCCTATTTCGTATTATGACATGACATGGTGTCATAATGCTTAATAGAATCTAGAAATTATTATGATTATTTTCTTTTGTACACTCGTTAGATTAAAATTGAAATTTATTTTAATGAATTTAGTTGATGGATTTATCTGAATAAGTATACGTCTTTCTAACGGAAGATATGCAACGTATATAGATAAATTTTGCAACTAAATGAAAATTAAACTGATATTTTTTTCCATCGAGTGTACCACTTGGTTGGAGGAAGGAAGTAGGTAGAGTCGGTGGAGGATGGAGGCGACTCTCGTGGTGCGTAGGGCTACTGGCGATGAAACCACGGTTATATTTTGGATGTCGTTATGAAAAAATAATGTAATGTTATTTAATTCAAACATGTCCTTGAATCATATATCATTACTATTTTTTCTCATAAAGTTATTCAAAGTATAACAAAAAAAATCAACGCGCCTGAAACAGTACCGCCAGGTGGTGTGGAAAACTGTTTATATATACATCCATGAGGTTTATTCGACAAAATAAAATTTTAATTATTATCTTTGTACTTATAACACATTAACACATATCTATTAAGTGTATATTATACAATTAAGAATTAAATAATTAATGAAATAAAAAAACCGCTGCCAATTCATTGGTACGTAGCTTTCTCCAAAATGATTTACAGTTCCTATTTTTAGATTATAAAATCGAAATGCATGCTGACGAGATCGATAAAGTGAAACAATTGAGTTACGTGTTTTTATATTGTATATGGATAATTATTAAAATTATAATAATTCAAAATTAAAATTATTTTAAACTTAATATATAATAATAGTCATACAATAACTTACAATTGTCAAAATGACAACGATAATAAAAAAAAAAAAAAAAAAAACGTTGGGGATTTGAACTCTGGCAAAATGGCAAGCGCGCTCGCCGAGACGCGCGCCTTAGCCATCACGGCCACCGATAAGACGGTGATACAATACTCAAAACTTACATATGATCATTGGCCCCATTAAGGGTTTAGGGTTTAGCTTGTACTAGAGTTTTGAGATAGCCTGTTTTAGAATTTTGAGATAATTCATAAATTTATGGTTATTTATTAACCATGAGACCGCTGCGGCAGCGTGAACCGTCGCCAGTCGCGGCGTCGCCGCGCTTGTCATTTCTCCGCTCTTCTGCTCCGCCGCGACATGCGAGCTCTCTCCTCCTTTCCTCTCCGCCACTGCCGCTGGCGGGGAAGCTAGATGCGTATGACCCCCCTACTTTACCTCTCCTCCGCTCCTTCTAGATGCGTATAGTTCGGTCGTTCGCCGCAAGTGGCGTCATGATCGAATTCGGCACGCTTTTTTAACACGGCATCGGCGATCTCTCTACTAATCTCTGGTAATAGCAAAGTTTCTCTTTATGTAAACACTCAAAAATTAGTACAAAAGCAGCGCGGAGTAAGAGAGACGGAGCAGAGCGGATAATGCCGAGAGAGAGAGTATTGCGATCGGGCAGGTACTTACAGTAGTGCTTCGTGAAGCTCGACAAAGGCCTCGTGGCTTGAACCGGAGCGGCGCAGGACGAAAGACCAGGGCCCGACGCTGGAAAGCAGGACGGACGCCTCAAAGCCTCGTGTGTGGCCGGGTGCAGCAGGAAGTCAAACGGTAAACCAATGGGCACGCGGTGCTGAACAGCAAGGATGATTTCAGCGACACACGAAACTCCTGGTCAAGGACGCTGCAACAGTCCTCTCGTAGACTAACGCACGCACGCACGGATCTATCTATCTAGAAGTCAGCGTAAACGCAGAAACAAGGAGGCAGTATCGGCACGACTGTACTGTACGGCGGTAAACTCCTAAGTGTCGCGGCGCGAGACGCGACCGCGTGAACAGTGTAATCTCTCTCTCTCNTTCTCTCTCTCTCTCTCTCTCTCTCTCTCTCTCTCTCTCTCTCTCTCTCTCTCTCGCTTTCTCAGACGGCGCCACACACACATACACACAGCGCGCGGCTCTCTCTCTCTGTGTGTTATGGCTTCTGCTCCGCTCACTTACCTGCTACTGAAAAGGAATGTTATACACAAGAATATTTACAGAGATAATGTTTATTATACCATGATCATATAATATAGGGGAGAGAGAGACGTAACGAGTGCATACAAGGCACATACAACTCGTTATAAGTTGAATTATAAGGATTCAAGATTTATTCCAGTGGTTTTTTATAATCTCAATTATGACACACACTTTATTTTGAAAGAGATAGCCACTTCTACATTAATGAAAGGTCGAGTCACTCTACTACCACATACTAAAGATAAATATATTTCTTTCACAAAATACGTAGATGGGTGTGACATTAACTAGATTCATTGATTTTTGGCGTTTTCTCCCATCATCTTTAGAGAAACTTGCTTCATACCTAGAAAATGGGCCAATAGCAACGAAGGAGTTTCAATTAGATGAATTCACAGATGAGAAGATTGGTCTTCTTCGAAGGAAAGGCGTATTTCCATATGATTTCGTAGATGGATTAGATAAGCTAGAATCGACAAAGCTGCCAGAAAAGAATGAGTTTTACAATAAACTAACTGACTCTCATATTGCTGAAGAAGATTACAAGCATGCTATTCAAGTATGAGATAAGTTCAATACAAAAACGCTGAGAGAGTACTCTGATCTATATTTAAAAACTGACGTTCTACTATTAGCTGATGTCTTTGAAAGTTTTCGAGAAACATCTCTCAAAGCATATGATTTGTGTCCTGCACACTTTTACACTACCCCTGGGTTGACATTTTCAGCTGCTCTTAAAATGACCAAGGTAGAATTGGAACTTCTTACGGATACTGACATGCTTATGTTTATTGAAGCAGGCATTCGGGGAGGAATAAGTCAGTGTTCTAATCGGTATGCTAAAGCCAACAATCCGTACATGAGTTTTTCATACAATGAGAAAGAGAAAATGAAGATACTCTTATATTATGATATTAATAACCTTTACGGCTGGGCAATGGTACAACATTTACCAGTTGAAAAATTTAAATGGATTAAATATGAGACAAATCCATATTTTTTCAATGCAGACCAGATTCAGATACAGGTTACTTTGCTGAAGTGGACTTGGAATATCCTGAAGAGATACACAATGAACATCAAGATTTCCCTTTTTGTGCAGAGCACCGCGCACCACTGGACTCAAAGCAGAAGAAACTTCTCACTACTTTGGATGACAAAACAAGGTATGTCATTCATTATCGAGCACTTAAACAGGCATTAGATAATGGACTCCGATTAAAAAAAGTGCACAGGATTCTGAGTTTTGAGCAGAAGGCCTGGCTCAAACCTTATGTCGAACTTAATACAGAGAAGAGAAAGCAGGCCAAAAATGAGTTCGAAAAACTCTTCTACAAATTATTAATCAACGCTGTCTATGGTAAGTGCATCGAGCGAGAGCGGTCTCGTGTAGACGTACGTTTAGTAAATAAATTCACAGGAAGATATGGAGCAGAAGCACGCATAGCTCTTCCGAATTTTCATAGTTGCTCTATCTTTTATGAAAATTTGGTAGCCATTCAGCTGAAAAGGACAAGTATCACAATCAAGAAACCAATCTATGTAGGTCTTTGTATCCTTGATTTGTATAAGACATTAGTTTACGATTTCCACTACTCATACATGAAACAGCGAGTGGGAGATAAATCTAAACTTCTCATATATAAAGTTTAAAAACTTCTTAATATATAAAGTTGAAGATATTGATATGTATAAAATTATGAAAGAAGACATCCACAGGTTTGATACTTCTGATTATGATGAAAATAATCAGTTTGGAATTCCACGAGTTAATAAAAAAGTTCTTGGATTGATGAAAGACGAATGCTGTGGCAAAATGATGACTGAATTCATAGGTTTACGGAGTAAAATGTATAGTATTTTAGTTGATGGAGGCGAGACAATAAAAAAAGCCAAAGGTATAAAATCCAGCGTTGTGAAGAAATCAATTACCTTTGAGGATTATCGAAGATGTCTAGAGGATCTTGTTATTATAAAACGCGAGCAGTGCAACATTCGTTCAAAATTGCACATAGTGCATACTGATACACAGAATAAAATAGCTCTAAGTCCACACGATAATAAAAGATTCTTATTGCCCCATAGTACGGACACTTTGCCTTGGGGTCATTATAGAATTATTGAGGAACAGATGGCGCAAGCAGCATTTCAAGTAGAGGGGGAAGCAGAACATGAAAAAAGAGAGGTGGAGATGGAAGCAGAGAGGGGGAATGAAATATCCAATGAAAGTAGGGGTGTGGAAATTGAGAGGGGGAACGAAGAAACCAATGAAAATAGTGAAGCACGAGTGGGGATGACAATGTATGGCAATGAAGGTGAACAAATCAGGATTGAATATGATGTGATGGGGGAGTTAATGCAGGACTGGGATCCTTCATTGGATGCTATACATTCTGAACGGGAGCGGAGAAGGGATATATTACAAGAGGCTATGGAAGGGGCAGAAATCGTGGTAGGGAATGGGCTATATCAACAGACGCAGCAAGATGAAGAGCACATTCGAGCAATCGAAGCCAACAACCAACCTTGTAAAAAGAGACCAAGACTCGCTTAACTTCATAATAAGTAAGTTCTATTTCTTAGTTCTCCCTCAATTCTTACCAATGAGACATTTTTCACTAACATACATTTTTATTTTCACTTTTCAGAATGTATCTATCTGCACTCAATAAGATTGCTGAGCAAGAATTCTTGCCAAGGAAAAAGGCTACAGACAGGAAAAAAAATCAACAGTACATGGTGACAGCACTCAAACAGGTCAAGACAAGATTCGGTATGAAGATTGTTGCCGAACTTGATAGCAGCTTTCAAGTTTTCTTGCCAGAGAAGATTTCATCGGTAATTCTAAAAGATGAAGCGTTATTCAACTCACTTTGCGGCACTGCAAACAATCTCTGTTTATTTTTTAAATATCAGGGTGGAAGTTCTTTCAAGTTTGATAGTAGCACTCAATAAATAGTATACAAAATGTTTTTTTTTTTTTACAAAAGAATATATATTTATTCAGTAACTTATACTGTAACGGGGTTGACTCGACAATGCCGTGCGGTCACGGAAATGCCGCACGTCAACACACAGTGAACGTCTTCTGGCTGGTCCCTCGGTGATCGGCGTGGTGATAGTGTGCGGACGTTAGCCGCGTAGTGCAATCACTATCACCAGTGCATTGCCTGCCAACTTCCGTTAAATGCGTGGTACGCCCGGGGTACCACGCTTATCCGCGTAACCGTGAGTCTACCAGCGGGAAGGTACTCGGGGAAATACAAATGAATACACTGAGGATAACGATAAAAGAAATATATTGTGACTCTACTGATGATACAAATCGGTGTACAAAGTTCGCACGCGCGATGGCGAGAGGATCGCGCACAATGTCACACACGAAGCCGGGTCGAGGACTCGGTGGCAGCGAGTCCCGACCTGCGGCAGCTCTGCGTGGAAGATAATATAAAACGCAACTAACTCGGTCGCCGGTTCGCCGTTAGCTAACTCGCCCTCGCGTTCCTTACAGCACTCGACGGGATTCCGGGCCGCTCGTAGTCGGGTCTGGAGGCGTCCCTCGCGATTCGCGGATTATTTGCGGTATATCGCCGATGTTGATCCGGCCGAAGCGAACTCGAGTCTCCTCGCTCGCTCTCTCGCGCGCGTACCTAACCCTGTCGACGTCGGCCGCCGACGTCGTCTGCTAGCATACGCGCCGACAGCTCCGCCTCGCGCGATTAACGAACGCGCGGGAAATTCAAGCGCTCGTTACAGTACATAATAATACACAAATAAATTTATTCAAATAAACATAATACTTTTTTTATTTACTACAACCTAATTCCTTATCCATATACATAGTTATTACAGTTATATCAAAGAATTTCATTTTTATTTATCCAACTATTATGCTCGTCACTAAATCCTAACCATTTTACATATACGCGTTTACCACTTTTCTTTAAAACTTTTTCTACAAGATAAATTTCAGGAAACATAGTTTTGTGAATTTCTGTTTCATTAAAGCCGCCGGAGACTGGTTTATCATAATAATCTTTAAGGTGGTGAAGATTACTATGTGAAGAGTATAGGTTTATCTTGTGCTTTTTCATGAGTTTCTGAAAACTTGAATTGCAAAATTCTTTTCCTTGGTCAGTTTGTAGATTCTTCAGTTCTCGTCCATCTTTTAATATCGACTTCATAGCTGCAGTAACATCATTACCACCCTTTGACTTGACAGGGACGGCCCATGCATACTTTGAAAATATATCTATGACAGTTAGTAAGTAATGAAAACCTTTGTTCTCTTTGGAGTAAGGTATCATTTCAACAAGATCAGCTTGCCAAGTCTCATCCATGCCAAGTCTCATCTATGTCATATGTTCTTCTCTTGTAGCGGCGTCGTGCTGGCTTATGAAGCTCTTCAGCTACTCTTTGACGTTTCATCTTATTGTCTATAGCGGATGATATTCTTCTGGAAATTCATCTATAAGATCTTTTAATTGTCTATTTACTTCTTCAATGATATAATCAACACCAGCGGAATTACGTTGAGATGTTTTATAGAGATATTTCAGTTTTGCAGTCACTTTCACTTGATGTTTTTCAACTTGCTGCTTATATTCTTCTATAATTTCACTAATTCCAGCAAGTTTAGAAGCTATATAATTTATTTCAGTTTGTAGGATAACTTTCAGTGAATGCAAGGTGATTGTATCGTTTGGATCACGCGGGGCTCCTAGATTGCAAAGCCGCTTATTTTCTAAATCAAAATCACCGTCTGATGTAAAATTGAAACCAATGCCTGGAGGACCGCGACTCACTTGCGAGCCCTCAAGTTTTCTTCCAAACACATCGAGACTCATGGTGCTACTGATCCAAATGAGAAGGTTGTGTGTCAATATATATGTCCAGCTTCACGCAATTCTTCAATAATGGATTGAATTTCATTGATGTGATTGTTATTTCCAGCAGATCGTTCGGCAACCAATAATCGGAGTCGTTCGATAAGCTCGTTCGGATTATCCCAGTAGACGAGATCAATGGAAGAATTTTTCTTAGCTAATTTATATTTAGGTATGGGTCCTTCTCCGATGCTGCCGTTTTTCTTTTTACGTGGAGTGCTACGGAACATTGATGCTACGACATTCTTATATTTATTACTTCTCGAACTTCGTATGGATTCATTTTTGCTGTTTTTTCCGATGAGCATTTGTTGCTTCCAGAATCATGCGATAATTTTCACGATCTGCTGAACTCAAAAGAAGATCATTCGGATATTTTTTAAATAGCAACTCCATTAGTCCACTACTTTTAGGATAACTTTCACCGCTGACTATGACATATTTATCATCAAATTCAATTTCTGAATCACCAATCATATACACTATATCAACTTTCCGCACTCCGTATATATTATCAATTGCTTTGCGGCTTTTATCTAGCAATGACAAGAAGTCTTGAGATGTATCATTTTTTTTTCACTCGCAGATTTGAATGTAGAATTGATCATTGTGTCACCCATCGACTCAAAATCATAATCATCATCACCATCATCATCATCATCATTGAATAAACTTGAATTATTATTATTATTATTATTTAGATCGTTTAGCATACTTGATCGATCAAATTTTATTCGTTTTCTCATTTTTTTACTCTTGCGTGTATTCAAAATGGGATGTTGTAAGCTTTCAGTTTTGGATTCGACAAGTTTCTCAAGTGGAGTGACGACTGGTTTCAGAGTATCACCAATGACTTTTTCAAAATCATATTTCATCTGTTTTAATCTATGTCTTTATCTTTTAATAGCCTCACAAGCTCGCAAGAGCTCGCTGAGAATATTCTTCTCTTTCTTGAAGTCTGACATGCTGTCGAGATGATGTCTACAACTGTACTATACTGTTTTACACTCATAATTCCTTTTTCATTGCAAAACAGTCGAAGCCTTTTCTGTATCTACCCTCATTCATCGCTCTATCTTTGTCAAAACCAATGAATCCATACTTATCATTCTTCCAACATTCAGAACATAAATTTCGAAAATCATTGAAAGTTAAATTGGTATTCACATGATCTTTATAGATATGTTTCAGATTAACATCGTCTTGACGATAAATCACTAACAAATTAACATTATCTCTAATGAGATGTTTTCCTATATGAGCATATGATTGACATAGATAGAAACTGTCTACACTTTTATGTCTTCCCATGCAGAAAAATGCTCTGACGTTATCCTGCTTCTCACAAGCGACATCATCAAATATGATAATGGAAATTGGAAGTGCTTCATCTGGAGATACTACGGATTCATGCTCACTGAACAGAAGATATGATACTCCTTCAATCGGCTCCAAGACATTCTTGAGAAATTGATACTTTGGCTGTTTCAAGGATTTTGAGTATACGTACAAATTCTCGAACATAAGACCATTGGGATATGTAATTAAAGCCAATAAACTATTTGTTTTTCCACAGTTTGATGGCCCGCAGAATACTGCTCGTATACTACCAGGCAGCAATTCACTATGTCGCTTCTTTCTCTTCTTTTTCCAAAATCGAAGTTCGCGACGGGGAGTTTGACGTTCTGCTCTGTAAAATCCATGTTCACGTAACAGAGTCAGATTCAGCATTGAGCTCTTGAAATATAAACGATTGTTTTATACCTTGATCGTCAGTTGAAAATCAACACTCGAAAAGAGATGATCATACACAAATCTCAGAAAGGGCCGAAAGGCAATGGATTGCTTGATAAAGTTATCAATAACTTACCTATTGAAATGCATCTTCCAGGATATCAATACTGCGGTCCCGGAACCAAATTGAAAAAGCGAATGAAAAGAGGAGATCCTGGAATCAATCCGCTTGATCAGGCATGTAAAGAACATGACATAGCATACTCTGATAAAAACGGAGATCGTAAAGCAGCTGACAAGAAGCTTGCTGATAAAGCTTCACAACGTATCAGAGCCAAGGATGCTAGTCTTGCGGAAAAAGCATATGCTTTTGCTGTTAACAGTGCTATGAAATTAAAAGGAAAAACTGGAATGGGACTGAAATTTAATTAAAAAAAATTGTTTGAAAGTGTATAACTTTCTGACTACGGTGATACGAGTGAAACCCAAGAAATTATTCTCCAACAAAAATTATTGTCAGAACTCCTCTTTGCTCCTGGTATGCGAGATTCAAAAGACGAGTTTCTTCTAACAATATTATAAGCGTTTCGTCCTAGACTGTTGGACTGGACTCCTCAGTAAGGATCCAACAGTCCCCCTTAGACGCTCTGCTGCAAGATGTTACTACAGCCCAATATATGTAGGAGTCCCTCGACTACTTCAGTTGTGGGAAGTAGTCAGCCTCCTTCCGGCATTTCTTTCAACCGTATGCCGAATTACAAAATATATATCTAACACTCGTGAATTTACAAAAAATTTTTTTGAAAGTGTATAACTTTCTGACTACGGTGATACGAGTGAAACCCAACAAATTATTCTCCAACAAAAATTGTATTGTCAGAACTGTAGTAATATCTTGCAGCAGAGCGTCTAAGGAGGACTGTTGGATCCTTACTGAGGAGTCCAGTCCAACAGTCTAGGACGAAACGCTTATAATATAATATTGTTAGAAGAAACTCGTCTTTTGAATCTCGCATACCAGGAGCAAAGAGGAGTTCTGACAATAATTTTTGTTGGAGAATAATTTGTTGGGTTTCACTTGTATCACCGTAGTCAGAAAGTTATACACTTAAAAAAAAAAAAAAAAAAAAAATTTTTGTTAATTCACGAGTGTTAGATATATATTTTGAAATTTAATAAGTTAGTGACTGCGGCTAAAAAATCAATGACTGCAAGTAAATCCTCTCGCAAGGTTATTCAATCAGCATTGAAGGGTGCACGTCAAACTGTTAAGAGTGTGGGAGGAAAAAAAAGTTATCATTCCACGAGTTCTACCATTTCCATCGAAAATTGGTGGAGTTCTACCTTTTCTCATTCCACTATTTGCAGGACTCAGTGCGACCGGTGCTCTAGCAGGAGGTGCTGCTGGAATAGCTAAAGCTGTTAATGATGCTAAAGCTGCGCAAAAAGATCACGAAGAAAGTAAGAGGCATAATAAGACCATGGAAGCTATTGCTTTAGGCAAAGGACTCCATCTTAAGCCCTATAAAACTGGGATGGGATTATTCATGTCACCTCATATCGGTCGTGGCAATCAAGTGAATAGAAAAAAAAAAACTTCGATTTAACTTTGCCGAATCGTCCACTGACTGACTACGATCTAAAAAAATATGCTCATATGATGAAAATCTCAGATTTCCGAGGTGTTTTCATGAGAAATAATCTGCCTCCCAATGGTCCATGGTATAATGAGTTCGCAGTGGTTAACTTGGATGACTATCAAAATAGAGGCACTCACTGGGTTTGTTATCGCAAGCAAGGTTCTGAAGTGCTTTATTTTGATAGTTTTGGCGATCTCAAACCTCCCAAGGATCTCATGATGTATTTTAACGTGAAAGAAGTGAAATACAATTACAAAAGATATCAAAATTTTGACTCATTCATATGTGGCCATCTTTGTCTCTACTTCCTGGCTGGGAGACTATAAAATAGGTGCTCGCAGACGAATAGATTCATTATCATCCGATCAGTCATTGAAGACAGCTTCATTCTGAGTCTCTCAGGAAACACATCTGTCTTAGAAGCACAATATTTTCCTTCGATTGAACTACCACAGCATAAGAATTTTGTCTTGGGATTAGTTGAACTTTTAACATTCAACTCTATTCCCAATGTCGACTTTTCAAATAATAAACTTCATTTGAGCAAAAAGATATTATTACAATGCTATCAATCAATTTTTACAAGAAACTTTGAAATCCAAAGGAATTGAATTTTCTTTGAAAGCTAACAACAATACTTTTAGAAGTGAAATTCACTGCAGTCATCTGATAGATCTCAGACCTCACGATTCCATAGGTCGTATCCTTGGCTTTACTCCTCGCATTCTCAAAGAGAACATATAACACAGCTCTGATTTACCTGTAAAAATATTGAGAATCAATGCACTCAGAGTTGAGTGCAATATAACTGCAGGTGCTTATATCAATAATAAAAAAGTTCGTACAATCCATGAGTTATTTCCCAGAGTGCCCCCAGGATACAAAATCTTAGAAGTTTCGTCTCATGTGATATATCTACAACTCAGTGTCAAGTGCATAGATCATCTACAAATTCGAATTGTAGATCAGGATGGAAATTTATTGGAAATCATTATAAGACTTCACATCAAATCAGTATAATGGGCATCGTTTACAATTCTGGAAGATATATAAGTCAGCCACCATATCAACGAGTCATCAGTCGACCGAAGAAACTCAAACCGTTAACACGGAAGAGCATTCAGTTTCTGAATAGCCTAGGACTAAAAGTTCGTGGAAAAAATTCACGTGTATAATTCTTTGCTGCTTCCAGAAAAATGGACGAAATTCTAAGCATTCAATCAGGTGTCGTATTCGATGAGTCTATTGCTCATTACGAGGTACACGACCATCAACCATACTCATTATTAAGCTTTGATAATAGTGATGAGATTCGTATTTCTATCCAACATCAAGATCTATGTCTCTTGCCATCACGTAGTTCTATCCATGTATGTGGAAAATTGAAACTCAAAGGTGGTTCAACAGCACCAGCTAAAACTAAATTCGTGAACAATGGCATTTGTCATCTGTTTGATGAAATTCGTTATGAAATTAATGCTGTGGAGATAGATAAAAGTAAAAATGTTGGTTTGAGCACTATCATGAAAGGATGGACTTCATTTAATTCGAATCAGAATAACATGCTAGAAAATGCAGGCTGGCTTGGCAATGAAGAGGACGACAAATCGTTTGTCGATGAAAAGGGAAACTTTGACGTTGCGATTCCGCTGAGTATGATCATGGGCTTTGCAGAAGACTATAAAAAAATTATAGTTAACATGAAGTCATGCTTAACATGAGCTCATTCTTACAAGATCGAGAAGCGACTTGAACTCAATAATCCAGGAAGGAACTACGACAACTGGTGTAACTACTTATGAAGATTGTGAAGTAAAAATATCAAAGATAGAATGGTTAATGCCATATTTCATTGCATCTGATAAACAAAAAACCCAGCTATTGAATTTCATTGGTAAAGATAATCCCATCTCTATGTGTTTTCGTTCTTGGGAGATATTCGAATATCCTCTTCTCCCAAGCACAAATAAACACGTCTGGACAGTGAAAACTTCAAATCAACTGGAGAAACCTCGTTTTGTAATTCTCGGACTACAGACAAAGAAAAAAGCTGAAAGAACAGCAAATGCCAGTAGATTTGATCATTGTGAGATAAGTAATGCAAAACTTTTCTTAAATTAACAATATTATCCATACAACAATATGAATCTCGACATATATAACAATCAGTATGCAATTTTCTATGATATGTATGCTAATTTTCAAAAATCATACTATGGAAGAGATCCACAACCGATGCTGACCGAGCCTATGTTCATCGAGAATGAACCGCTCATAGTTATTGACTGTTCACGACAAAACGAATCTCTCAAAAGCGCTCCTGTCGATGTACGTCTAGAGTTTGAGGCTAAAAAAGATTTTCCTGCCAACACTTCAGCCTACTGCATGATCTTACACGATCGTATCGTTCAGTACAATCCCATCAGTGGGGATGTCAAGAAACTCGTCTAGGCTGCATAAAAATATGGAGTATGCAGTAGACATGACTGGTTCCAAGCAAACCGAAGGAGATTATATTCTAAAGGAAATTGCAATCATTCCTCTCAACGATAGTAGTAGTAGTAATCCTGTTGTTCTAATATTCAAAAATCCCTTCTCATGGGAAAAACTCTCTGACAAAATGCAAAGGGAAAACAACTGGCTTAAACATAATTATCATGGCATGAAGTGGAAAACCAATGGACATGACTACTGCCAAATTGGAAACTTACTTCGTGACGCTTTACACGATGCAACAAAAATTTTTGTCATGGACGCATTAAAACAGAAATGGCTTCAACGATTCAAATTTCCCGTCTACAACATCCAAAGTATGGCTATCCATCGAAACCATCTTTCAAGTGCGTCACAGTTTGCACAAACCATAATCCAATCTACAAGACTGCCTGTGCACTTCACACCGTCAAACTTATAAAATTATTCTATCAGTCATGCAAACCTTTGTAATAAAAAAATTAAATAAATAAATAAAACCGGGAAAAAAAGAAAAAAAAAAGAAAAGGTAGAAAACGCTATAGGCATACTAGATTACGTAAGATGGAGAGGGGGAATCTCACTTTCGGATTCTAGATCACTTTTGGAGGAGAGGGGGTGATCTAGAATCCGTGTGATCTGGTAAGCCTATAGCTTATCTACTCTTAAATAACGCATTTCTTATAATTTAATTTAAAAAGTGGTTTAATCATGTATGTATGTACGAGATAAAGGCCAAAATATAAATTTCAGTTTTTAACAATACAGGAAAATTCCTGCAAATATTTGGGTTGAATGTGGCATGTTACACACCGAAGTTATTATTAAATCTATGTATCAGAAAATCGCTTATAGGGTTGTTGTATGTCAAAACCGCTGCCAAGTCATTGGCACTTAGCTTCCTCCTATTCTGCTAGTGGAAGATAATTACATGGGACAATCAACTCATTCTTTGATTTAAATATTCGCTACTATTCGATACTAAAAGGATAGCTTTGGAAGACACTTGTAGGGGAGGGGTATCAGGGGAGTGGGGGTTAAGGTGGATTCCAACCATACCTGGGTATCAGTCTTTTAGGTACACTATTGATGAATATATTGTATAAATCATATCATAATAAAAAGCAAAAATATTTTTTCAATAATCGAAAAATGGCCATGAAATGGTCATAAAATAGTCTAAATCTTAAAAGAAAATTTACTCGAATTCAGAATCAGAAAACATATATGCACGTCCAATCTTATTACGATCGATCACGTAGTTCCAGAATTATAACAGTATACGTACGCACGCATGCACGCATGCACGTACGCACGCACGCACGCACACACACACACACACACACACACACACACACACACACACAGACAAAACCATCTGCACGGACATTTTATAAAACCATGAAAACTCTCAAAATATACTAAGCTTTAATTATCAAATTATATGGTTTAACAAAAATAATAATGTTCAGTCACACAGAGTATACAGGGTGAGAGTTGAAGAATTTGAATCTTAATATCTTTTAAACTAAAAGGTTTCATAAGCTACAAAAAGAACCTAGCCGAAGTGATCAAAAGATCAATCTTTTCCTAAAATTTCAAATCAATTTAAACCTTTTTACTCACGTAATCGTACGACATAAAAAAACCATTTTTTTTAGTTTTTGATTTTTATGTCAAAAACTAGTCGCCAAAATTGCTTAAAATTTTTACAACTAGTAGATATCGTTGTTTTTTATTGTCATGAATTTTTTCAAAACATTTAACTNCGAAAAATTACTTTTTATATCATAAAAAATGAACAGATCAGTCAATCTAGAAAATCTTGCGGGAAAAAGTAGATAAATTTATGTTCTTTTAGATACACTATTGTTGAATATATTGTATAAATCATATCATTTTAAAAAAGCAAAAATAGAGAGTTTCACGACTCCTCTTTTGAATTTCTTTTACATTTCAGTAGAGAGAATCTCTTACAATTATAGAGATGTCGCAGAGTTTGAGTATTCGAGAAAGGCGCTTCCTCGCCGGGTGGCGGAGGGGGGGGGGCTTCGGAGAATAATAGTGTGTCTTTCTTGGCTGTTCAAAGTCGTTTCCGCGTGAGTCCAATTTTCGCTCGATATTTATATGGTAGGTGCGGAGACAGTTCGAGAAGCTTGTTGACATTTTTTTACTATGTTCTTTTATGTGCCTCTCTAAATGCTTTTTGTTTTTAATAATTATGTGACATATGATGCATTCCAAAAATTGTTTTTTATGTTTCTTTTGATGATTGATTAAACATTCTTCGTTTGTAAAAGACACATTACAATAACGGCATTTGATAGAATTTAAGTTTCTAAAAAAAATTAAATTATTATATACATTTATATTTACAATATATATATTATATATATACTTACTTTTGTTCCATTTTTTGTATTTAAATATGTTTAATTAATCTTGAAATGTATGTATAAATCCTAAAATTTGGCAATACTAAAATTTTCCGATTAAGTAAATTTTTATTTTGGGTAAATCAAAATACTGAAAATTGTCACAAATAATAAAGAAAAAAAACGCATCAACGATTAGTAACCAATGGAGTCAATACCCTATACACACGAACCCTATACACACGAACGACTAATGGATTCAATACCCTATGTATACAAAACTGAAATTCTTATTAGTTACTCTCTATTTAGTTATTAAAATATATAATTATTATAATTATTTAAAATTTATATAATTATTTAAAATTATTATAAAATTTGTATAATTATTTCATAAAATATAAGTGTTTTTATTTGTATTGAATGAGTTATTCTTAATTTAGTTATTGTATAAAATTCTATGTAATATATATTTTACTCCATGATTATAAGAAGGGTGCGTCAGCGGTTGGTAACTAAAGGGTATGCAGGTGAACGACTAATGGAGTCAATATCATATGCTATAGCGCATTTTTTAATTAAGTGATAAAATATTACCGTTGCAATATGTAAAATATATAAAATTGTTAATAGAATAAACTTATTGTATAAAAATATATATAATACAAAATATCTATTTTTGTCAAATATTTACTAAAATTTATAGTAAAAAACGCATTATTTTCAAATGGTTTTCATTTATTTATATGTCGTTGCGAACAACATGAATTTTGCTTTGATTAAAATATTCACTCCTATAGTTGATTATTTATATTAGATATATGTATGTACATTTTTCACTTTTTTTGAAAACCATCTTTTGTAAGATAACATTTTTTTGTAAAAATTTATTTTATACAATTTTATATCGATAATTTTACTGTTTCATAATAAATTTCAAATATTTTTAAATTTTAAATATTATTGGTGCAAAATGTCAAAAAGGAAAAGTAATAATATGGAAAGTACAGACGTTGTGGGAAAAAAGAAAGACCTGCCTTTCACAACAACAGAATTTTTGAATTCAAAATTTAAAATTGGTGATAAATCTGCGTATGAAACATTTTTATTTACTTTTTCTACACTTTGACTGCATGCAGTAATCGTGAGCTTAACATCTCACGGAAAACGAAACACCGACCCTTACACGTAACAGGTTATTACCAAATTTTAATTGTACCTAAAATCTATTTTTTTATATCGCAGAACGTTGGTGGCTTATGTTGAAGAAGTAATTGACGTTAAATCTTACGTAAACAAATCAACAAATGCTGAATTCAAGATAAAAAAATACATCTTGAATAACAATAATGGTTCTCTAATTCAGGGTAATTCATTTAATGAAATTATTGATCTCTTTGAGACAAAATTAACAGTCAACGAAGTAAGTTATTTAGTATTGTATATATGGAAAGAAAGATTATAACAAATTAATTAAACATCACTTATTTATTTTCAGAAAATATTAATTCGTAATGCTTCAGTTGTACCTGCAAAGAAGTATACTAAGAGTAATGTTGCTTTTGAAATTAATTTACAAACATATTCTACAATTATATCTTTCGGAGAATTTGAGCGTAGAGATTTTCCAATCTTACCCATTAAATTTGATGAAATTCCAACAAAGAAAGGTCCTGTTAGTAAGTAATCATATATATTTGAAAATATTTCCTAAATGGACGTCGGAGCAAAATTTCTCAAATCCGCCACGTGGTATAATTTAGCATTTTACGACTTCTGAAAAAATTAAAAGTCAGCTTGACATTTTTTTCAGTAGATGTTCAGTAGATTCAATGATTCACTATACTTAACATTATAGCACTCTGGTCTTATTTTTTCATTACAAGCTTTATTTAAAAAGATATATGGAGTAGAAAACCAGTGATTCTTTGCTCCGACATCTCTTTAAAATGTTTAAAATAAAGATCTTTATTCTTAATCATTTTTTAATATATTAAAAAAATTTTTATAGAACTTATAGGATATATCTACAATGAATTTGTTCTACGAAATCAAAATAACGTTAATGAATATTTCGGATCGATTACGAATAAAAAAAATAAATTAGATATTTTATTATTGAAATCTATAGATGAAGAACTTCATTTTAAATTGGGGGTAAAAATTGAAGTGATTGGCGATTTACAGGAAAATGGTATGTATATATACATATATATGTATATATCTATACAAACATTTCAGTATCTAAATTTTTTTATGTAACTAATTATTATATGTTTATTTTTAGGAAACAGTTTCTTATTAAAAGTATATAACCAAAATCAAATTAAAATTATTAATGACGATCCATTAGATCTTCTTGATCTTTTAAATGGTTCTGAAATTTTCATCAATGAGGTAAACTACTCATATAAAACATATACACAAATCCGTTAAAAACTAATTTTTAATATTATGTTACAAATTTTTTTCTTTAGAACAGCAATAATCCAGATGAACTAAAAAATTAATTAAATACCTTCATGTCATTCCTGCAAATTCTTAAAAGAGAAGAACGGAACAAATTAGGACGTATTTTCTTTGTACACATGATTTTATATATTAACAAATTCACTGTATATTTTATTGAAGTCATCTAAATTTTGTAAAAAAATATTGTGTTATTCAACATGGCATTTAATGTGGCTGCGTATCTCAAGATTTTAAACTCCTACCTAATTGTCATCACTTTTTACAATAAATTTAGTGTTATCAGAAAATGAATTAACTTATTATATTGCATTATGTAAACATTTTTATCTGTTCTCGGAAAGTGATTAGTAACTAAAGGAGTCAACTGCAGTATGCATGCGAAAGACTAATCGAGTCAATGCCATATGCAGGCAAAAGACTAATGGAGTCAATCCCCTATGCACGTAAAACTGAAATTCTTATAATTTATTTTCTATTTATTCATTATATACAATCGTATGAGATATATTTTACTCCATGATTAGAAAAAAAGCGCGTCAGCAATTAGTAACTAAAAGAGTCGTATGCACGCGAACGACTAATAGAGTCAATACCTTATACACGCTAACAACTAATGGAGTCAATACCCTGAAATAAATATTTCTAATAGAAAAAGATTATTATATATATAATGAAAAAAATATCCTAAAATTTATACTAAGAAATTTATAATTTTTAAATGGTATTCATTAATTTAATGCCATTGCAAACTGCATAAATTTTACTATTTTTTAATATATTAACTCCTATAGTTGATGATTTACATTAGAAAGAAGAAGGAAGCGAAAAAAGAAAAAAGAAAAGTTGATGCTGTTAGTGACGATATGTTGTAAAGCTATATTCATGTATAAACATTACCCATTTCAAGATTCAAGTCATCTTATTCACGTGCAATTATCGACTTACTAAAGTAATTTTATTTTTTTAATTTATATAAGTAAATTTTAAAAATATCAATTTTTTTTATTTAAATATTTAAATTCGTGTATAGATGGAAAACGTTCCTGACCACCTTAACGCCAATCACAACCTCGACAACGAAGGACACAATCTAGAGCCACCGCAGCTGCAACCAGGAGTTGAACCGGGTAGAGGTGCGGTTCCTCGGCGCCGTGGAGGCGCAAACGTTCAAAATGCGCACGATCACAATGTCGAGATTAACTTGGATGAGGGAGAACATGATGAGGAACCACGAAGAGCTTTACGAAGAAGAAATGTAAATCCTCGCCGTCGAGGAGACGCAAACAATGAACAGCAAGCGGGAAATCCTTGGCCCCGTGGTAGAAACAATAATCGAGGCAGAAATGGTAAAATTTATGCAATTATTAAATAGTAAATTGTAATGTTTTTAGTATTTGTTATATCTATTATAATTTTTTTTAATAATTGCAGATAATATAAGGATCAACCCCTTCCATCGCAATTTTGAAAATGCTGCAACATTGTTTGCTAAAATAGTAACGGCTTTAAATAAAGAAACAGAGGAAGAATTACTTAGAAAGAGGCGGAGATATCAAGACCACGATGCAGAAGTGATAGATTCAGATTAAAGCTAATATTTAAAATAAATTATTCATGTTACTGTTTTTATTTTTCGTTATTTACGTCAATAAGCGTATACTAAATTAAAATACAATGTTACAGTATAATATTAGTTCATGTTTAAATAAATTATTTTAGTACAATAAACAGTGAAAGTATAATAATTATAAATATTTATTAAAACATAATACTCAAAACAAAAATATACATGATCACGACTAAAAGAGTCAATACCCTATGTACAACAAACTGAAATATTTATTTATTATTCTCTATTTTTACTATATAAACTGCTATAAAATATTTTTTACTTTATATTATAAGAAGGGGCCGTCCGCGAGAAACTATAAACGAGTTAATGCCGTATGCACGCGAACGACTAATAAAGTCAATACTCTATACACGTGAGAGACTAATGCAGTCAATAACCTATATGCATGAACAACTAACTGTGTAATTAATACCGTATGCATATAAAACTGAAACATTTATTCGTTAATCTTTATTTAGTTATTATATAAAATCTTATTAAATCTATTTCACTTGCATGATTACAAGAAAAAAGCGTCAGCGATTAGCAACTAAAGGAGTCAATGCCGTATACGCCAACGACTAATGGAGTCTGTGTAAGGCGCGTTAATAGATATATTTGGCGAGTGACATTTCTTAGACAAACTGTTACAGAGGATCTATTAACCCAGGGAAGTTGTATTTCTGGTTTCAAGTGTACATTTAGAACATTTTTCATTTAGAAACTTGCTAT
>CM053171.1:11501303-11530041 GCA_012977825.3 Pteromalus puparum
TTGCATTTTCGATGTGTTTGTCGATTTGCTCGCTCGTCTTTTTTCCATCTTTCGCTGTTTTGAGTCTATGGTCTTCCGAATTTCTTTGACTAAATTTTCTTGGATTATTGAGCCCTGATTCGCTTTTGATACTTTGTTCCTGGTTTAAATCATTTCCTCCCTATAATCGTACTATTGATTACTCCCGCCTTTTTGCTCTGCTGTTTTGTATCTGTAATATAAACTGCCTCGGTTTCTGCCGCAACTTGAATTTTGAAATATTGTTGAAGCCTCTAAATATTCCCATGTTTTTACTGCACCCTGATGTGCGGCGTAGGGTTCGCGTTCGTAAGAATGTTATTTTTTTCGTGGTGTTCGCATCTTTGACGACACGCTTTGGTCTGTCGTGGCCATCTCACTCCTAGCTAGTAGCCGCACGCATAAATTAAAGATGCTATGTGAGTTATTAGCGAGGTTACAGTCAAATAATCGGAAACTAGTATATTTGTGCTCTGGACCTAAAAGATTTATTTAGTTCTCTCTGAGGCATTGTTGTTGCTTACTGATTATCCAAATCATTTTGTTTGCTTTTGGTAATAATGGATAATTGGTTTAGCATATACTCGAACAATTATTATAGAATCTCTCTCTAGACTGAATCCTTTGAATCTCGACAGCATATTTTACGTTTAGTGAGATGAAAATTTACGTTATGTTCATTTCTATTGGTCTGATTTTAGCGCCTGTTCAGTAATCAAATTGAAACATTAAAAATTCATTCTTTTAGGAGAAATATTACACGTTATCGTTTCCAGATTTAAGTCGGTCTTTCTATATTTTGTGCTAACAGAAGTTAAAAAGTCTTTGTTATGATTTACTACTAGTATTAGAGATATAAATGATTAATGTCATCACAAAATCAAGCATATCTTTTTCTAGCAGTTCTTATATTTTGTTAAATACTCTTTGAAATATTTGTGAAGTTTAATTAAGTCTCAAACGGTAGTACTTTAAATATAATTTCAGCGATGTACGTAAACCGCTTGTATTATGATATGTTGACATCAATTCTTATTTGATGAAAGCACTGCTAATTGATCGTTGTAACTATTTGATTTTTTAATAAGATCGAATTTATTGGTATAAGTTCGGAATAAATATGGATTGTATTGTTTAGTCGCATTTAGTCTTTTATATAATCAAATTACTAATCCAATTTGTTTTTCCGTATTTGTCATCCTTATTATATAGTACAACTCCACTGGCTAGGGGCGTTGAATGCACTAGTCGAAGATCTAACAATTCATAATTATTATTAATTCTTTTGTTATCAGTGATAGCTTTGTTTGTATGTATAATGGTAAGGGTAATTGATTTCACGTAAACTAGAGGCTTCGTTTCTACTAAGTGTATTCATGCTTGGACGTTTACAAGATCTATTTTCTGCCATTAGGAAGCATATGTCTTGGGACGTATATGAATCTTGATAATTTCTTTTCATTATTATATTATCGTGTTAAATAATACTTTTTCTATCATCTTGTTTTGGCTATATTTTGCACTCTTTAAGAACTTTTCCGTTTGTGCCGTTAACATATTAAGCACATAAAGTTTCTTCCTCTTTGGGCAGTGTATTCCTGAAATTCCCATAGATGTATCTGAATAGTCTTCGATATCAAACGTTGAAAAATTATTCTTTGTATAACGTAAATATTTTTGATTCCTCGGAAATTTAATTATCCTTAGTGTTTTTCGAATGATGGGAAATATTTGTATGCAATAACTCTTTGTTTTTCTTTTTTGTATTCAAAGTTTCATTAATGTTCCTATAAGCTGCTTTGAATATTGATTTAATCATTAATAACTCTGTAAGTTTTACGTTGCTCAATTACTCGCTGTGCTCTTTACGAGATTTCTTTCCCGAAATCTGGTGAGTCGCCTGCGTGTTCTGAGTCGTTTTTGTTCTCTAAATTCCACTTAGTTTTTATTATCCCTGAATTTTTTCTACTATATGTAATACTTTTTCTAATCTTGTTGAACTGTAATGTTTTCTCCTGTGATGTCTTGGATACTTGATCTTTTTATTTCTTTAGCTAGTATGCTAGTATTTATATTGATTGTATACATTGTAGATTTTAACTCGATTTTCATTATTATTTTAAATATTCTTTATTAGTCTTAATTTTTGTGCAATAAACCTCTATTCGACGATCCACTCGTACAGAATGGCCAATAGTATCTGAGCTAACGTGAAAGTCAAAGTATATTCGTTTATTGGCATTATTTATCGATCCCGAGTACGGTATAGCGTTTCTGTTATTCCTGATTTAATATTTTTCGTCATTATTTATTGGTCAATTATATATTTTGTTTTTATAATGTTTAGTTTGTGACACACTATCTACTAAACAATTTATTTATTTTTTCGATTGTTATCTTCTACTTCTATATATTGTAGTAATCTTTCTAGTTTTAAACATATGTTTTAATATTACCTTCTATCTTACTGTCACCTTTTTGTCTATGTTCTTTATCTTGCGTATGATTAGTATAATTTTATCTTTGTTATTTGTGTGGAACGCTTTGTTTTCGTTTTCCTTCTAGGCGTTCCCTCCAGGAAGTGTTGTAGTTTCCTGTTCTGTTTTTTGTTTCTATAGCATTTCTATCTGTTGATTGTATTTTTGCAAATTGAGCAGAATTTTCTTGTCTCTTTGTAGACTTTTAATCTTCCGCGCAATTATCTATTTTATGTGTCCTGCTTTGCTGCCAGTACTGGCAAAAATCTTGTTTGGATTTTCCTCGATTTCTAACGCCATTAGTTTTTTTACATTCGCTGACTTATGTGCCTGGCGTTGTTGCAGTTATTCGCCAAAATTCTCTCTGAAAACCCCTGTTGTAATTATTACCTTTATTTTGATGTGTTGTTGTTTATTTTTTAATTTATTACAAAATTTGGCGTGGTGACCTGTTTCTTCGCATATCTGACATTCTCAACTGCTGTTTTGCTTTATACTCTGCCACAAGAATTTTTACGTTCCATTCTGTTTCTTCGTGCCGATTGTTTCACAATTGTACTACTCTAAATATGTCTTCCTTACCTGTTTTACAATACTTTATCTATAGTCCCTTTTGTTACATTTTTTGCAAACGACATCTGGGCAGTTTTGTATTGTATGACCATTATATCGCAATATTCACATTTTTCGATATTATTCATGCTTATGTTACACATCTATTCGGGTATGACCCGTTTCGCTTTACATTTCCAGCATATCTCATAATCGCTGATATAAGACATTGCCCAACTCATGCCATTCCTGGCCGATAGGCAGTGGTTATTTTGCTTCTTGTTGAATCGACATGCGCTTATCGAATGCCCTGCTGACTGCAGAATTTACAGTCAGTTTGATTTTATTTTTGACATTCATGCATTATTGAAAAATGGTCTTGCTCCCTTGCAGTAGACGCAAAGGGCCAGATCGGCAAGAAGAGCTTCGTGTTGGAAGTCTCTTACAATATTTGGCATGTCAGCACTTTCTGTGGTTCTGTTTCTACTTTTCGTTCGTAGTCTTCGTATATGTTATTTACGATACCCTTGTTTATGTCTTTTCTTTTTATGTCGCTTTCTATTTCTATAGCTGCTTTGAAAAGTGTCCGTACAGTGTTTCTTGTCCTAATTCATAATTTAATTTCTGATTTCAGCCTTTTTTATATTCTTTGCGGCTTCTGCGTCTAATTCGTCTCAACTTGTCCTTTCATCTTGCGATGTCCTTCCAATTTTTTCATTCTTTTATTTTAAAACTATTTCTTGCTGTTTGTGTATTGTACTACTGTCTCTGTTTCTCTTGGATAATTCTACCATTTTCGCATAGCTCGTGAATATCGTCGTCGATTGGTACAGCGTTCTCACTCCTGTTATTAAATCATCTATTGTTTAATACTTTACTGCCAAGAGCTCTTTGCTTCCCCTGCCATTCGCACTTTCAGCAGACTTTGTGAGATTTGCCTGTCTATGGGGTCTATAAGACTTCTAACCTGCTTCAATTTTTTTATGTTTTCGTTGCTGTCATATTTTTTCCGTGTATTTGGGACGTAGTTTACGAATCTTTAGATTAATTTTATTGGCCTTGCTGTTCTGCTGGGGAGCCATGTTTATGCTGGTCCTCTTTGCTCTGGATTTCTTCGTATTATAGTGTTGGGTTTTGCGGCTGGATTCTCGGAATGATTCTCGTTATGTTGTTTGATCAGCTGTTATCAGTTATCTCTGTAGGATCTAATTTCTCTCTGATTTGTTTCCAAGTCTATTAGGCCTATCTTCGTCTACGCTGTGTATTTGTTGAAAAATTTGCCGAAGGCTTCTCGTATTTAATTAGCGTTTGCTGCGGATCTTTTGCTGTTCCTACTACGAGCCTTTGTTCTGCTAGAAATCTCCTATGTCCGAATATCGCTCGTCTTTTCAAATTCGAACGTTTGTCCTAAAAATGAAGTCGTGCTGATTGAAAAAATGAGTAGGTTAGTTTGAAAAGTTGTTTTGTCCTGCTGTTCGGTGTTTATCTGTAGATTTTCTTGATTATTTTGTTATTTGCCACTTCTTATCTTTGCTCTTCTGCTCTTGTTTGTTTGTTATTTCCTTGTTTCTCTTAAATTTTTTCAATGATCCCCTTTGTTGTGTTACGATTTTTTTGTTGGTGCTCTATTCTGTATGTCTTTACTGTCTGTCTTTCTTTTTTTGTATTCTGACTTGTTTTGGGGGTGTCCGTGTATTTTTCACCTTCTTAAACGCCTGTTCTTCAAGTGGCCCAGATAATAAACTGCTTTTGTGACATCGGGTTTCGTTGAACGTGTTGTCTAGTGATCCTTAGTTGTCTGAAGTTTCTTGTCTATATTTGCTTTGTCACTCATTTGAAAATTTCATTATTATAAATTAGGCAATTATGGTTCAGTATTTGATTACGACACGTTTAGTTGTATATTTTTGTCCGTGACCAACTTTATTTCCGCGATCGTTTACGCTTTTGCTGACTTCGCCGTCTTGCTGATGCCTGCAGATTAGTAGGTCACTCACCCGCCGCGAGTAGTTATTGAAATTTGACACGCGCTGCCGTTTTATCGTGACATATGTTTTACAGCTGTGTTTTAATCTTATCTTCACTTGATATTTGACTATTCAGACATGCAAACAGATATTAGTAGATTCTTTTTATTCGATTTTTAATGTTCACTTTTGATATTTTAATCTTAATTCATTCAACAAAAATTATTATTGCGCGTTTTCCTAATCTTTATTTTTTTTTTTTTTTTTTTTAAGTATCGGAACCAATTGTTACGGTTCTGTATTTTATTTATTTCCGTTATAATATTTACTTATTTATTTATCGGTTTGTATTATTGTAAGATATTTCGTTCTTTCTTTTATTTTCGGTATCGGAACCAATTGTTACGTCCTGTCTATCGATTAGTTGACAAACTGAGACGTAATGTATAGTGTAATGGCTAGGCTGTATTTAAAAGAGTTAATCTGCAACTAACACTCTCACTGTTAGTAAAATAACTGAGAAACTTACCTTGATACAGTTGCCACAATGTAGACTTGAGCTCGTGCTGGGCAGGAAAGCATGATATAAAGAACGTTCAAGGCACGGATAATTTTCACGTAACGATGTAGTTATTTTGAACTAGCGTTAGCAAATTGAATTACAATATTATTCAACGATGACGAGAATAAAATAAGACAAATGTATTTAAAATATAACTGTTTTCACGTATGAGATTCGTCAATTGTCGAACCGACGTGTACGGAGCCGTGTCTGTAAACGAACTGTCTGTCTAAACAAATGCGAGGCTTTTTAAACCCTCAGTTTATTACAAAAATCAAAATATTGATAATCTTAAATTACTGACAGAGCATGCATAAAAAGTAGGGCTCGCTTGCTACATCTCGAATGTCTTAGTTAGCGTTTTGCTGATTCAGTGCTGACATTCTTTTGCTGTATGTTGACATGCGCATCGCTTGGTTATTCGGAGAGTTTGAATTTTGTTGTTTCTTTTTAAACGCTTTTTATTTAGATCATTATGTGGAGGCGGATGACATAACATCTAAATTATAGATATCGTATTTAGTATGTTTAATAACATTTTAGATTTATTTTTTTTAAATCTCGCGATAATCACGGGATTATCACGTGATTATCACGGGATTTTTTTCAGTAGGGCCATGATCGGATAAAAATACCGAGAATCGGCTTTGACTTAGTTTTGAAACACCTCATTTATTTGAAAAATAGCCATCGAATTATTAGATTCAACCTGAAAAATGTTTGATACGTTATCCAACTTCTTTCAAAGAAAAACCGCTGCCAAGTCATTGGCACTTAGCTTCATCCTACTCTGCTAGTGGAAGATAATTACATGGGACAATCAACTCATTCTTTGATTTAAATATTCGCTACTATTCGATACTAAAAGAATAGGTTAGGAAGACACTTGTAGGGGAGGGGTATCAGGGGAGTGGGGGTTAAGGTGGATATCAAAAGGATAGAGCTCCGTGAACTCCTAAAATAACTTACATATATCGTAATAAAAAAATGCCAGTAATTGCGGAATCGTTAATAACATTAACAACTGCAAATTACAAAATTGCGGGTGGCTTCATTTTTTTGATTAATTATTTTTCATGATTTCATACCCCACAAGCGCTTTCAGACCCTTGACCGTTGTTTTCTATACTGCCATAATCGCCTTTTTAAATTTTAAAGCCTCATTTCAGCACTCCCACAGTCGCATTTTAGACCATCGTAATCTTTTTCTGTATTACCACAGTCGCCTTTTTGACCTTTGCAATAGATTTCTACATACCACAGCCGCTTTCAGACCCTTGACGTTATTTTCTATATTCCCATAATCGCCTATTATATTTAAAAGCTCATTTCAGTACTCCGCAGTCGCCTTTTAGACCCTCGTAATATTTTCTGATTCCATAGCTCCTGGGAGAGAGGTCTCGCCGAAGATCGCTCGCGGACTTGAAGCCCCGAGCTCTCTTAGACGGTAGCAGCTTGTAGGTACACTATTGTTGAATATATTGTATTAATCATATCATAATAAAAAGCAAAATATTTTTTTTCAAAATCGAAAAATGGTCATGAAATGGTCATAAAATAGTCTAAATCTTAAAAGAAAATTTCTGAATCGAATTCAGAGTCAGAAACATATATGCACGTCCAATCTTATTACGATAGATCACGTAGTTCCAGAATTATAACAGTATACGTACGCACGCATGCACGCACGCACGCAAAAGACAAACCATCTGCACGGACATTTTATAAAACCATGAAAATCTCCCAAAACATTACTAAGCTTTAATTATCAAATTATATGGTTTAACAAAATAATAATGTTCCAGTCACACAGAGTATACAGGGTGAGAGTTGAAGAATTTGAATCTTAATATCTTTTTAACTAAAAGGTTTCATAAGCTACAAAAAGACCTAAGCCGAAGTGATCAAAAGATCAATCTTTCCTAAAATTTCAACTCAATTTGAACCTTTTTACTCACGTAATCGTACGACATAAAAAAACCATTTTTTTAGTTTTTTTTACAACTAGTAGATATCGTTGTTTTTTATGTCTTGAATTTTTTTAAATCATTTAACTATTTATTTTTTGAGATATATATTTTTTCGAAAAATACTTTTTATATCATAAAAAATGAAGCGGATCAGTCAATCTAGAAAATCTTGCGGGAAAAGTAGACAAATTTATGTTCTTTAGATACACTATTGTTGAATATATTGTATAAATCATATCATTTTAAAAAAGCAAAAATATTTTTTCAAAAATAGAAAAATGGCTATAATATGGCATAAAATGGTCAGAATCGTAAACAAAAAAATGACCTAACTTCAGAATTAGAAAAAATATATGCATGTCCAATTTTATTACGATCCGTCGAATGGTTCCAAAAATTATGGCGGTCCTATACGTAAACACACACACACACACACACACACACACACACAGCCATCCGCACGGACATTTTCTAAAAACGTATGATTCGTACTCCAAACACCTCCAAATGCGTTTCCACGAAGTATTAGCAAAACTGAAAATTTTACTATTACAAAGCTTCCTCTTGAGGAGGAAGCAAAAGGTATAAATGTTTTTTTTTTCGCTTAATAACTCTGGCACTAACAGTTCTGTAATGAACAGAAAGAAATATACGCACGTTTCGTTATATCTTCATTTTCTTGACTTAACATTTCTAGACGTTTTATCTGCACAAATGATGATCGAAATTTTTCATCTAGTGACCAATCTGGGAAATTTTTGAAATCATCATCCTCTTTAAAACTTTCTTTATCTAAATCTGAAATAAGATGTTATTATAATTAATAATATGAAACTGTATAGCATATGTATCAAAATTTGATACATAGATTTGCCTCTGCTAATTTTGCACAATCTTCGATAAGATTGATAAGTATTATATCTTTCATCAAATGATGTACTAGTACAGAATAAAGTTTTACCGCTTGATTCTAATAGCGAAGAGGTTACGACATTTTCAAACGATGGTATCTCCTTTATCATGCTGTCAACTTCTGAAAGTCTTCCCTTTATCTTTGCAGAAGCTAAAAAAATAGAGGAATTACTTATTGATAGAACTATAAAACATTTTATGATAGTAAAGTGAACATCGATTTATAGGAAGTGTAAAGACCGTATTTGGTATGAATACGGGCTGCGCGAGTAGTACAAATAATTATTTTATTCGCGGAAACTAGCATAGGCTCGTGAGCCTTATTGTTACTAGAGGTGTTTGAATCTACAATCTACGTGGACAAGTGGCACGTGACTATCGTGGCGGTGGCACTGCTACGCGGACGCTCGTGTGCGGTCAGTAGTCTGTCCGCTCTCTATGCTTACGCGGACCAATTCTTTCAGGCGGACGCTGTTGGTGTGTCCGCAGTCGCGGTGAAGTGAATCGCGGACAGTAGTATGTCACGCTGCAGATGCTCGGACGATGGAATGTCCGCAAGTAAATTGCTCGCTCTTACCTTCGGTCTTGATGATGCTGGCAAGCTTACTTTGTTCCTTTATTCTTAGGTGTTTAGGTTGTTTTAAGGATACTCTTATAATAATAATTATTATTATTATAGAATCTGATTAATTGTTATAGTTTCTTTATTGGAGACAACCCAGAACTCAGCTGATGTTACAATTTAATACATGATGTCTGATAGTTTAATCGTTCGTAACTTAGGTAGATTTAGTACTATTTAGGTCGATATTTAATCTAATAATTATACGATTGAGGACTTACAATGATGGTTGCTCTGCGCACTAGAAATGGCTCTAATCACTCGTTCGTGGCAGGTGCTGTTTGTTCTTAATCTACACGATTACTCGTGGCAATAAAGAGTAAGGTTGGCCTACTGCACAGATGAAGGTAACTTCACTTGCTTTCGCCGGAAATGCCGCTCGGCGGTCCTTCGCTATTACTGTACTACGTTCAACTCACGTCTAGCAACGTAGAGTTATACTATATTCTACCCACAGAGTTTTAGTGGGTTCTAGGCACTCAATAAGCGATGCGAGCAGGAATACAGCACTCGTATTCAATCACCAGGTCCAGTTGTCGGTAGGAAGAGTATACGTAAAGGCACTGCGTGGATCGATCCCGGAGCTTATAAAAGCCTCGGTGTCGATACACGCAATTGACATGATTTTATTGGGAAGGCACTACGCGACCAATCAGTATCTGCCACTACGAGGATACACGCATACAGGTGTTGTAATTAACCGCGCGCGAGCAGTGCTGACTCGCAGGTCAATCACTGCTCCGATTTTCGGTGATCGGTTTCGTAATGTCGCAGTCGGTTTCGGTAGTCATCTGTGCGTGTGCATGAATGCCATCGCACAGGCGTTATATATAATACTTATTTCATGTGTATAAACGTGGGACATTACAGAAGTATAACATGTAAACTTATAAAAATAAATAAATCTCAGAGAAGAATTCAAAAAAAGCAGATCTACGTTTGTCGGGTTACCGTGTAAATATTGGGATCGCGGAATTGTACATTCTGAATCAAAATACCTCGTCTTGTTATTTCTGAAATAGAACTATGTCATTATTTAACATCAATTGGCTATTCACGTTGCCTTGTAGGTAGTTCGTCGGACATCGGTAATTTATGCGACATTGCCGCGATCGATACGATCAAGTGTTAAACGTGATGTGCATATGCGAACGTGATCTTCAATCAAGTGTGCAGCTTATTAACGGCTCATCAACGATCGGAATGTGGTTAGGTCAATGTGTATATTTCATCGGGGAGAACTCGTTCTGTGTTCCGAAAGTCATCAGTGCCTACGAAGGATGCGAATGTTGCACATGCGACGTTATGAAGTTTTAAGTAATCAGATATTTAACGGTAACTACACTAAAGCGAAGATAGTGCCAGTATAACGATACGCGCATCAATACGTATCTGATACGGTACCTATTAGGTATACCCTGTAGTATATAAACGCGTGAGAGTTGTGAACGAAACAAAGTGCAATAGTTGATGTTCAGTCTGTTCATTATGCCTTGAACACTGGGGTGCGACGCGGATTAATTGTGCGAATCCCTGCCGAATTTTGCGACCGCGTGCGTCGGGTAGCGTGTGTGTGTGCGCGCGTGCCTCGAGGCCTTAGTGTAAGTGTCAGGATTGTTGACACTTACAAGCGAACAAGGGACTGTTTGACGACTGACGTTTGAAATTTTTCAAGTATTTTGCACGTCGCATGTACATATAGCGAAGCGCGAACGTAGAAGCGGAGAACCACTGACGACATAATTCGTGTCGGGGCTCTCCTAATTCTCGGGGTTCTTTCTTCTGAGGTGTTCGCGAGTGCAAGGTGTGCCTGCGCGAAAAGCCAACGTCCGGGAGCAGAGGAAACAGCGCTAAGGAGCGAGGAGCAGGAAGAGAGAAGAAAGAAACACTATATAGGGTGCGGCACTGCTGCGCCAGTGCGAGACGTATGTGCGAGTGCGAGAGAGAGAGAGAGAATGTGTGTCTTAAGGCGCGAGGGCCACTCAGCGCCGAGCTGGGTGCGACAGGGTGACCGTCGAGGTAGAAATATATCTCTCCCTTGCTATTCTCTGCCGGGACTGCACCACTTACTATGCTAATACTTATGGCAGTGGTGTAGATTTCAGATAAAGCCAGCGAGAGAGACAGAAAGAGACAGAAATAGCAGCCGAATAGCTGCCGCGAGTACCTGCCGTAGAGAGAAAGAGAGAGAGAGAGGAGAACAGCATAGCAGCCAGCCTCGATGCCGTGCAGTAATACCGTCGACCACACCACTACGCATTCACCGATACGCACGTACACACATTGCACGCGGCGCACCGATACCTAGCGGAGCTACGCGCGGGAGGGGGAAGCCCCTCGTAGTGACGAGTCGTAACGCATACTGCGCGCGTGTGTGTACAATGTAGAGAGTGTGTGAGAGAGATAATTGCGAGCGTAAAGTTGTAGAGATAAATTATTGTAATGTATCGTTCGCAAGAGAATGTAGGTGTGATTATTATAATAATATTGATGTGGGTAATGTTCTGCCGGATTAGACTTAATTAAGACGAGAAGTATGTATGTGTGTGATGCGCATGTGTGGCGCTGCATGCGAGGTTTCGCGTCGCGAGTCGACAGAAGGCTCGTTCACTTTGGTACGAGACTTGGAGAAGACCACTTGGGTATGCAAGACCATGAGAGCGAGAGGGTAAGAGTGTTAATAGTGAGAGAAGCGTAGAGTCAGTAGTAGAAAAGCGTAGCAGAAAATATCATTGTTCAGCCGAGAAATATTCCGCCGTGATTCGCCGTTCTATTGTTGTAGCCGTAAGTTTGTACCGAGAATAACAGTGTGAATTGCGTGAGTGTTGGTCGCTGCCGAGTATCAGCCGTAGAGTCATAATAGCCGGTTAGTTATTACTATAATAAATAAGTGATATTGCTAAAATGAAAAATAATAGTGTCATCATTTCCTCGAATTTCCCATGACCGAATCACCTCCGGGATTAGGGTCTATAAATAGCCGGCAACGCGATTAGAGTCCGTTTGAAGAAAATCCGTCCGACCTGGCGCCTTTTGTATAAATACGACCGGACGCGAAATTGTTGCTATTGATAAATAACGAGTAAAATTCCACATCGTTACATGGGCTTCGCACCGAGACGACGACAGAGAACGCGAGCGACGGAGCCGTACGCGATCCGTGGACGACCGATCGCGGCCGACGTGACGGTGCGCGCGAGAACCGCGAGAGTGGGGACAGCGGGAGCGAGCTTCGTAGCACGCGCTTTGTCTCCGCTCGGGCATTCTATCCGTGGGCCTCGAGCGAGCAAATCATTTTCAAGGAAGCCAGTTCGAAAGGACGACCGGCATCCCTGACAGCTGCACCGAGAGCGACAGAATGAGAGGGCAGCGAGAGGACCATCGCCGACGAGCCACATCCCGACGCCAACTTCGCCGGACCGGTCACCGAGGAGGGAAGTAAAGTACGTACGTGTACTCAGAGGCGAGTAAATCGTGACGCGATTTAACAGGCGGGATCGAGAACAAGAGAGAAAAAGTGCATGCAAATAATTGTGTGTGTGTGTGAATGGGTGAAAAGGGAGAAAACAAAGGAGCGCGGGAGAGAAAGAGATAAAGCTTCGAGAGAAGCGCGAACGCGGCAACGGCCGTCGAAGGGACTTAAAGCTTCTTCGGGGAAGCTTGGCAGAATTTGTTAGGAATTTGTTAAGAATTCCTGACGTGGACGGCGGGAACAGAGGAGAGCGCGAGAGAGTATCTGAGTCTGAGAGTGGATGAAAGAGATATCAAAACAGAGGTGCGGATAGATCAATAAAAATATTGAAAGTGAAGTTGTGTGAGTTCTTACTTCCGATTACCCCCCCGCGCACCCGAACGAGGGAGAGAGGATTCGACGGAACCTCCTCCGAGGAACGCGGAGATTACGTAAATAAAAATTGTTGTGCTGGCCTTTCGGGCCTCGCGGGAGATTTTTCCGAACGCGAGTTTGGCCACGTCACACAATGTTTTGCCAGATCTGTCGCAACATTCGAAACTTTTATGGGCTCTGAGGTGGAACAAACGCAAAGTTGTTGTTAAAGCAACTTGAAATGCATAGAGAAAGCAGGCAGAAACTGGTATTGTGCGAATATAAATACTATAGTAGACGGTTGACGCAACGATGACAAAGAAAGCCAAAATACATTAAAAAAGTTCAGATCGAAAGTGAAAAATTTACGCGGTTAGCGATCCAGGTAGCTCAGACTGCACAGCAAAAGCTTCGGTCGTGTTAGAAAATAATTTTAAATTTATCAGAGCCCCGAATACATTAGTCAGAATTGGCAAGCCAGGTACCGAGGTAAAATCGAGTAGGATCATTATCGAAACGGTCTTTGTAGATGAATGTACGGCTAACGAGATTAGCTTTCGAGTAGTTCCTGATGATGCTTTGCCATACGACGTTATAATAGGATAAACTTTATTAAATTATCAGACGTTGTGTATTATAAGATAGACGATAGATTAGAGTTTACGAAATGCGAAAACTTTCGATTTTATGAATACCCGGAAGTTCATAAGTAGACCAAAAACGAGAAAACTGGTAGTTTAGAAAACAATGATATATCGAAGGCGAGCGTGTAATTTATTCAAACACAGATAGGAAACAAAGAAGTCAATTTACTGATTAGAAACGAGGGCAAGGACACGGTCACGATTACAAAGGGTGAAAACCTGAAGTGCAACGTATTGGCAATAAAAGAGGAAAGTCCTGAAATACCGATAAGGTGAGATCCGATTACGAAAGATGACGTGATAGTAGGGTGGATTGTGGATGCCGAAAAACTGTCAACGCTATTAAGTCTTTTGAACGAATATCGTATACGTTTAGAGAATGAGGCAATCTCTTCCTCTGCTCTGCGACAAAGTTATGGCAGGAAAGGGATCAGACCAGGGTGAAGTCAATGAGAACACTTGGTACTAAAAATAGATAAACTTATATTGTTATACTAACGGTTTAACAAGAGACCGAAATGTCTGTCCCGATCGGTGGCCAGACTGGGACCCCCACATACTTTCTGCGTTAAAAGATGGGGAAACAGGTAATTGCTACCGCGCCACTTGATATTGGATGTAGATGACAAACTTGAAGAGTTTGTACGGTGATGCAATCTTTGCGACATTATAGGCTTCAATCAAATCATATCAAGGCTATCTTCAAATTCCCTTGACCAATAGTTCAAAAGAAAAGGCGGCTAATATCACGCCGGACGAAACAGGACAATTTGAGCGAGCTATTTTCGGATTGATGAATGCGCCGTATTACTTTGCGAGACTAATTACAATGTTGTTGAAAAACTATGCAAATAAGTTAGCACTATTTTTTGATGATACGCTAGTTTACACTAAAACATTGTTTTGTGATCGGTTAAGATGGTATCAAACCAGGAGAGCGAAAACAAACAGCGATAGAAAAGTTTCCGTCCCGTAAAAACGCGCATGAAGTTAAAAAATTTCACGGGTGAGCTAGTTATTTTAGACGATAAATACCTGAGTTCGCGCGAATAGATTCTTTAATGATTTATATGCTAAGGAAGGATGCTCATTTTTTGGGAGGAGGGGGATCCAGATATAGCTTTCATTAAGCTTAAAGCTAATCTAACGTTATGCACCGATTTCCCAGATAAATCTTATTAGATCGTACTATAATTAACAAGTTCGATTTAGAGGGGGTGGGTAGCTCACTGGTTTTTCTATTATATATAACTTTTTAAATAAAGCTCTTAAAGAAAAACTGCATCTGTAGCGCTGTAGTGCTAATATTAATTTTTCTAAAAAATTTTAAATACGATCGGATGTTTTTGCGATCGGAGCTAATTTCAAAATAATTGTAATAACCTAATTGTACATAAAACTTATTAAAGAAAGCTTGCAATGAAAAACTTCAATCAGATTTCTCAGGTTCTAAAAGCTACTAAGGTGGACCTCCACTGATTTTTGGTCAAAAACTCGAAAAAAATTTTATTATATATTTTAGTTGCTTATAGTTTTATGAACATTTTGAGACAAACCCGGTGTAAAAACTTAAAGTTATACCAATATTACGGGTAGTTGAGTAAAATATTTTGCATTAGATTGTATACAAAAATAAAACTCTAAATGCGTTTTTCTCGAAACTTGTTCTTTTGACTTAAAAAAGTTCCTTGCGCAAGGCATTTCTATTAATCCTTTTGAAAATTTTTACACATATTCTTTAGGAAATTTGGAACCAAACTTAAAATTTTTAGTTAAGGTATCTGTTTTAGAAAAATTTGTTTGATGATAAATATTATTAAATTAAAGGGTTTTTTCATAGAGTGAGTTGTTTAATAATTCTTGATTTATTACAGATGAACTATGAGAGTTCTTGTAATAAAAAAATACTAACTTTTGTTAAGTACGGGTCAAAATGTATGTCCAAATTATTTTGGAACAATTTAGTCGAAGCCCTGTGCGCAAGCAACTTTTTAAAAAATCTTTAATTTTAATGATTATTATTGGTTTTTATATCATAACTTGAGTATATGTGGTTAAAAATGGTCCAAAATTGCCATGTAACCTTCATTTAGCACCACAATCAAGCCCCTAAAATCTGACAATAGATGGGGCGAAAGATAAGAAAAATTAAAAATCAGTGGAGATCCACTTTAACGATATGATTTTTATAGTAAAATCTACCTGTATATCAAATTTCATCAATTTCTGAAACGACAATCTCCTAAACGACTCTTTTCATGAAAGATAACTTTGTTTATAATACTGCGATCTATCCATGTGAAAAAAAATTAGCTTTCGTACAAAAATTTAGAGTTAATTAAAATTCTTGTTGCGATGCATTCAATTTTTCAGAAATGATTTTGTAGAAAATTGAGCATCTGATAAAAGGTTAATACGGATTACTCTTTATTGAAAAGTTGGAACTATGGCTGATGTTAAAACAGGACTTGCATAGTCAGGGTAACACCTCAGGTATCCACAGTGAATCATGATAGGATTCAGAAAGTAGCTCTTTAGCCCATAGCTCTGCTAATAGGTGTATATTTAGCTCGGTTATACCCCTACTGAAAAACATCGCTACCCTCGTTAAAAAAAAGGATCGAAACGTATTGAAACGTACCTAAAATGTTCAAAAAGCGGATTGGAAATGTTTTATGAGATATCCGTTTCAATCAGTTCCAATCCAACTACGTTGAAAAAATATATTTCACGGATTAAAACGGATTCGTAATCCGTTTCAATCCTTTTTTTTAACGAGGGTAGATTATTTGTGTGTGTGTTCACATAATATTGTACACAAGTGTTAATAACAACAAATAATGATTCTACATTCACATTAAATCCCTGTTGAAAATACATACATATTTTTTGTGCGTATTTTTAGTACGTACTAAAAACATGTAATTTATCTAGTGATACATATTAAAAATATGTGCTAATTTGGGACTGACTATTTTTAATATATTAAATATAAATATATAGTATATTGTATGCCAAAGGCGTAAAGTGGGCTTTTTTAGGCTTAACCAAACGAGGCCAAAAAGCTCACTTAGCCCTTGGTGCACACCATATTTTTTGTAAAGCAAGTACAGATTTTTGCGTTTTTTTTTTAGATATTGAGTGCGACTGATGCAACTTTTTTCAGAATCGGCGACCACACTCTTAGTAGACTAATTTTCAAATGTATATATATATATATATATATATATATATAAAATTTCCCGAAAAACGCCCGTCAGGCAAAAAAAAAGACACGCCCGCTGCTTCGAGAAGCGGGCGTTTTTCAATTTTGTTTGCCCGACGGTCTGAAAAAAGTTACTTTAGTCCCGCTTAATAGGTCAGAAAAACGCGAAAATCGTGCTTGTGTTACAAAAAATATTTAATGTGCCCATAAATGGTGTTACTATCCTCATGGTACTTACATTTATGGACCCATCAAATACTTATATTGATATTTAATATATTAAAAATAGTCAGTCCCAAATTAGCACATATTTTTAATACGTATCACCAAATAAATTACATGTTTTTAGTACGTACTAAAAATACGTACAACAAATATGTATTTATTTTCAACGGGGATGATTCTATTTATCATCATAATTATTAATATAATGTTCTAGACAGAATCTGATTTTACTCATTTTATCTAGGTTAAGTGTACTTTTTTGAACTTATATTTATTTATTACTATACTCACAGGCTTCAAACCATTCTTTGAAGCATCTGATAAAAGGATAATATGGATTACTTACAATAATCTCTTAACGCTATCCTACTGCAAATGATAATTTTGCTTCCTCCTCAAGAGGAAGCTTTGTAATAGTAAAATTTTCAGTTTTGCTAATACTTCGTGGAAACGCATTTGGAGGCGTTTGGAGTACGAATCATACGTTTTTAGACAATGTCCGTGCGGATGGCTGTGTGTGCGTGTGTGTGTGTGTGTGTGTGTGTGCGTGTGTGTGTGTGTGTGTGTGTGTGTGTGTGTACGTATACCGCCATAGTTTTCGAACCATGCGACGGATCGTAATAAAATTTGACATGCATATATTTTTTATAATTCTGAATTTAGGTCATTTTTGTTTTATGATTCTAACCATTTTATGGCCATATTATAGCCATTTGTCTATTTTTGAAAAAATATTTTTGCTTTTTTATAATGATATGATTTATACAATATATTCAACAATAGTGTATCTAAAAGAATATAAATTTGTCTACTTTTTCCCGCAAGATTTTCTAAATTGACTGATCTGTTCATGTTTTATGATATAAAAGGTAATTTTTCGATAAACATATATAACTCAAAAAATAAATAGTTAAATGTTTTGAAAAAATTCATGACAATAAAAAACAACAATATCTACTAGTTGTAAAAATTTTAAGCAATTTTGGCGACTAGTTTTTGAGATAAAAATCAAAAACTAAAAAAAAATGTTTTTTTTATGTCGTACGATTACAGGAGTAAAAACGTTTAAATTGAGTTGATATTTTAGAAAAAGATTGATCTTTTGATCACTTCGGCTAGGTTCTCTTTGTAGCTTATGAAACCTTTTAGTTTAAAAGATATTAAGATTCAAATTCTTCAACTCTCACCCTGTATACTCTGTGTGACTGAACATTATTATTTTTGTTAAACCATATAATTTGATAATTAAAGCTTAGTATATTTTGAGAGTTTTCATGGTTTTAGAAAATGTCCGTGCAGATGGATTTGACTGTGTGTGTGAGTGTGCGTGCGTGCGTGCTTGCGTGCATGCGTGCGTACGTATACTGTTATAATTTTGGAACTACGTGATCGATCGTAATAAGATTGGACGTGCATATATGTTTTCTGATTCTGAATTCGAGTAAATTTTCTTTTAAGATTTAGACTATTTTATGACCATTTCATAGCCATTTTTCGATTTTTGAAAAAATATTTTTGCTTTTTAGTATGATATGATTTATACAATAATTATCTTCCACTAGCAGAATAGGAGAAAGCTAAGTGCCAATGACTTGGCAGCGGTTTTTTATTTTTTTACAAAATTTTACATTTAAGCAGTATGTTTCATACTGAAGGTATGTACAGGTAGCTATGTTTACCTCTATAGGATGTTGGCTGTCTTGATAATCAAAGTATCATGTGGATAATAACACCAAAAATAGGTTGTATGTCTTTAATATTTGACGTTTTATTTTAATTTGTTTAAATAATTTAAATCAATATGACATTGAACATAGAATTATGATCTATTTTTGGTTTTATTATCTGCACGGTACTTAGATAGTTGCAGATGTGTGGAAAGTTAAATTTATTCAGACTTTTTAATTATTTTTGTTTGAAAATGCTTAAAATCAATGTGTAATTTTGGTATGTATTTTTATTATGCAGCTTTATCACATACAAAAAATACGTACTTTTTTTCAACAATTTTCTTCTTTCTTTAGTATTCTCAAAATTTTTCCATCTGTTAAGTAGAACCTGAAGGGTTTCACTTTCACAATTTATTTATTTGTTTTTTTTTTTTTTTTTTGACAGTCTATGTGCGTCAGTCGCTATACAGCGCCGAGAGAAATAAATTCAATGGAATCTTCTCTGCTCGACCAAATTCAACTCTCTTTCTTTTGCTTTCCAAATATTAAATTAAGTCACTCAATGGTCTTACCTTTTGACTGTTCCTAGAATCCTAGAAACTACAAGTTGACTTTTCGCCTGGTCTCTCGTGTTTGGACGGGTTTATCAAGCCAAATTAAATGATTACACAGAATCTATTTGTGCTGGCCCAAAAAAATTAACTGCTCTTTATTCTGCTACGATTACACCTTTCTTTTAATCGAAATCTTACAATATTCTATTTTCTGTTCAAATCTAACTACTTATAAAAACTTCTCTCTGAATCTCAAACTTATACCTTGATGAATAATTGCTCTATCTAAAGAAAATAAATCTGAAGGAAAATCTATCGGTCCGCCGGCTTCTGCGTCTGATCACGGAGTGACGAGAGAGCTTGGCTTGGGGACGCTCGGAAGTCTTCCGGACCTCCCACGCTGTCCCAAGCTTTACTTCCCCGCCGCTACGTCACAGCGTCGACGCTTGTTGCACTCATTAGGCCTTACGGGGCCTGGCAACGGTCGAGCGCCGAAAATGCAAGCGCAGCATTGCACGCGCGCAAGTAGCCGTCGGCGGGGAAGGTGTTTAGCTTAGCGAGATTCTTGGCCACTAGATACTTTTGTGGCCTTGAATGCTCGCTATGCTTTTACTATGTGGAACTTTCTCGAAGCTATATTCGAAATAAAATGTCGAATATTAGCCACGGGAAAGTTGTCACATAACATCCTCCCACCCTTGAGAACGTTTGTCGTCCTCGGCAAACCGCGTTACTTCCAAGGGTCCGGGTATCGAATGGTCCAGTAGGTAACAGCTTCTTCAGTGATACTGTTGAAAAATAAAATTAGCCGAAATGATACGAAAGTGGAGGATTCAATTTTGGAAAGGTGCAATGTTTGTTTTGATGTCTTTGCATTGACATTGTTCATTCTTTCTCTCTCTATGCTTTTTTTTTTAGGAGTCGTTGCTTTGTACATGATCTATGTGATGTTTATCATGTACTTAGCTTCGTTCCATTTTTGCACTGAGTGTAATGCGTGTGAATATGCAAGAGAGTGTCTAGAAAGAGATGAAACATGATATACCTCACATTGTTGTGATTTCGGGTGGGGATGTGGGTGGGTTTTTGATTTCGTATCATTTTGGTTGATTCCATTTAAACATGAATTTACTCGGCTATCTATTCACCTTTGTTTGTTGTTCTTACCTACTCTGTTGTTTTGGGTCCGTGGTCCATGGGTCATATACATTTTATCTTATGTACTAAATTCACATACTCTATTCTGTTCATTAGATTGTTAGTATTGTAATTAACCTATCCTATTTGATTCTAAATGTTTCTATGTGGCCTTAAATAATACATTTTGTTAGTGTTCTTAAGATTACTTGTTGCTAAATCTATATCATCGAGAGGGGTCCATAATTAAAGAAAAGGTCCGGGTTCTTTACAAAAGTATAAAAATGTATTTATTGGGGTCCATTATATTGGCCCGGGTATATTATGAAAGTATAAAAGTTATATGTGCTTTTGGTCCATGGTAACATATTTTTGCTAGTGAAAATTGGTCCTTGGTTACAATATGTATGTGTGTACATAAAGAAAAGCAAAATATTATTTATGAGCGTAGAGAAAAATGATCAGAAAGTAAGATATTTTAATTGATGTGGTTTCTAGAAGCTTTCATTGGTGGACAGGCTAATTTGGCTTAGCCTGTCAAGGATGTCGCTTTCTTCTTCTTCTGTGGGTTGCTCCTCGGGTATTCTCTGCGGTGTCAAGGGATCGGCCAGATTTAGGCTGCTGTCAATCGTTTGTTCTAACAGCGAGATTGGGTCCATTTAATTTTGTTCTTCGTTTATTGCATGACTTCTTTCTAAGGAACCATTGGTTTGGGGTCTGTAACCTGAGGTTGTTAATTGATTTATTTTGAACAATCTCAACATGCATTGAACAATGTTGGAGAGGAAACTTGTTCCACGATCGGATAATATTGCTCTTGGCGCGCCAAATTGGCATATTAAATGCCGGACCAAAGCATCAGCTATAGTGGTGGCATTCAAGTTTTTGATCGGTATGGCAATGAGGTATTTCGTCAAATTGCACTGCATAGTTAGCAAATGACAATTTCCGCTTGGAGTCAGCCTGAGTTTGCCGACTGTGCCGATTGATACTTTATCGAACGCTTCTATAGGCATATCGGTTATCAGCATAGGTTCTCGGGTTTTGAACCTTTCAATCTTCTTTTCTTGACAGCTGTCACACCTCCTTATGTAATTTAATATGTCGCTCCTCATGCCGGGCCAATAATATCTTGCTCTTATCTTTTGGTAAGTCTGATTGAAGCCCTTGTGTCCATCGATTAAGCTGTCATGTAGAGTTGCTATTATTCCTTTTCTCTGATGTTCGTCAGGTAATTGGACCTTTCCGTAGCAGACGGTTATTTTGATTGGCGTATCTGTAAACGTCTTCATTAGTAGTTCACTGATGCGTCCAGGTTCCAGCTCATCCGTAAGATCTCCACGTCTAGATATTCTGAAGCTTTCCGTTTCTCTGTCCATCATGATTCTTCTCAAGTTCAGCAAGGCTTCCTTCAAGTCTTCAATTTTCATGGTGTGAAAGTATTTTTCTTTCAATACTATGGAGAAAACCTCATATTTCTTGTAAGGGGTTACCAAAATTTGTCCCATTTTCGGCTTTTTGTTCTTTAAATTGAAAGGGTCGATGGCTCCAATTTCCTTTAATAATCTGCTTATGGAGCTAGTGCATTCACAGTCTTTGGATACAAAGTGTACTATGTTGTCCTTTCGGTATGTTAAACATTCTCTCACAGTGGTGACGTTTTTACGCACTGGTATACAAATTTTGCTCCTTTCCATGAGAGGTCCGTGATTGGTTTTGACACTGATTGCAGTTGGCCCATATCTTTTGTTGATTGGTTACATGATGCCGGGAATTGGCCAACTGAAAGGCATGTTTCCCTGTGGTGGTTTGGAGTATCTGATGTTCGCTTTTGATTCCTCATCTTCTTCAATTTCTGTTAGAATTCCCTTGTTCTTCTTCCTGTTTCTGGTGCTATTCGCCATTGGTGAGCGGTCCTTTATTTTCGATGCATCGCAGATCCTTCCTTCACCTGGTATGATCATTATGTCACTGCTCATCTCGGATTCGTGATCTGGGTAATTGTGGTCGTTGTCCATTCTCCTTTGTAGTTTCATCTGGGTATTTTCAATTAGTTCTCTCACTCCTTCTCCTAGAACTTGGTCCATCTGCTCTGTTCCGTAATGTGGATTTAATTCACGTATTCTGAAACGCATTTCTGGAGTCAGTTCTTCTCCTTCTGAAAAACATGATAGTAACTCGGATTCTTGTTCAAGATCCTCTTCAAGTTCTTTTCGATTCATGGTTTTCTCTTCATACCTTTTTATACTCTCTTCGAATTTCTTACTAGCCTCTTCCACTTCTTCCCGACTGAGGGTTGTTTTGATAGATGACTCTCTCACTGAATCATCATCTGTATTCATGTCTGACGTTGATGGTTCCACCGCGGTCACATTCACTTCTATGTTGCTGATGGTCCTGTTTTGGCTATCAGTGCTTGATGAGTTATCATCCGAATCTGCGTCTTCACTCTCAAGGTCATCGATTCTCAGGGCACTATACCTGGGGTCTGGTAAAGGTGGTTTTTCTATGTCACTTCCGGCTAGAGCCGTTGATGATAGCCACGATCTGCGTGTTGGCGAGAACTTGTTGCTCAACGGTGCCTCTGACTCAGTGTCACTCTGAGTGTCCTTGATGCTTTCATCTTCACTTGTCATAACTATGTCCGGCTCTGTCTTGGTTAGTAGAGGCCTCTCACTTGAGTGTGTTGCTTTAAGAGCATTCACTGTTTTCAGGTTTTTGGATGTAGTACCTTGATTGATGTACTGGGCAATAGGGCTTTCCACTTTATTGGTCTTTTTTCGTGTTCTATGAGCTATCATACTATGGTCCAATTTGGGGGCTTCTTTGTTCGTCTTTGCTCCTATTGGTCTTCCTTTTGCTCTTGGTCCAGCTGGTTTGTAGGGAGCTGATTTCATTCTGTCACGGACATTCATTTTCTCTGTTGGTGCTCTGCTTTTTGCCTTCTCTTGGTCCGATTTTTGCTTCTCCTCAATGACCATGACTTTGATCCTTGGTAGATTTTCATTTATCTCTTTTTCGGTCATTTCTGGTGGGTTCCTTGATAAGGCATCTGCATTCTTGTTTAGTTTTCCTGGCTTGTGTTTAAACGTATATTCATATCCCGTGAATCGGAACATCCACCCCATTAGTCTTTGTCCAGGGTCCTTTCGACTATGCATCCAATTCGCGGCTCATGATCACTCACCAAGGTGAACTTGCGGCACAACAGGTATGGCCTGAATTGATGCAGCGCATACAGAACTGCAAGACACTCCTTTTCGGTAGTGGAGTAATTCCTTTCTGCTTTGTTCAGTGCCCTCGATAGATATTGAATGGGATGGTCAAATCCATCTTTCTCTTGACTTAGCACGGCTCCGATTGCGTAAACTGAAGCATCAGTAGTCAGCGTGAATTCTTTCTCAAAGTCTGGAAATTGTAATATGGGTTCTTCCATAAGGCACTGCTTTAGTTTTTTGAAGCTTTCTTCACACGTTGGGGTCCACTCAAATTTGACATTTTTCTTCAGTAAGTCATTTAGAGGTTTTGCTATTTTTGCGAAGTCCTTTATATACTTCCTATAATAGCCAAACATTCCAAGCACTTCTCTTATGTTTTTAGCACACTTGGGTGTTGCTAATTTGGCTATTGCTACTACCTTTTCTGGGTTCGGTTCCACACCTTTGGCGCTGATGATGTGGCCTAGAAATCCAACTTCTTTTCTGAAGAATCCCACTTTGTCTGGTTGAAGCACTAATTTCGCGTCTCTCAGCCTTTCCATGAGGTTTCGAATTCTAATTTCGTGCTCTTTTAGGTCCGTGCTTACACAATTATATCGTCTAGGTATACCAACATTTCAATGTTTTGTAGGCCTCTGAGGACCTTTTCCATCAGAAGGTGTATCGTCTTTTGACATCTTCAAGGCTTTGCAGTCGTATTGAACGATGGGAAAAAATTCTTTAGGCTTGACCATTTAAAGCGCCAGAGAATTTCCGAATTGGGTGGGAATTTTTTTTCTTTAAGAAGGACCTTTCGCTTCCCTCAAAGATAGGCGAGAGAAAAGAAATTTCTCTTTTTTCCCACATACATTAGCAGGTAGAAGGATAGTCGCTCTTTTTCACCTAAACGTAAAGGTGTGTTGACTTTTTGATAACTTCAAGGCTTAGCAGTCGTATTGAACGATGGGAAAAATTCTTTAGGCTTGACCATTTGAAGCGCCAGAGAAAATATTTACCGATGCAACGCACTATGCAATCCACCTAACGCTCGCTTAAAGTTCGCTTTAACGCCGTAGTGTAGAAAGGGCATAAGCAACTGCGATGCTCGCTCTAGAGAGAGAACGCTATATATTAGAATGAGACAGAGAGTCCAAAGGACCGAGAATCCCTTTCCACTCCCAATCTTGCCTTCTTAGTGAGAGCGTGCAGCATATTAGAAAGAGAGCGAGAGCTACGGGACTTGCGGGGGGAGAGCATAGATGTAATACTACTATAGATGTAAGAAGCCGTATGCTGGCCTGTAAGCGGCGGTGATGCTCGCTCTAGAGAGAGAACGCAATATATTAGAAAGAGACTGAGAGTCCAGAGGTCCGAGAGTCCCTTTCCCCCACTTTCATCCAAGGACTTCGCTTACCTCAATGAACACACAAATTTTTTGTTGGCTCACTAAGGGAAGATTGGAACTTATACACACTACGGTTACTGGCTCACTTTGAGAGTGGGATGAATTCTCGATCGTTTGAAAGGGGGGAAGGGAGGGATCAAAACAAATTCCTATATCTAAAATACATACGACATTCTAGATCACTCGTGGGAAGGGAGTTTCGCCTCCTTTTCGCCCCCCCCCCTCTTCGACATTTTAGTCACGGAGGAGGGAGGATCCCTATTCTTATACACACGTGACATTCTAGATCACTGGGAGCAGGGAGGGGGTGATCTAGAATGCCTATGATCTAGTATGCCTATCAAGGGGCGCGGTAGCGCCTTGATGGCAAGTATACGTTCTTATACAGTGTGCCGTCGGGGAGCCCCGCGACCCTATTATACTTTGAATTTGCTTTTTAACCTATTTACGTTTTATTCATTCTGTCTATATTTTATTTGATCCGTTGTTGACTCATATGTGTGAGTATTCTATTTTGAAGATTTTAAACAGATCTTTCTAATGATCGTAGTATTTTTCTAAGGAAATTGCTCCATCATAAAAATAACTAAAATCAAAAATTAATTTGCGATAATTACTTAAAATTTCTGGCCATGCGATTCTCTTCTTTTTAAGTACAATAATACAAGAATATATCAGAAAATATAATAGGTTATAAGGTTATAATATCTGTAAGTTGATACCCTCTTGATTACGACTATGCCGCGAATAAAGAATTTCCAGAGCATCGTTTCGTTTTGGAGTCCAACTGGCATACTTCAAAACATGGAAATCCTGAATAAATACGCACTTGGACTCGTTCATATTCGAGTCGGATATTTTGATGTCTGCTGCTGTGCTACTTGGAATCAACAAGTTGTTTTGATTTTTATATACAATTTTGCGAATGGTGCATAATTGGTGTTTTCAAATTTTAAGTATCAACGGCAGTCGAGATAGTATATACAAAGAAGATACTCGTGCTACTGCTAGTGCATCGCCCGTCAAGATTTTTGTGTCAAAGCGTCGAGCGCTGGTCAGGACAACTCAAGCTGTATAGCGTGGATCGCCAGAGACCAAGAGCGAGATCGACAGCGTAATCGGTAGCCCTTCCGAGCTCGGCTTCAACTTCATCGCGCTCTCACCGCTTAAGCTCGGCGACGACCCCATTAACTGCAATATACCTATATCTTGATCCGCTTCTCCATAACCTAATTTTCACGTAAACTTCCGTAACGTGTCGAAGACTGCAAGGTCTAGGTAATTCCTCAATCTTCCGTTACAGCAACAACTTTAATCTTAACTTGAGTGGCGCGACGCCCACGCCGCCTTGATTATTATCAGTTAACCTGAACTCGGTCCTATTTCTCAACAGCTATATAGCGGCTCATGGGCGGCGCATTATGACAGCGAGCCCAAGAAATATTTCATTGTGTTTGAGCACATGGAGGAGGAGGTACTTAGATATCAACGAGGAGCCGACGCAACAAGTCCAAGCAGATCGTCACAGACACGACGTTTACACGAATGCTGGGTACAGATAGTAAAACACAGCAACGTGCTCGGAAACCCTAGCTCACATCGATAGATTGCAAACTGCAAAGTGCGACATATAGAGATCGAGTCGAAAGGGTGAGTGATCCACGGATAATCGATCGAAGCTTGATCGACCGTAACTTCGCCAAGTTTTTGCTTACTGGAGTTCTACAAAGTTCCCGTTGGCTTCAATTCTAACCTCAACAACAATTTTTGCTTGCACCAGAACCATACACAAAGGCAACACAAATTGATATAATAAGTAAGATCTCGACTGTTCTTGTCTTCCACAAGCTTAGAGCGCTTGTTTCCCAGAAATTAGCAGAAGACTACGAGGCCGTCTTGTTCTTCCACAGGCCGAGAACGAGTTCGAGAAAAGCGACTATGGTAACGATCTCACCGAGACCGAGGACGATGAAAATGACGAGATCTTCGAGGACAATTATTGAGAATATAGTACATTTGACTGTATGTATAGTATAGAGCGCGCTAGAATGAGTGAGCGCGTTAACGAGTGTGTGAGGGAGCGCACACATGCAGGTATCCCCTCTCGCGTATGAGTGTGAGTCACATGACTACTTGCGGTGTCGAGACTAGACGAGTCTCGCACATCGCTCTCTTGGTTCCGAGCCGTCGTACAGTACACATGGTGTACACGGCGTTATATAGTAGCTGTACATAGAAGAAGACAAATAAATCCACATTGTTGTTAAACATTAATACTCTGCTTTACCTCATTTATCCAACATGGTAGCAGACCGGTGCTTTTATTCAAATTATAAACTCATATCAATCCTAGGAGAGATATGAGGGTATTAATTAAAAAGTGAGGTTGAAAGCCACGTGGTGAAGAAATTTTTCAAAGTGAAAAATCAAAGTGTTTCTATAATATAAGAAGAAAAATACAAGTGAGAATAAATAGCTAAACAAAAAGAAAAATCGTAAAATCAGTGTGATGACGCGGATTAAAAAGTACATGTGAAACACGTGGCAGAGTGCATGGAAAACCGAGAGACGCCGGAAACGAAGAAAGTTGAGAAGGAAGATTCTGAACACGAAGGAACGTTCGAGAATCAACTAGAAATTGAAGAGAATTCTGAAATAGAAGAGAACATCGAGTTTCAAGGAGACGTAATGGAGAAGAAAAAATTTGCTATACCGGTGTTTGATGGAGAGAATTACAACATGTGGAAGAAGAGAATAACGATGTTTCTAAAATTAAAAAAGTGTCATGAAATAATAGACAAAGAAAAGCCCTCAACAGGAGCAAGCGAAACATGGGATGATAATTACTTGAAGGCGATTAACATAATTTATTGTGCTATTTCGAATAAGCAATTAGAGTTCGTGTGCGAAGAGACTATTGCGTTTGGCATAATGAAGAAGCTAGATAAGATTACGAAGTAGATGAATTTGAACACAATAATGTAAACAACTTTTCTGGTGATATAATGGTTATACATGATCAGGTTAAAAAAGTTTTTTTGTGCTATTTTTTTATTTTTAGGGTTTTTTTTTTTTTTGTTGCTAGTGGACGAAGCTTGTGTGTGAGTGTTTTTTTTTTTGTTGGGAGAAGGCGACGGGCAAAGGGGTGTAAGGTAGACACAACAATGGACGGGAGGCCAAACGTGAGGTGGATCGGAGGAGAGGAACGAAGGTCCCAAGTAATGGGTTGTGTTTTTTTTTCGTTTTTTTTTTTTATGGAGAAGAAAGCAGAAGGGTACCCGGGGAAAAGAGCAGACAACGATCGAAAGAGGCGTGAGAGGGAGAGCGACCACGGCAGGGGGGTGTTTGTTTGTTTTGGTTTGTTCCTTGTTTTTTTTTTTTGTTTTTTTTTTTGCAAGGACCCTCCGGGGCCAAAGCGGGCGTTTTTTTTTTGTTGGTTGGTTTTTTTTTTTTGTTTTTTTTTGTTATTTTTGTAATAGTGGGTGGCAGCGTTTTTTTTTTTGTTTGTAGCGTACCGAGGACAGCCAAACAGGTGCATGTTTTTTTTTTTTTTTTTCCTTTTCTTTTTTTATTAAATTTATTTCTTTTTTCGTTTTTTTTTGTCTATGTATTTTGTCTGAACCAAACTATGTGTGAAGTATTGATTGTATTGATAAAGTAGCGTTAATATTAGTAGAAATATGTTTCTTTATTATATTGGGATGTATGGGAGTGTGTGGGTAGTAAAACAAACGATGCGTAATGGTTACAGGAATACCTATAACAATCGATCTTTTTAAATTCCGAAAGAAAAGC
>CM053171.1:11544008-11558422 GCA_012977825.3 Pteromalus puparum
ATATATGTATCTTGTCTCACCAATCATATATCACCCAATATAATGTAGGTTATGTGCTTTTCAATTTTTGAGGTTAGATATTCGTTATTTATTTTATAGATAAATAATTAATTGTTACAAACCTAATCTCAGAATTTAAATTAATAAAATACGATCGTTTTTTATTAAACTCGTTACCATTCAAATTCAAATATTGAATTTTAAATGTTGGCGCCATCTAAACCGGATACACATTGTAGACCAATCACGTTCAGCGCTAACTTCATTTATAGGCTTCACTACATCCGATCATGACTTTTTTAAGAGAGGATAAGGAAATCGTACGATATTGGTACGCATAAGCATGGAGGTCAAATCATCGAAGCCCTGGGGGAGGAAGGAGTGAATAATTTAATCCTGCTCGAGGACTTGCGCCAAGGAAATATGGACGAACTATATCAGTTTCCGTACTACAAGATTGTAGTGGAGAATGACGTACATCTGGACGCAAAAGGGTTGAACAAAAGGGTCAAGGAACTGAAAAAGAGGCTAAAGCTGGACGAGGAGGAAGGAGAAGAAACCGAGATCTTGACACCACCGTCAATCGATGAAACTATCCACATAATAAATGAAAATATAGATTTAGCAAGTAAAATCATCAATATCATGCAAACCAAAGAATACGCTCTGGACACGCGAACCATAAGAAATGCATTAGCGTTACTAAGAAGACACGAGGGAAGAGAGTTCACCACGCCCCTGAAATCAGTAAACCAAAAGACTCTCTCGGAATACGGACCGATGGACATGTTTATCATGCAGGGTCAATTAATTTTACAACTCAATCTGCCCCTCGTCACAGGAACGATTTATCGTACATACGAATTGGTACCGATACCCGTGTTCGACCCAGTGGAATTACCAATAAACACGGCAATGACGATAGTGCCGGCAGGAAAATTTATGGCAATAAACCATAAGGACAATGAACATTTCTTCATGAATGACGAGGAATGGGGAGAGTGTTTAAAGGTTAGTTACGGTAGAATCTGCAAGGCCGTCAAAAGAACTACAACAAGAAAGGATTGCGAAAGCAGTCTTAAAGCAGACCCCGAATCCTATCAAGCGCATAGCCTATGTAAAAGGAAACTAATGACTGGACCAGATCATTATTTCATAAAGACCACAAACCCAACAAAATGGATATACTCGACCTCGGGACGATTAAATTGCACGGCAAAGTGCAAAGAGGAAGATACTATTTTAATACTCGAAGGAACAGGAGAGATAAGAATTCCGGAAAAATGCCAAATGAAAACGGGCGACGATATATATTACGGAGGAGCAGATCAAGGGGAAGAAGAGCGCGAGTACTTTCTGCCAAACGTACATCTCACAGCGGCAAGCACGGTGTGGGCAGAGAAAGCAGCAGGGCAAACAAATATGCAAGGGCGAACCGCCGTACCAGGACCAGTAGCTATAGTATATACTGCACTTACGGTGATAATTGCCGTCGTCGGTACAGTAGTATGCGCAACAATATTCGTAGCCATACGTAGGATAGCGGTACCAGGGAACTACAAAGAAGCTGAGGGAATGTATGTTCCAATGAAACCATTAGATCATTCTATAAGATGCGAATTCACGGGGCCCGGACAGGTAGAACGTGTGTACGCTGTCCCGAGAACCCCACCCACTGCGGTGAGGACCATATCATTGCACACAATTGTGGAGGGAGACGAACCCGAAACTGCAATGTAAGGAAAGTGAGATACCAAGNGAGGAAAGTGAGATACCAAGGAAGAAGGAGAAAGAAAAGATTTCCCGATTCGGTAGGTAGAGGAAGAGACAAAGAGTAAAAGCAATCATCAGCGACTACCTACAAGAATGCAGAATGACCCCGCACCGGATTCGAAAGATCTGGGGATATTTACGACCATCATACTCTCATAAGCAATTAAGGAAATAATAATAATCGTAGAACGTAAGCAAAAGGCAGGTAACGTAGGTGGTTAAAGTTAGTATAATGAATGTACAAGCAAAAACATATATATTCCTATAACTGGTATAGAAAATCATATAAAAAAAAAATAACAAAAAGGGGGTGGAAGGTGATATCGATAAATAAGCAAGGTAGAATAAGAATTGGATCATTGTGTACGCACTGCATATCATAGCAAAAGACGCACTTAAAGTAATCAATTAAGTAAACGAGTTAAGAGTACTACATTCAATAAGCGAGTGGTAATATAGTTAGTAAAAAATAAACTTCTCGTTGTCTCCAAGAAGCGATGTATTAGGGAATAGAAACACATGGCACGTGTGACTAAGACATTTAAGAAATTAACGGTAACTTCACTTAGGCATAGCGGAGCTAAAAAATCAACAAGGTACGCGCGACACTTCTGATCACGAGTTAGGTATAGTAGTTGAAATAATCATGTACCTTATAAAAAAAAACTTAAGACAAAAAAACTTAGGATAAAAAAAAACTCAAGTTACGATTAGCGTTAGAATGTAAGCGAGCAGGGTATGAAATGTCAACTAAGCCTATTACCTAGAACTATAAGAACGAGTAAGTCCTTGCATCAGCGTTAGAGTTAAGGAACTATAATCTGTGTGAATTACATTATTGGCAAATAAGGACAGAAACATAGGATTAGGTTATAATATTTTAATACAAGTCGAAATCAAAAGAAGTAAGGAGAATAAGAGAAACTCAATGAGTAATAAGTAGTACTCAATAGGAATAACTAACTAATGTAAAGATTTACCACAGAATTGCACAAAATGTACAAGTAAGCAAACTGTTCTAAATCTCAAAACAAAAAAAACGAACAAAAATTCAAATGTAATTTCTACTGTAATCAAAATAATTATTGTCTGAATGTTGTAAAATCATTGAATAAATCGGCTATTATAACTGCCACAAAAAAAAAAAAAAAAAACAAGAAATCTGACTCGTCATTTGAACAAACAAACTAGGAAATACTTAAAGAGTAAAGGTAAAAACGAAGAAAATCAACACGAGATACGATGATTCTTTCGTAGACGTATAAAATTGTATTGTAAAAAAAATTTTTTGATCATTACAGTTGAGCACTAAAATAATTAAATCTTGAGTCATCTTCCGGCGCATAGAGGGCACCGTTCGGAACAGGAACCCACGGCTGAAAAAGAACAAGGATTATTACGAGTTTGGTCGCGAGGACTAAGAAGCGAAGAACGAAAACAAGAAATCCGTACTTACTCCGGTGCCGGCGAGCTGAAAACGAAGGGGTGAAGTGGGCGCTAAGCAGACTGAACATATCACGTCGGCGCCCTCGGGAAAATTCCAGAAGACGCAATGGCAGTAAAGCCATGTGATATTACGAACCTCCGGGGCTAAGGCACTGAGTTCCGGACGCGAGTGAGCGGAGTAATAACCAAACTGAAACCGAAAGGAATAGGAGCAATAAATATACTTGACTCTAAGAAATAACTAAGTAGTACAGGTTAAAACAGGTAGCACTTACCCAACGAGAATTATCCAGGCCACCTTCGTAGACATCAATGCAGGAAGGATCGGAGGCGTCCTGACCACAGATCAGACATGTGCCGTAAAGAACACGAATTCCCGAACCAAAACGATGACAAGGAAAGACGACCGTGCTTGATGTATCCGAAGAGGAAGGCGACTCGGAACAATCGGAGTCCGAAGACGGGCCGGAAGAATCGTCCTCGGGAGCAGTTGACGCAAGACTTGGTGGAGGAGCAATCGCACCTAATTCAATATTCTCGGTGCGAGGAAGTGAGGTCTGCCGGGTAAACCAAACACACCACCAACACACAAAAAGAATCGAACAGACACTTAGAGCCGCGAGCATGGGGAATAACATGGTGAAGGTGACGGAGCGAAAGGACAAACGAGACTAACTAGGGTTTACAAAAAACTACCTGTGCAAGGAGGAACACAAAGGGAGAGGAAAAGAGGTTGCATCGCAAAAACGAGGAAAGGGAGGATCGCGTAAGAAACCAATCCGGAATCACGGAAAGCACGACTCCAAAGAAGAAGTGGAAAACTCGGGGAGACGGTAGAGGGGATGCACCTGCATTCTGCATACTCAAGATGACACGACTGCTATACGGACGGGCGGGCCCAAGAAAATGGGACGGAACGCCTACACAACAGGGTGCAGAGAGAAACCGAGCGGGAAGAGATGTCATTCCGCATTTCAGCAACGGCCAGGAGAACACGGATAGTGACTTATCATGAAGAGGAGCAGCAGAACTGCAGAGCTCAGAAGGGCGGCGGGAGAGCCCGGAACAAAGAAGCCCAGGAGAGAGGCGAAGAGGGCGATCAGACCGCGGCAGGAGGAGGACGTGATGGAGATGCTGCGATGCTGGGCAGCGAGACACTACCATGCAGGTAGAAAAGACCTGGGTCCGATCGCTCAGTACGATTAGGACCTGCAGATACCCAGGAGCCAAGTCCGGGACTGCCATCAAACCAGCAGACTGCATCACATAATGGAGATAATATGTGAGAACAACTTCGAGGTACGAGGAATGGCAGGGGACCTGCACCGAGAAATCCGCTTTCCACGGGAAAGGATAAGGGAGGAAAACAGTCAGAACCAGCACCCATCTTACCCAAGAGAAGAGGGGGAGTGGGAGAGCTTGTTTGACAATTACGTCTACCAGGGGAATGATTCCCTCGCAAAAAGACTGCAGGGGGAAGTCAACAGCGACCGAGTACGGCTGGGACTACTGCGGCAGCTGGATCAGGAAGAGATCGACGAAAAGGCAGGATGGACGCATGGAGAAAGACTCGAGAAGGAACAATACGGCGGACGACTCGAAGAGCACCAGCCAGGACCGGAACCTATGGAGGAAGGGAGTTGGGACTCAGACAACGAATAAAAAAACCGCTGCCAAGTCATTGGCACTTAGCTTCCTCCTATTCTGCTAGTGGACGATAATTACATGGGACAATCAACTCATTATTTGATTTAAATATTCGCTACTATTCGATACTAAAAGGATAGGTTAGGAAGACACTTGTAGGGGAGGGGTATCAGGGGACTGGGGATTAAGGTGGATATCAAAAGGATAGAGCTCCGTGAACTCCTTGAAAACCATGAAAACTCTCAAAATATACTAAGCTTTAATTATCAAATTATATGGTTTAACAAAAATAATAATGTTCAGTCACACAGAGTATACAGGGTGAGAGTTGAAGAATTTGAATCTTAATATCTTTTAAACTAAAAGGTTTCATAAGCTACAAAAAGAACCTAGCCGAAGTGATCAAAAGATCAATCTTTTCCTAAAATTTCAACTCAATTTAAACCTTTTTACTCCCGTAATCGTACGACATAAAAAAACCATTTTTTTTAGTTTTTGATTTTTATCTCAAAAACTAGTCGCCAAAATTGCTTAAAATTTTTACAACTAGTAGATATCGTTGTTTTTTATTGTCATGAATTTTTTCAAAACATTTAACTATTTATTTTTTGAGTTATATATGTTTATCGAAAAATTACCTTTTATATCATAAAAAATGAACAGATCAGTCAATCTAGAAAATCTTGCGGGAAAAAGTAGACAAATTTATGTTCTTTTAGATACACTATTGTTGAATATATTGTATAAATCATATCATTATAAAAAAGCAAAAATATTTTTTCAAAAATAGAAAAATGGCTATAATATGGCCATAAAATGGTCAGAATCATAAAACAAAAAATGACCTAAATTCAGAATTAGAAAAAATATATGCATGTCAAATTTTATTACGATCCGTCGCATGGTTCCAAAATTATGGCGGTATACGTACATAGACACACACACACACACACACACACACACACACACACACACACACACACACACACACACACACACACACACACACACACAGCTATCCGCACGGACATTTTCTAAAAACGTATGATTCGTACTCCAAACACCTCCAAATGCGTTTCCACGAAGTATTAGCAAAACTGAAAATTTTACTATTACAAAGCTTTCTCTTGAGGAGGAAGCAAAACGAAAATGAATGCAAATATTCACTTTTCAGTCATGAGTTGTAAAAAAATTTTTTTGTAAAAAATATATAATGATAATAATAAATAATAAAAACAAAAAACGCACCCACACACAACCACACACAGGCACACACACAACACACCCACCCAGAAATCGTTTGTAAAAAAAAAAAAAGAAAAACACAACCCAGACGAAAAACACTTACACTTAAAATTGTAGACACACACAAAAGTATACATACATATCCAACACACCATAAAAGAAAACACACACTACATTTCCTTGTACACCACACAACACAAGCCCTGAAAAAGGGACAAACAAAAAAAAAGAAAAACACACAACCAAAACAACAAAATACAAAAACGCAATCACAACGGTACACAATTATCAAGCTACACGATAGCACACACAAAAAAAAAACACAAACTCCGAGACCAGGGCTCGAACCCACGACCCTTGGAACTCTAGACCGTCACGCTAGCACCACGCCAACGTGTACAGTTTCTATCCTATACATTAATGTTAAATGCCACGTAAAGAACTCAGCCACCAAACACGGACAACTCTTTCAACTTTTTATCTAATTCCTCATAATCACACAATGGGATATCCACTAACCTTAAACAGTGCCCGGCACTGACTCAAATTGGGCGGGGGAGTGTCACGTCTGTCGGTATTACCAAGAGAGCTTACCGCGCAGCGAATGGTACAACGCTCACAGCAGCAGTCGGTACGGCAGACTACAGCTATACTTGGCAGGAATTCATCATGAACAGAGACACGTGTTACAACACCGGACCTAATCGCAAGGTCGTAAAATAGAGCACGCAGCCGACTCGAAGATTCACATTCCGCGAAGCGACATCATAAATGTCGACTCTTAAGGACACCTACGAAGGGGGCGTATGAAGTTATGAGTATCGAGGCAGACCAGTCGGTGAACAACTGACGCACCGCCATAAGCCGATACATTAATGACAACTATCACTCCTGGAAAAGGGGAACAGCCTATACCGCTCGATAGACGAATGACCAGCGCTTCTATAATGGGAATACTGCCATGATGACACACCCTTTTGCCCTAGCCTTCCTAGACTCCTCGAATCCTATATAAGCCATGTGTGAATATGAGGAGGGGCCTTCAGTTTTCGGAGCTCTGACTGACAGGGCGAAGCTCTGCCCGATAGCCATTTCAAATCTCGATTCCATTTCTTGACTTAGAATCACGCGAGCAACTGAGTTCTTTATCCGCAAACGAAACTAAGATCTGTAAAACTATATTTGTATCTTCACGATTTTGATTATAACTTCGAATAAACGAAACTAGAACTTGTAACAGTCAAAGCTTGAGTTGTTAGCTTATTTAAATTCCCCGCTCTTCGAACGAGTCAGCGCCGCAGCCAAAGACGAAAGGACGAGCAATTCAGCTGTCACCCAACCAAGCAGCTAGGTCAACCGATTAAAGGTAGGTCACTCAGTTTACTCCAATCTCGTCTCAGAATATTTGCATGCATGTTAAGTGTTGTGGTCATTCTCGTCCTCGCTCATATCTGCATTCGTAAATACTACACTCGGCATAGGGCTCGGACACCGATCTGCTCTTTGTGTCGTACTGACCTACGCGTTTCGTTACCTTTGCCCTCGGCGGTCGGTCTACACCACTGTGCGGAACTAAAGGTCTACTCATTCCGGTCATAAATAATTATTTCTATTCTACGCGAGTATTCGCTCTGTGCGGACTTACCCGGACGTAACAGTAAATTACTTAAGTAGGTATCAGAATTGTTATGACCAGACTCATTGAAGTATGCTTTAAGAGTACTAGATATTTGTATTTAACGAAAGACTAAAGTTTAAATTATAAAAGGAAAGAAAATTGTAATAATATAATCGGCTGCTATGTAGATGCAGATTGGGCTGGTGATATTATTGATAGAAAATCTACGACAGGTTATGTTATAAGAATGCTTCGAAAATGTAATTGACTGGAAGTCAAGAAAACAAAAATGTGTAACTAAAGCGTCGACATACGCAGAATATGTAGCCCTATCCGAATCTGTAAGCGAACTAGAATACATCAGAGAGTTGGTAAAGATATTCGAAATAAATATTGCAGAACCGATTAAAATTTATGAAGACAATTCAGGTGCAATAAACATTGCAAATAACAGTAACTTTACGAAAAATTCTAAGCATATTGAGATTTATTATCATACTGTACATCAAAGCGTGAAAGATAAATTGATTGAAGTTTGTAAAATTGATACTAATGAAAATGTTGCGGACATTTACAAAATCTCTCTGTAGAGAAAAATTTGAAAAATTCAGAAAGTTGTTAAATGTAAAAATATAATGTACAGTACAAATGTAAGGAGGCGTATTGAGAATATAGTATATTTGACTGTATGTATAGTATAGAGCGCGCTAGAATAAGTGAGCGCGTTAACGAGTGCGTGAGGGAGCGCACACATGCAGGTATCCCCTCTCGCGTATGAGTGTGAGTCACATGACTACTTGCGGTGTCGAGACTAGATGAGTCTCGCACATCGCTCTCTTGGTTCCGAGCCGTACAGTACACATGGTGTACACGGCGTTATATAGTAGCTGTATATAGAAGATGACAAATAAATCCACATTGTTATTAAACATTAATCCTCTGCTTTACCTCATTTATCCAACAACAATAAGCGAGAACTTGCGTATATAGATCGTCTTTGTATGAAGATGGAGAATAGCCACACAAGCGCGCCGGTTCGGGGACCGGTACAGGACCCCCGGCTCACAACGATGTACTAGACACTGGACATCGACAAATTGCATCATCAGAACATGCAGGACTGCCACATCAAGAGCGAGACCGATAGTGTGATCAGTGGCCACTCTTAGCTCGGTCCTCAACTACTGCAGGAGCTCTCTCTACTTGTCCTCGACGACGAACCTGTCGGTCGCAAGGACGACCGGAGCTTAATGGCAACCAGATACTCTAACTCCAAGACATTATATTCAATTATTCCTCCGGAGTCAAAAATTAACGACAAGATCTACCTTCTTTCGTTACAGCTGTTTCAACCTCGACATGAGAGTGACTGTATAACCCCACCTCAATCATGGTCGACTCCTCGAACCAGATAAGGCCTATATGAGGCCCGATATTAGAGTTTGCTGCAGCTGGCAAGCACCTCAACGACAACCACCGAAGACGCGCCACGGCTCTAACGGGCAGCAAGCGATACGTCGCGCTCAAGGCCAACTCAATAGAGAAGTCCGTGCTTATAAGCAAAAGCTGCAGCAGCTGCCGAATGCTGCGTCAGGCCCAAGCAGAGCCCAAGAACTTTGAGTCGGAATGCGATCGACTATGGCAACAATCTCATCAAGTTTGAGAACGAGGAGGAGGTGGACGTCATTGAACCGACATGGTCCTGGAGATCGGCAGCGACAAAAGCCCCACCAGCTTCAAGCTTAGCATACCCGCTGTAACACTCGATAAAAAGTCCTATAGCCTACTACGCTACTGCTGTTGGGTCGATTTTAATATTTAATAATTCTAACGAAGACTAGCGCAACTCAATATTTCCCGTTTTCCTTACAAAAAATGAGTACTAAAGAAAGAGCAAAAAATGAGTCTTGTTAGTCTTTGTTAAAAATCATAATTCTGCTAGACTTCGTAAAAATCGTCAATATTGCAGCAGCCCCTTGAGGGATTCTTTCTGTCAAAAACATTTCCATTGTAAGTTTATTTAATTAAACTCATTAAAAGGTTGTGAAATCAGTTCAAAGAACACCTTTTACAAGGTAAATTGTTGGTAACTATAACTTACGTGCCCATCCTAACGAATCTATCTTAGTATTATAATTATAATTCCTCCTAGGGAGCGTCCGTGGCTCGGTTTGCTAAGGCGGACGCCTTGGCCGGCCGAGACACGCTCGCTAAAGGGGACGTGGGTTCGATTCCCGGTGAGGTCAGCTCGGATTTTTTCTGAGTTGTTTTCAGCGGGAAAAGTACCCAAGACTCCGGCTGTTTCGAGGTAGGTTTTTCCCCGGAATTTTCCTTCAGAGTAATCCCGGGTTTTTCCCTGCCTCACAGGCGTAAGCCTGGGCGAATGCAAAACAGTGGTAGAGACAATAGGTAAAGGCAGGAATTAGGTAGCCAACCCGATGCATTAGCCAGGGAGCGCCGGCCTTACCGGCGTGGAGCTGGTCTAATACGGGGACCTTCTCAGGGGAAAGCTACACTGAGAGACGGACCCGATGCCCTCTCGGGGGCAGAGAGTGCTGGCTTAACCAGCAAGGTGTGTGTCTGAAAATATGGTCCTCACCGGAGAAGTCTCTCAGAGTGGAAAAAATAATAGGGATACAGTGAGGTAAAAATCGAGGTATAGGATTTGGCACTATTTCCACATAAAAAGGTGGTGGAAGGCCCCCGGCAGCTGGGCCTAATTGGCCGCGCCGGTAATGGAGACAAAAAAAAAAAATTATAATTCCTCCTCTAAAAAGTTATAAAATCCTTAAAGAAATTGTCAAATGTTTACAGCTTAAAAAAGTTTTTCTGTGTTTTTATCATTATACGCTAATGAATGTAGTGAAATGAGTTTTAAAAATGTCAAGTGTTAAAAATCAGCACACTAACAAAAATCATTTCTTACTCGAAGAAGAATTAATCTGAAAACTAAGCCAAATCATCTTGTGCAAAGAAATGAGCAAAATCATAAATATAATAAAAACAAGCAAGTTTCTCTTATGTATAGAAGAACAATCTAAACACAAAACAGAATTTCATCTTGAAACTATAGTGAGATTAATTCTTCTTGGAGTAAGAAATGATTCATAATTGATTCATCAGAGACTATATAAAAGTGAATGTTCAAACCATCGTAATTAACTTTTATCATTCCTAAAGTCCTTATTGACATTGAGGTTATTTCTCTTAACAAAATTATTTCTTGCGAGTTTATTGGTAAGTATACCGGAACGTGTAAAATTTTTAATAAATTCGGTAAAGATCCCGTGTACAACATAAAAGTGGCAGGATGTGTAAGTTCTTGAATGTCAATTTCAACATTAGATGCGCAGTTCTTTTAATTTAAGTTGACTGTTGTCTCGTAGAGGATGCATTCGCTCCCTGAGTCTCTGGGATCGGGCGAGCGTTCGAATTAAGCGGCAGCCTCTCCGCCCGCACGAGGATTGCCGCGACAAGTTTCCTTCTTGCATATCTCTAATAAACTTATAGTAACTGCGCTTAGAATGCCCTGGTTTTTAAAAATTGTAGCAAACAAAATTTGCAGGGAGATTAGAAGTTGTGTTATTCGAGTTTTGGTTATTATTACTATATCTCATATTATTATTTGGACTTGCTCCGTTATTGAGATTATAGCGATTATTATTATTGTTATTATTATTTTTATTATTATTATTATTTTTTTTTGTTTGTTTATCCGGAGAGTTGGAGAAATGCTTAATGCACCATGGCAGGAGCCGTGCGGGAGTCCCCGTGTGTGGAACTCTCCTGGCGCGGGACAGACGCCAGGCATACCCACTAAAACTCCACCTCTCATAGGGCCGCGAGAATCCCCCCGGTAGCCGCTNGGGGGGTCGTCTGTATTGTTACGACCTATAGGTCATCTATCGTGACATGATTGACCTGCCCCCATCTTCTGCCTACCCACGGGCCTACCTCCTTAATCAATGATTTCGTCCATTTCGCATGGCGGCATTCACTCCATCACTCCTGCCATTTCCGCAACGTCCTATCGCGTTCCTCGGTTCGGACTTCCACCCTAGCCGATTCTCGGAGACCCTCGTAGATCCTCTTGCGTTCAATTGCAAGCAGATCCACGGGAATCACTCCCGCAAAAACCATTGTCGCGTCCCCGGATACCGTTCGATACGAGCACGCGATCCGAAGCGCCCCTCTACGTTGCACCGCCGTTATGTCGTCTGACTGCCGGCCTAGGCCCGCGCACGTTGGCCNACACGTCCGCTCCGTATAAAAGAATAGAGTTTGTGGTTGCCATTAAGGGTCGTCTGACTGCCGGCCTAGGCCCGCGCACGTTGGCCATTAATCGACTAAGCTGCGCCACCCTAATCGCCGCCTTTTCGCATACGCTGTCTAAATGCGCCCCGTAGTTCAGCTTCGTATCTAGGGTTACCCCCAGGTACTTGGCTGTCGGCTTCGTCGTTATTGTTACGTCTCCGACGCGCATCGGTATGATGGTCGAGACACGCTTCCTAGTCAAGAGAACTATCTCCGTCTTTTNCCCGTCTTTTCGAGTGCTAGCTGTACTCCGTGGTCGGTCATCCATTTTAGCACCTGGGCCATTACCGCGTTCAATTTGCCCTGCGCGATCTCCACATTTCTAGCTGTTATAACCGCCGCTACGTCGTCCGCGTACCCGACGAGTTTGTCATCCTCCGGTACCTCTACTCTGAGTAACCCATCGTACAGAATGCCCCAGAAGTCCGGTCCCAAGATTAAACCCTGCGCCACTTCTGCCGTTATGGGCCTGCTCTTACGTCCCTCCACGATTTCGTATTCGATCGTGCGCTCCCTCAGATAATCCTCTACAAGTCGCATGATGTACCAAGGCACCCCAAACGATCGCAGAGAATCCAAAATGTCGACCCATCTAGGCGAATTGAACGCGTTTTTCACGTCTAGTGTCACGAGCAAGATCAATGGCCTGGCTGCATGACAGACTTCATCCGTTTTCTTGACCGTGTCCATTACTTCTCTGATCGCGCCGATTGTTGAGCGTCCCTTTCTCAAGCCGTATTGCTTGTCTGAAAGGTCCCCCGCCTCCCTGATGGCGCTTAATATTCGCGGTTTTATTAGCGATTCGCCTGTCTTTCCCGTAGTGTCGAGTAGGCTCAACGGTCTGTACGATGGCTCCGCGCCCGCCTGACCTTTAGCTTTTTCAATTAAGACTAGCCTAGCTCTTTTCCACCGCGGACTAAACACGCCCTGTACCAGGCACTGATTGTACATTTCCAGAAGCAGCTCAGGCCGTTGTTTGGCAACGGCCTTAAGTATTTCCGCGGGAATGCCATCCGGTCCCAGAGCCTTACCGCTCTTCAGGGAAAAAGTTGCCGCGATAAGTTCGCCTACGCTAAAAAGGGGTATCTCATCCGTCACTTCGTCCGTCATTTCAAATTGAGGTCGGGTGGGATGGTTGGGAAACAGCTTGTCAATTATCATCTCGATCGCCTCTGCCACCATCGGTTCCATTCGCCCGATTTCTCCTATTTTTCGCGTGACGATCGCGTATCCCTCGCCGAACGGATCGTTCTCTACATCATCTAGGATCTTATACCAGCAGCGGCGCTTACTTTCTTTGATTGCGTCCCGGAGTCTCTTCTTCGCCTCGTCATACCCGCGAGCAAGTTCTTGAGCCGTTGGGCGGTTATGGGCCCTTTGAGCTCTTCTTCTGGCTCGAAGGCTTTGCTTTCTAAGCTCAGCGATTTCGTCCGTCCACCAGTAAACCGGACGTCTGAGGTGGCCGGTGGATACTCGGGGCATCGTTGCGTCGCACATCTCGGTGATTAGCCTAGTAGTGCGTTCTACTAGGATTTCGGCTTTCTCACGTCCGCCTAGTTCGTCCGGAAGCCCATTAGAAGGTAATTCTGCGCTTCGAATCACCTCCGTAAGCGCCTCCCGATTAAGACGTCGAGTGTTCCAACGTGGTTCCCGGCTGTTTTCGCTTCTTCGCCTCTCCGCGCGTTCTTCCTCGATGTTAAAAAGAATGTACTGGTCGTCGCTAGCAGTAAATTCTTCCGTAACGTGCCAGCCCCTTATCTTGCGGATCGTACTTTCCCCAGCGAAAGTTACATCCGGTATCGACTCCCCGAAACCTGGTCTGCGGTAGGTAGCTGTATTTCCCTCGTTCGCAACTACCAGTCCTATCCTTGCTGCCATCTCAAGTATCGCCCTACCTCTCCTATTCGTCTGTGGCATGCCCAACTCTGTCGCTCGCGCGTTAAAGTCGCCCGGGGGGCGCTGGGTCCCCAGGAACGTCTTTTATCGCGTCATCTAGTGCCCCCAACCTTGTCGCGAAGTCGTCTGCAGTTAGGTTTGGTGACAGATACACGCTGAAGTAAGTGACGCGACCCACCCTCACCCGCACGTAATCGTCTCCGGTTACCGCATCCGCGATTCCCCGCCTGGGCACCAAAACAGCGGCAGTTNCAGAGGCAGTTTTTGCGCCGTTGGACACCCAGCTAGGTGCATCTAGGTCCATAAACTGCTCACTTATAAGGAGGATATCCACACCCTCCTCCGCGATGAACTGCGGTAGGAGATCGTGAGTCAGCCTGCTCCTGTGCAGATTACCTTGCAGTATTCGCGCCATTATTTTTGGGTCCTAGCCGCGTTTAGAGCGTTGCGGAAGACCGCGCACGCTCCGGTTCCT
>CM053171.1:11559356-11596481 GCA_012977825.3 Pteromalus puparum
AACACTTCATTTCTTGAGCCGGCACAGAGCATTGCTTGGCCTTGTGCCCAGCCGCACCACATTTCCAGCAGCTAGTGCTTCTGTCGGGACCCTTACATTGCGCTTTAACGGGACCGTACCCGAGGCACTGCTAGCATCGCGTGGCGCTTGCTCGAACCCGCACCCGGCAGTTGACCCACCCGATACGGATCTTGCCTATATTGAGCAGGGCTGTGGCCTCGGTCTGGTCCATTTCGACCACTGCCACCCTCTGCTCTCTCGAGTTTGGTTCGAAGATGTGCACTTTGGTATCTTGTTCGACGCACCCCGTGCCCACAGCGATGGCGCCGCAGACTTCCTCCTTTGTCGTGAGGCCGTCAATGTCCCTGATCTGCAGTGTAGTTCTGGTAATCTTGCCCCTAACTGTACCTTCATGCCCTATTGCGGTTTGTATGGCCGTTTTGAGTGATTCCATTTTGTCTTCACTCATACCCAAGACAACCAGAACGCCACCGTCTTTCATTTTGCTAAGATACTTACCCTCTGAATTCAATTCTTCTGGCTTATCCTTTGCCTTGATCTCTCTCGAGATATCGGCGTATGTCTTACCCAATTCCGGTCTTATGAGGATTGCATCTCCCCTCTGCCGCGAGGTCTTCCCTGCGCTTTTCCTCAGTTGTTGAGGCTGGCTTTGCTCCTGTTTTTTCTGTCCTTTCTTCTTTGCTCTTCTTCCTGCAGCTAGCTGCCAAGCCCCTTGTGTGTGTATCTGCAGCTTCCTCTTGCGTTTTGCTCGTAGACGGTGCAAATCTATCCTTCTTCTTGTCTTTTTTGGCGGGGGTACCGCCGCCTCCGTCGGATGATATTCGTCCCCTCTTCTTTGGCTTGCAAGACTTCGAATGTTCTTCTCCAGGTTGTTGAGATGGCAACTTTCTCGCGCTATTCTCTATCTTGTCGAGAAGCGTGAAGACTTCAATCATAATAGCTCCTATTACCGGTAGTCCCTCTTTGATCGTTGTATTCACGTTCTTCTGCTTATCTAGAGTTTTTATCATCTCTCTGTTCGTTCGTCTTATTTCCAGTAACTTTTCTCGCAGGCTGGAGTGTTCTTTTAGCCATAACCCTATCACTGTCCTGTTTTCGTATTCAACGGCACTCATCGCGCTGGCTATACTAGTGCTGCTGGTTGACTTGTGGATTGGGTATCCACCGTCTTGCGATGCTGGCACCTTTAGGGTGTCAACTGTCAGGTTTCCCTGTATCTCTTTTCCTGGTTCCTTTATAGTATCCATTGACATCAATTTTCTTCGTTCCGGCATGTGTCCTACCACCCGGATCCCCCCGTCTATGGAGGCAGCTGACATGGCCCCAACACATGACTGAAGGCGGTGCCAGACTGGGTACATCATACCAGGATATAGCGCGCGCTGGCGCACTAGCCCATCTCCGCTCTCTCGAACCTCCCACTCCGAACAAAAGTGATTGGCTCTCTGGAGAGTTTCTAACAGACGTCACATGACATCACACACTCGCTCAAGCATTTGACTGGTACTAGCTAGGTAACCAGCCTCCCGTCTTGCCGTCAGCAGAAGCCAAAGATGGTTCAGGTCACTTCGGCGTGCAACCCCGGATTGCCTTCCCATCCAGGATCTCCCTTTGGCAACTCACGGGTCACACCGCACGGCAAACACGGCGTCCTGTTTGGTCCACGAATCATATTTTATTTCTGCTTTACCCTCCAAGGTTACCACCTCGGCGAGCACTCCCCTATCCGCCACCCAGGGGACGCGCCGCATACGGGGTTACGAGCTCCCCGCGCGGATTATTATTATTATTATTATCATTATCATCGAAGCTTTTTGTACGATTCCCGAAACGATTATTGTTCCCATTAAAATTATTCGGGCGATTATTAATGTTGTTGACGCGATTTGATAATAGTTATTCCATTTGTACGACCTTTCGGAACGAGCATTGTTCATTGTGTTCGATCCCGCATTACGAGAAAAGTTATTATAACGAAAGTTTCTTTCAAACCCGTTAGAATTATTATTACGATTGTATGATGGTTGATTATTATCTTGAATATTATTCCTATTGAAAGACGAAAATCTATTATTATTAGGATTCCAATTCGATTGAGGCGGACAATTATTATATAATTGTAAACAAAGTTTTAAACAGTTCATTGTGGTGTGTCCAGGTTCGCTACAAAAATTGCAAGTTACTTTGGTGGTTGTTTTCACAATATTCACCCTACGCGTTTCTTTCGATTTTTGGGCGTGCATCTTCTCGTCTTGTCGCTTTCACCTGTATACGCGAAGTCCCATTCGATTTCTATAGCCTTGTCGCGTGCTTTTTCGAGTGTCTTTATGTCGCCCATTCTCGTCTGGATTCCCCACCTAAGTCCTCGAATGAAAAATCGAATACAATCTTTTTCTAATTTGGTGTTGAAAGTACTATTCTTCTCTGTCACTCTCCCTTCGTGAATAGCAGATTTCTTAATTTCTTTTTCCACCTCTTGGAGGCTATTCGAGTATACTACTACACTTTTCGACGGGCGCTGCTTAATTTTCGCTAACTCACCTAAAACCTCGTGATATGTTTTCAACGATCCGAAATTGTTATCGAAGAACTGTATTATTTCTTTAATAGTTTTAAATTTGTATCCCTTCGCAAATGACAGAGCGTAGCCGAAAAGTCGCATTCGAATGAGACGCGCAAAATCTTCCTCGTTCCCCGGTGTAAGGATATCTGGAGCCTCCGTACAGCCAACGGCGAACTAGGTTAGCAATATATTCGATCCTTTAAACCGCGGAAAAAATCGAGCGTGTTTTGGAGAGAAATTTCCTTTATTTGCGGAGTTATATCTTCGCTTTTATCCTCGGTTTTGCTATCTTCTGCACTTTCCTCACTTATACTTTCGATATAACTTAAATGTGTTTTAAGATGGACCAAAGGTAATGACTTTGTTATATTTCCCGTCGGAGTAGTAAATATTTCGTTATTTTCTATGGTAGTTTGATTGTTGATCGGGCTGTTCCCCAAAAAGTCGTGATCCGTCGGCGGATTTAATCGTAAACGTTTAAAAATGTTTCACCTTTTCTAAGTTTTTTACTTAACTCGTCTGCCTGCTTGGGACTTTGAAAGTGATCGTCTAAAGCTTCTTGTTTAACGCACGGATTTAGTTGATTTTTTAGATGATTAACTAATTTTTTTCGTGATTTCTCGGTTTCTTGTGCGACTTTGCTTTCCGCTCGCGTTAACGACCGTCAAGATAGATTTTTTATTTGTTCCTCTGTTTCACTTTTTCTAAATCGATTTTATCCGCGGAGATTGTATTATTTTTAGCTTTTTCTTGCAGTATTGTTTTATTTCTCGTTATATCAGTAGTGACAGCGTTTTTAATGGTCGAATTTATTGTGGAGCTTCATAAATTAGTTATGTTTTAGGCGTCTATGGACTCAGACAAATTTATATTTATGGCAAATTTATTCGACAAACTCTCGTAATCGAAAGGGTTTCAAAGGAACTTTTAAAGCTAGAATACTTGCGGTTGTCTGATTGCTAAGATTATCGTTTATGTCTTCCGTATATTTAGTTTCCCTATAATTAGCAAATAGATGCCTATCTACTCTCCTTGATTCGTCGTGAATCAATTTTCTTGCTTTAGGATGCGTATAAGAGGCTTCTAAATGATATTCAGATATTCTTCTCTTAATTCTTTTATAACTTCGTTTCACTTCCTTTTCTAATAATGGGTCTGCTGGAGTGTCTTTCTCCTGCGACTTTTTATACTTCTTTACTACTTCCAAATCCGGGCTTAAAAGGCTATCGTCAGAGCTATAGTCGAACTTTTGCTTTCTTAATTTGTTTTCTTTAATCTTGTTTTCAGCAAATGCGAACAGTGCGTCAAATTTCTTTCCGATCTCGATTTGAAATTCATTCCTTTGCAAGGGATGGATTTAAAAGACAGGCTGCTCAAAGAGGCGATTCTCCGAATTTCGAAAAAGGAGTTTACAAAACAGGTCGAACAACAAGGCGTTCTCCGTTTTATAAAGGATTGATATTAAAAGACAGGTCGCACAATGAGGTGATTTTCCGTTTTATAAGGATTGAATTTTAAAAGGCAGGTCGCTCAACGAGGCGATTCTCTGTCTTTTAAAGAAAAATAGGAGTAAAGGTTGAACAGAATAAAATATTATTGTATATAATCACTTTTCATAAATTCTTAAATTTTAAAGAGGCTTCTTGCAGTTATTTCTGGTTTGTTACGAGACTTTTAATTTCTGATTTGACAAATCATCGAAGTAATTTTACAATTTAAAGAGTTTTTTCCATTTAATTTCGCGAAATATCCGTGTTTTTCGCGTTTTCAAAATATTTTCCCGGCTGCGATGCACCAAAATGTATAAGAGAATAAACTGTTATGTACTAAACTGACGAGAGTTGTTATCGGAAAGTTACTCTACGGGTAAGTTTCTATTAAAATAACAGACTAGGGCACAGCTTTGACGCATGAAGTCTGAGCTCCGTTGGTGCCAGACTACCTTTGCGATCTGACTAGAACAGTCCCCAGTAGCCGCCGGATAATACTTTGAACTCGCACTGAATCTAACTTTCTTAATTCGTTTAAGATACTAAATAAATTTTACTGAACCCCTCTATTAATCACCAAAATTGGACGTTACTCTAATCGTTATGGATGTATCGTGGGATTATGTTAATTTATATAATTTGAGAATGCGATTATTTTACGTGTACGAATTATGAGAGAGAAAAAGAGAAAGAGGGAGTGCTAATGCAGCGTGTTGCCTGTGTATGTATGTTGATGACTTTTGCGTGCATATTGGTGTGCCTCCTTGGATTGGTGCCGCTTCTATTGTCTTTATGGATCAATGATTTTCGGTTTTGATTCTTTTTTTATACGTTTCCGTGCTTTTAATTCTTTTGCGCCATTACGTTTATGTTTTATTTAATTGTCATTATTGTGCGTGAGTTTGCTATCATCATTGATTATTTAAAATTAAAAAAATTAACTTTTAAAAAAGTAAAAGGTTAGGCGAGTTTGATATATTCCGCAAAGAAATCACAGATAAAAAAGAACTGAGATCAATCAAACAAAGTCAAGTTTATTATATTTAATCATAATGAAGCAACAAAATTCTTTTTATTCATTAAAGAGCATACTTAGCTTAAAGTTAAGTTATATAATGATTATTTAGGAACAACTCTCAAGATACTTATTACGTAACTTGCCATGCCCGTTTCATTTTGATTATTGGTGAACAACTAAAATTTTCTTTTTATGTATTAGAACGTCATACAAACACCAAAAGTATACAATGAAACGAGCATGGCAAGTTACGTAATAAGTATCTTGAGATTTGTTCCTAAATGATCGTTATATAAGTTAACTTTAAGCTAAGTATGCCCTTTAATGAATAAAAAGAATTTTGTTGCTTCATTATGATTAAATATAATAAACTTGACTTTGTTTAATTGATTTCAGTTCTTTTTTATCTGTGATTTCGTTACGGAATATATCAAACTCGCCTAACCTTTTACTTTTTTAAAAGTTAATTTTTTTAAGAGATTTTAGTCCTTTTTAGTAATTTTTTTTGAGTAGGTTTTTCATATTTGTCGTAATGTTATGACCGAGCTCGAACCTTGCGCGATTCGAACGCTGAGAATCGCGCATAGCGACCCTTAGCAACGAGATCAACGACGTCGCGGATGTTATTGTTTATGTTTAGTCTGATCGTGACAGCTGATGAGAACAGTTGTGTTTACGTTCGAATAAAGAGTCTGATTTTATGTGTGCTTTTCTATAAATACGTGTTGATATCTTTATTACCCGAACCCGATCATAACATTTATAATAAAAATAAAATATAAACATTTTTAGCACCTTTCGACCATGGCCTTTCTGTAACATTTTTATCACTAACCTGAAATCACTGATTGTTCTGATACACCACCCTCAAATGATTTTTACACCTAGACACCGAAGTCCACGGTGCGAACTACCTAGACCTTGTCATTGGCCACCCTGTACACCTAGACACCGCTCTTGAATTATTTCTACACCTAGACACCAAAAACTACGGTGCGAACTACCTAGACCTCGTCATCAGCCACCCTGTGCATCTAGACACCGCCACCGAATGATTTTTACACCTAGACACAAAAAACCACGGTGCGAACTATCTAGACCTCATCTTCGGCCACCATGTACACCTAGACGCCATCCTCGTATGGTTTATTTACCAAAAACCACGGTGCGAACTACCTAGACCTCGTCATCAGCCACCCTGTGCATCTAGACACCGCCACCGAATGATTTCTACACCTAGACACAAAAAACCACGAAGCGCACCGTAGACCTCGTCATCGGCCACCCCATATACCTAAACACCACCCTCGAATAATTTTTACACCTAGACACCGAAAAGCACGGTGCGAACTACCTAGACCTCGTCATCGGTTACCCTGGCTACCTAGTTACTATTACTGTTCCGGAACGCAGAGTACGCACCGGCAACCTCTACCGCGCCACTTGATATTGCAGGCAGCATGAAGAAAAATGTGGGAAAGCAATGTTTCTCATCAAGCCAATACACTTTGTCAGCGGACAACTTCACAGTCTAACCACTGGTCAGACCAAACGTACTGTATATAAATATGAGGCATAACACGAATAAAGCATAATTTTGTCAATATTTTTATGTCAAAAAACCACAACCACATTATAATCAATTGTAAATAATGAATTAAAACTTGCTGCGGCCAACTTCACGGTCCTACCACGGGTTACACTGCACAAAAAAGAGATACTGAAATCGAGCATTAGGAAATACCGACTTGATTATATTATAAAAAAACGACTTGTTGGCCAATATTTTTGTTGAAAATCAAAGTTTATCGCACGATATGCTAATATATATAAAATAAGTGAGGTACAATTGACATAAGCATATTTTTCTTCACAATGAAAAATTTTGACATCAAAATAGAAGTATATTGTGTCGCGTGCACCGAAGTGTCGTCCGCTTCTCAAACATGCCTTCGTGGCGCTCCCGCGCCACTTGATAATTCTACTTATTAATTTTAAATTAAAGTATGGTTTTACTCTTACTTTACATTACGTTGTCGTTTCTCGCTTTTGATTGTTTAATCCTTATTGGATATATCGGATGTTATCATTCCTTGTTTGGAATGATGAAATGATAACGTTCTGATGCCAAGTATAGCATTATACATTGTTGTCGAGAATGTACTATGACTTATGTGTATTTTAATTTATATTATTTATAATCCAAAAAGCGTATTGTCGCATTTTTTATATAATTATATTTTTTATCATTATATAAAAAATGCGTGTAAAACGAAATGCGCATTTTTTGTTTATAAAAATCTTGTTAATATACAGCAAATTTAAACGACTTGGACTTGCGTATCTCCAGTTATATTTATAATTATAGATGCCAGATGGCGCCAGATATAAACATAATGTGTGGACAACGTGCCTATGGCGAGCGAGTGGGGGAAACTCCGCTCGCTTCATGTCGCTGGCTGCTATACCGGCGCGACCAGTATTGGTCCGACTCTCGACCAGCGCGGTCGAGCCCTGTAACCTTAAACAATAAACTCATTGTTACTGTTAATTGCAGGGCTAGTTATTGACTTGCACTATTCCTCCAGACTCTTGGACCTGGCAGAGTGGGGCTGCCGTAATCACCCGACCTACGGGTGCCAACATCCCATACTGGTGACCCCGACTGAAAAGGAGAGAGGAAAAGAGCTGCCGGACATCTTTCCCAAGGAGAGACGCACCAACTGCCTGACTTCGCCTCTCCAAGGAAGCGCCTCAGCACTGCATCATCGTCGTGCGCCTGGGCATGTCAGCGCGTCTTTCAACGAAGGAAAGAAGCGGTATTCCCGCGCGTAGCCTTTACAGCGCGCACTTCAGCAGCGCCTTGCCGCGCGCCGCCATTGTAGCGCGCCTTGCAGCCACACGTTGCCGCCGCCGAGGGCCGCCATTACAGCGCGCTGGCCTTCAGCACGCCGTCACAGCCGCGCGCCCTCGACGTAGCACGCCGTTTTTACGGCCCCTTCATCAGCAGCGTGTCTGGACGGTCCAGCACACTGATCATCACAGCGTGCCACCATCACCGCGCGCTTGAGCTTCTCAGCGCGCCTTTCACCGAGTATCGTTCAACGCAGCTCCAGATCACCGCAGTGGTCCTCGACTCATCGTCATCGTCAGGAACAGCATCGCGACAGTTTCACAGTACGTAAAAGCGAGACGAATTTTTACGAAACCGAGTCGAGTCAGTTTAGCTTAGGGATTTCACGAATTGCCGTAACGACCGACGCGCACGTGCAGCGCCCGGCTCGAATTCTTGGAATCAATTTATTTTAGTGTTCACTTTGACAACTTTTTCGTTTTATTGTTGCAATTTACGTAAACTAATTAAAGTTTTGATTAAAAAAAAAAATTTTTCACTGAACAAATATTTTAGTTTTAAAAAATGAGTGTTTTATTATTTCTGCGCCTCACGTATCAAAACTCAATCAACAAACATAAGAAAAATACTGTCAGTGTCGGTCTCATTAATTTTTTTGTACTGCACCTGTTCGTGCAAGTTAGGGGCGCCGACTTTTTTTTTGTAAATACTGACAGTCAGCGAAAATAGCAGAACTTAAAGATCAAATTCAAGAGCTTAGAGACGCCGTTACTGCGGCCAATAGTAAGATTGCCGAATTAACTGATGCCAATGCAGTTTAGCCCGGGTAATCAAAACCCTTAGATTGCAGCGTACAAAACGCCTAAAATTCCCGCGTTTATTTGATCAAATCCTCTGCCATGGTTCATCCAGGCAGAGATTACTATGCGAAACGCAGGTGTTAAAGACTCAGCTACTAAAGCTGACTTCGTAGTCGAAAAACTCGACTCGGATGCGAGTTACGGTTATGTGTATAATAGATCTTCTTAATATGGCCTCTAGGCCGAGGGATCTGTATGAACAGATCAAAGAGCGTGTAATTGTGACCTTCGGTGGTTCTGCTGAGGAGCGCCTCAGACAGCTTTTGTGTGGTCAGGTCTCCCTTGACGGGAAACCGTCGCTAATCCTAAATCGTATGAGAACCTTGGAGACGGGCTGCGGGGAGAGCGCCTTAAAATCAGTATTTTTTGAACAACTGACTCCCAATTGTCGAGCAGCGCTTGCAATATCTAATATTTTTTTTTTGGTCTCCATTACCGGCGCGGCCAATTAGGCCCAGCTGCCGGGGGCCTTCCACCACCTTTTTGTGTGGAAGTAGTGCCCAATCCTATACCTCAATTTTTACCTCACTGTATCCCTATTATTTTTTCCACTCTGAGAGACTTCTCCGGTGAGGACCATATTTTCAGACACACACCTTGCTGGTTAAGCCAGCACTCTCTGCCCCCGAAAGGGCATCGGGTCCGTCTCTCAGTGTAGCTTTCCCCCGAGAAGGTCCCCGTATTAGACCAGCTCCACGCCGGTAAGGCTGGCGCTCCCTGCCTAATGCATCGGGTTGGCTACCTAATTCCTACCTTTACCTATTGTCCCTACCACTGTTTCGCATTCGCCCAGGCTTACGCCTGTGAGGCAGGGAAAACCCGGAATTACTCTGAAGGAAAATTCCGGGGAAAAACCTACCTCGAAACAGCCGGAGTCTTGGGTACTTTTCCCGCTGAAAACAACTCAGAAAAAATCCGAGCTGACCTCACCGGGAATCGAACCCACGGCCCCTTGAGCGAGCGTGTCTCGGCCGGCCAAGGCGTGCGCCTTAGCCAACTGAGCCACGGACGCTCCCACAATATCTAATATTACAGATCTTAAACTCCTCGCAGAGGCAGCGGATAAATACATGGATTCAGTGTCCGCAGTTAGTCCTCAGATCTCTTTTTTAGACAAAGAATCAACCTCGTTGTTTCAAGATCTCAAATCCAAGTTAACTCGTTTATCTAGTAGATTAGACTCCTTAGAAGCTAATCGCGATAAGTCATATAAAAAAGGAAACAATAATCGCGGACGTAGCAAGAGTCGTAACCGAAATAAAACACCGAACCCTTCTTCTGGTTCTTCAGAAGGCGTTTGTTATCTTCATAAGAAGTTCGGTGAAAAAGCTAGAAACTGTAGGGGTAATTGTTTTTGGAAACCTCCTACACTGAAACGGAACTGGTGCAGTCCCTGTACTAAACAAGCGAACGGTTACTTTTGTGATATTCTTTTCGTCGTACTTTGGATCGGTAAACATTGTCGCCTTCGAGTGGTGCAAAAATTCTACCAAAACGGGAGAAGCGTTGAGTTCGACTCGAGGCGCAACAGCGCCACTGCGGCAAAAATATAAACGTTAGTCTGCATGGTGCATGAGGCATAATTGATATGCATGATAGTCTATAATTTTTTTATTATCTCATATTATGCAGCTAACGACGTTGACGATAGGAACTTTTTTGCTTTGGATATTTCATTTATTCAGACGATTTTGAAAGACAACGAAGACATTTTTGAGTTTGTATCAAAATACAGTTTTTATAAGGGAACGTTAGCAGCAACGAATCCTATCGAGAGAGATGCGAATGTAATTGAACGCTCTTATGAAAATGCGCAATTAGATTCAGGTGAACTTGACCAAAGTACTATATTGTCTACGGAGATGATCGTTGATAATAATTCATTGAACTGCGCCGATAAGAGTGCTCCTGTAAACTCAATAGAAGCTGAAGATTCATCAGGTGATTTTTTGTACATATGTTATATAAAAATAGATTGAAAAATTTTAACGAGATTATTGAACCTAGAATTATTTAATTGTGTTGTTTTCCAAATACTTTTCATACATATGAATTTATTTTATCCTGCTGCAATAAATTCAATGTTGCATCTATTTTTAGATACTATTATGTTTAACGACAATGAATTATTCAGATTTTTAACCGCAGACGATAATATCGACGGCAATATTGTATTAGGCAAATATAGGTTGACGCAAAAGCTTGAGTATAATAGATTTTTGATAACGTACTAAAACACATAATGAAAAAAGAGAACCGATACAAGTAAGTTTTACTTAATATAGCGATGAAAGTTAATTGCATGTTCTTATACACATTTTTGCATGTTGAATTATCACCAATTTTTAATATATGTATTATACTTATCTATTGAACTAAGCAGTGTGTATAATTTTTACTTTTTTGTTACTATAGTGAACTTAAAATAACATATTTTTATTTTTATCAATTTTTTCAATGTTCTAGTGTGTAATGTTTGCAAAAATATTTATTATTTGTTCGCAGAGTCACAGCTACAGTATTTGAAGATATTAAAAATCAACTAATTGAGATTTTTCCGAACGAAGATCCGGCTACTATTTATGTGCCCTATACAATTGATGCGGAAACGCAAACTGCTAAGTGTGCTAATGATGGCATCTATAACCATTATAATTACGTGAGGTCTTAACTCAGAAAACGTGGTCTTTTATCAGCTGAATCAAAAGACGATGACTCGACGTGCACACCACCATCAGAAGGTAAAAATATCATAAAAAATATTCTTATTCGCAATTATTTTTGTAGATCATTATTAATATTGTACATTTTTGGCATACATAGTTTCACTTGACTCGTTGACTGATACTCAGCGTGAAAAATACGATTCTTTAGACATTATTCAAGCATGGGAATCTTGTTATAAGGAACGAAGGTCAAAACTTGTCGTTTCTGAATCAAGAAAAAAAGAAGCGGTAGCAAAATATTTAAGAAGTTTCCATTGTTTGCATCCACCACTAGGAATCGCATTAGTAAGTATTTCATAAACTTGATTAATCTAAAAATACTAAAACTCTACTCACTTAAATTAAAAATAATTTTATACGTGATATTTGTTATAGTTGGAATGTGATTTCAATAAAGTTATTCAAGATCAATTACAACCTAAAGGAGTTGTAACAGATATATCAGCATATTCATTATTGTTTACAGAGAAATGGCCCTCGATTGCTTCAAAAATTGTTAAATATTGTAAAACGAAAAATCTCAAGGAAGTAAAAACTTTTTTTAAGGGGGTCTCAAACCCATTTCTGCGATTTTATCGACCTTGCGGCCGGTAGTGCAGGTAGTGCTTATAATAACCTCTGGCGCCATCTGGCGTCAACCACTACAACAATTTGTAATATCGAAACTCACACTGCGTGTTGCCGTACACGCAGATTTGATATAACGAAAAATGCCTATACATAATGATCTATATTACGTATATACATCACACGTGTTTCGACTACACGCATTTTTTACAATAAAATAACTGTGCATTTCGCATAAACACGCGTGTTTCGAATACACGCTTTTTATATTATAAAAATTAATAAATAATTACGTGTATTTCGCATATACACACGTGTTTCGAATACACGCTTTTCTTATGACAAAAAACTACTTTTGAGATGTGCAATTTTTTTTCCAGAAATTAAAAAAAAATGAGTTTATGTATAAATGATGCATTGTATAAAGTTGAAACTTGGTATGCAAGCCCCTGTTATATATTTCAACATATTTATACAGTATAGTGACTTAAGTGTAACCAGAAGATCTAGTTCGTTCTAATTATACGCTTTTGGCGCAAGTGTTTTCGAACAAAATAGATCATTTGGTTACACTTAAGTCACTAAACTGTATAAATATGTTGAAATAAATAATACAGGCTTGCATATCAAGTTTCAAGTGTATATGTTACATGAGGTTTGAGATATACAATTTTTAACCATACAAATCTTAAAAACTTAAATTTATATAGATGTGCTATATCATCATATAGACTTGCGACAAAATTTTGGCCTGCAAAAAGCTTTGGAAGGAACAAGAAGCGTCAGAAGCTACTTAATTAGCCGTATAAAAGGAGATGTACTAGTATAAGCAGCAAGTTGATCTTGGTCGAGGACCAGTAGGGAATCCTGAACATACAGCTGTTGCAGGAGTTGCTTGTATTGCAGCAGCAGCAGTTGACCAAGCTCGAGTAGCAGCAGCAGCAAAAGTTGTATGAATATAAGCAGCAAAAGCTGCACACACAGCAGTCGCAGCAGTGGCCCCTGAATATGCAGCTGGAGTACACTGTGGACCAGTAACTCCAGCAGCACTGGACTCCGTACTAGTAACAGCAGACCCTGGTCGAGGACCTACTGTAGATCCTTGATGTACAGCTGTAGAATGTATACCAGCAACTTCCAACTTCAGGGTCGTCTACAGATGATTGAAACAGGTCAGCAAAGCTAACCAGGCCAGCAAACAGCGTGATTTCAGCTCCAGGGTTGTCTTCTGATGATTGAAATGGGCCTGCAACGCTAACCTGTCCAACAAACAGCGTGAATCTGGTTCCAAGGTCATCCTCAGATGACTGAAGCCTCCAGCAACCCCACCCAGTAGCACCAGAGAGCGTGAACTTGGTTCCATGGTCGTCCTCAGATGTTCGAAGCCTCCAGCAACGCCAGCCAGTACCACCAGTGAGTGTGAACATGGTTCCAAGGTCCTCCTCAGCTGATTGAAGCCTTCAGCAACGCCAGCCATCACCACCAAAGAGCGTGAACCTGGTTTCAGAGTCGTCTCCAGATAACTGAAGCCTCTCGAAACGCCAACCAGCATCAGTAGCAGCAGACAGTTTTTATCCAGCTCCAGAGTCATCTTGTTTGTAGCCGTCAATGCCAACCTATAATGCACAGACAGTGTAAATCAGCTATAGAGTCATCTACACATAATAAAACCACGTAATCACTGATTTCACTGCACATAACACAAGAAATACTTGTGAATTTTGAGTGTCGACGAATCTTCATCCAGACAGTATGTCGGAGGAAGGTATCAGCACAGCCGTAGAAGTAGCAGCACAAACAGTGATAGTCGATCCACATCTAGAATGCATCTTGAAAGTTGAATGTATACGCAGAAGTGGAAGCAGCAAGAGCACCAGCAGCAGCAACAGAAGCAGACACCAAAACAAGGGATAACCTCCAAGCGCAAAAAGTCAAGTTTCTTGCTGGAGTTGCGTATTTTCCTCTACTGCAGCACTCCTTGACGGACTGACACTCACACACTGCATCGTAGCTGATATTCCGGAGCATCACTTTTATATACTTCTCGCACTGCATTAGAAGTAAACGAAGCACTGGCGAGTCTCGCCGTGAGCAGCAGATCCGCGAGCGAGATCGCGCTGAGCGGAGGCTGCTTGAAAACATATGCGCTTTTGATTAGCACACTAACACTGCTGTATCGCGTCGACGTGCTGCACTTATACAATTAATACCTTTGAATAACTTGAAGTTGAACCGAACGAGCGAAGGCCGGGATGCAGCTTCAAAACGTCAAAACACAAGGCACGGCTGGCGAGTGGCGGCTGCGTGAACGTGTCGCCGCAGACGCCAGTAGGTCCCCAGATCGACGCGCACAATGTATGCGCAGTCGTCGTACTCACTTCGCCAGAGCCGCGGACAGAGCAACGAACAGCTGTTCGGCGTCGCTTGGATGATAATAAAACTATTTTTTTTTTTTTTAAATTATGAAAAACCAAGACATAGTTGCCCTTTCTCTCATCATTTTATACCTATGTGCAAAGTTTCAAGTCGATCTGTCAACGCATATAAAAATGGCATTTGAACGAAATTTTCAACATGCACACGCTGCAGCTACTGGTTTTTGTTCAAATGCCATTTGTTAACGCATTTAAATATTGACTTGAAACTTTGCATTGTGGTAGATGATTCCGAGACGAAGGGCAACTATGTCTTAGTTTTTGATAATTCACCGTATTTATTTAGTTTCAAGCAATTTTCTACCGAGTACTCGTTCTATCGACTCGGTCGGTAAAAATTGGGTTTGAGACCCCCTTAAGCAGAATAAGACTCTTATTGACAAAGGTAGAGTAAATATAAATATCAATATTCTGATATTATCATTTAATATGATATAACGATTAACTTAATTTAACGTACTTACAAAGTGTTTATTCATTTGTAATTATTGTAATTTCCAGACTCACACAATGAAATATTAGCTCTGTTATTGTTACCTTTATGCATAGCTGTTCCCAAGACATGTAAATTAAAGAAAAAATCCACCAACTTGAATGCTGACATTCCTACAAATGCTGGTTCTACTGCCACTGAATAAACAACTGTACAAAAATTAGATATTGATAATCATTTGTTTATCATTATCAGGTAAAAAAAATATTAAAATAGTTCAATAAAATAAAAATGTATATGAATGTTTTTTAATGATATTTTTTTCAGGACCCTGCTGAGATTGACACTGCCAAAGTTGCGTTCGAAAATTGGTTGACAAGTATTGATCATGTCATTTTTCCCTATGTTATGATTTGTGGAAGATTAGAACATATTTCTCAGTCGTATATCATTTTTAAATCGGAGAAGTATAGCTATCCAAATCCTTTAAAAGCAACAGAATCATGTTTCAAATGCTTAATGGCCTTGCGATCATGGCCTTATTTGTGTGATTATTCTTGGGAACTAATTGCTCAATTAGTTTATTCTCTTCACATAAAAAATTCGATAACCGTATCGAAAGCTGTAACTGCTATAACGAAGAGCTAGATTAGATTTAGATTGTTCATTGTAAATATAGATTTATGTAGGATTATTATTTATTGCATGTCAGTACAACTACGAAAGTATTTTTTTTTTTTTTTTTTTTGTTTATCCGGAGAGTTGGAGAAATGCTTAGTGCACCATGACAGGAGCCGTGCAAGACTCCCCGTGTGTGAGACTCTCCTGGCATGGGATGGACGGACGCCAGGCATACTCACTAAAACTCCACCTCTCTTGTGGCCGCGAAAATTCCCCCGGCAGCCGCTTTCGCATTCCTTCGGGGGGGGGGGGGGGGGGGTCGCCTGTCTTATGCTATTCTAGCCGTCACCTAATCTGTTAAACATCCGTCGTTGTTTTTCGCGCGGAGAACCGTCTCCACGTACGCCGTTACCTCGTCCCATCTCTGCTTGCTGTGAAGCATCGTGCTCACTACTGTCTCGGGCGTGGTCGCCCCTATCGTCAGCTCTAAAACTCTACGCCTATTTGTCCATCGGGGGCAGTCAAAGAATGTGTGTCTTGCGCCGTCCCGTTCGTCACCGCAGTATTTACACGCCGGTGTTGCCACCCTGTTCATCGCAAACAAGTAGCTTCTAAAGTAAGGTAGAAGTTTACCTCCCCCCACCTCCGCTCCGTCCATGGCCTTACCTCCGTAATCAGTGTTTTCGTCCATCTCGTTTGCTGGCATTGAGCCCATCTTTCTTGCCATTTTCGCATTGTTCTCTCGCGTTCTTCGGTAGCCAACAAAGTGTTGTCCGAAATCAGGCGACCCTCGTATATCCGCTTGCGCTCGATAGCGAGCAGATCGATGGAGATCACCCCCGCGATTATCATAACCGCTTTTCCCGAGACCGTTCGGTATGAGCATGCTATTCGTAATGCCCCTCTACGTTGCACCGCCGTTATTTGCTTTCGGTATTTCCTTACCTCCATAGCGCCGGCCCACACCTCCGCTCCATATAGTAAAATGGAATTAGTGGTCGCCATTAGAAGCCGCCTAACAGTTGGTCGCGGCCCACGCACGTTGGCCATTAGTCGGCTGAGCGGCGCTACTCTAACTGCCGCCTTTCCGCATACGCGATCCAAATGCGCTCCGTAATTCAGCTTTGTATCCAGCGTTACACCTAGGTATTTAGCCGCCGGTTTAGTCATAGTCATTTCTTTATCTACCTTCATCGGTATAATTAGATATAGTCAGGAGAACAATTTCCGTTTTGTTCAGTGCTAAAGTCAGTCCGTGGTCTGTCATCCACTTTAGTACCCTACACATTATCGCGTTTAGCTTTGCCTGCGCAGTTTCTACATTTCGAGCTGTAATAACCGCCGCGACATCGTCCGCATATCCTACAAGTATGACATCCTCTGGCATTTCTAGTCTAAGCAGCCCATCGTACAGAATGCCCCAGAAATCTGGTCCCAAGATCGATCCCTGTGCCACTCCTGCCTGTTATGGATCTGCTTTTTCTCCCTTCCATCGTCTCGTATTCGATAACTCGATTGCTCAGATAATCTTCCACTAGTCGCATGATGTACGGTGGTACTTCAAACGACCAAAGGGCGTCTAGTATATCTATCCACCTAGCTGAGTTGCACGCGTTTTTGACGTCCAATGTCACGAGTACGACAATTGGTCTTGCCGCGTGGCAGGCTAAATCCGTTCTTTTCACTGTGTCAGTAACCTCTCTAATCGCTCCTATTGTTGACCGCCCCTTTCTGAAGCCATATTGCTTGTCAGAGAGGTCGCCTGCTTCTTGAACGGCTCCTAGTATTCGAGGTTTGATCAGAGCTTCTCCTGTCTTTCTCATTGTATCCAGGAGGCTTAATGGTCGGTACGACGGGTCCGCTCCTTGTAGGCCTTTCGGTTTCTCGATAAGCACTAATCTTGCCCTTTTTCCATCTTGAGCTAAATACGCCCTGCACTAGGCACTGGTTGTACATTTCCAGGAGCAGCTCCGGTCGTTGGGTTGCAACGGCCTTCAGCATCTCCGCAGGAATGCCATCCAGTCCCGGAGCTCTGCCGCTTTTCAGGGATGAAGTTGCCGCGATCAGTTCACCCTCAGTGAAAAGGGGTATCTGCTCTAACGGCACGTTCGTCGTTTCTGTCTGAGGTCTGATGGGGTGTGTAGGGAACAGCCCGTCGATCACTTTTTCCATCGCCTCAGCCTCCATGGGTTCAGTTTGTTTCATTTCGCCCATCTTCCGGGTTACGATCGTGTATCCGTCTCCAAACGGATCTTTTTCCACGTCGTCGATGATCTTGGTCCAGCAGTTACGCTTACTCTCTTTTATCGCGTCCCTCAACCTTTTTCTCGCATCGTCATATCTTATGCCCAGGTCCCGGGCTTCAGGCCGGTTTCGTTTCACGGCTTTCTGAGCCTTCCTCCTAGCGCGAAAGCTATCATTTCTAAGCTCCGCGATTTCGTCCGTCCACCAGTATACCGGGCGTCTTACATGGTTGCAAGACACCCTTGGCATAGCAGCGTCGCAGCGACGTATCTTCCTGCGTCGAAAGGCTGTCAATGTCCCTGATCTCCAGTGTAGTTCTAGGGATCTTGTCCCTGACTGTACCTGCATGCCCTATAGCGGTTTGTATGGCCGTTTTGAGTGATTCCATTCTGTCTTCGCTCTTACTTACAACAACCAGTACGCAACCGTCTTTCGTTTTGCTGAGGTACTTTATCTCTGTAGTATTCAGCTCCTCTGGCTTTACCTTTGCCTTGATCTCTCCCAAGATCTCGGCGTAGGTCTTACCCGTTTCTGGTCTTATGAGGATTGCGTCTCCTCTCCACCGCGAGGCCTTCCCTGCGCCTCTCCTCAAATGTTGAGGCTGGCTTTGCTCCTGTTTTTTCTGTTTTTTCTTCTTTGCTTTTCTTCCTGCAGCCAGTTGCCAAGCTTCTCCTGTATCTGTGGTTTCCTCTTGTGTTTCGCTTGTAGAGGGTGCAGATCTGTCCTCCTTCTTGTCTTTTTTGGCGGGGGTACCACCACCTCCGTCGGACGATGTCCGTCCCCTCTTCTTCGACTTGTGAGATGATTTTACATGTGTTACTTGGTCTTCTCCGGGCCGTTGGGATGTCAGCTTTTTAGCGGCATCCTCCATCTTGTCGAGAAGCGTAAGAACTTCGATCATGATGGCTCCTATTACGGTAGTCCCTCTTTGATCGTGCTATTCACGTTCTTCTGATTGTCCAGAGTTTTTGTCATCTCTCTGTTCGTTCGTCTTATTTCTAGTAGCTTCTCTCGCAGACTGGCGTGTTCTTCTTGCCATAGCTCAAACCCTGTTTTGCTCTCATATTCGGCGGCACTTATCGCGCTAGATATACTAGTGCTGCTATTTGTCTTGTGGATTAGGTACCCACCGTCCTGCTGTGTTTGCACCTTTAGGGTGTCAACTCTTCGGTCATTCTTTGACTCTCCTTCCCGTTCGTTGATGGCTTCTACCTTCTCCCCTCTCTTCTCTCTACCTTATTTCTTCTCCTCCTGACTTTTTTTTTATCTTTTTCTTAGCTGCATCCATATTTGTTCCCACGAGTAGCTAGGGAATGGGTGGTCCGCTATCGCAGAGCCCCGCATGCGATGGTAAGGTTAACTACTCGGAGATTTCGCCCAGTTTCTCCGAGGCATCGTTTGAGATCGACTAGTACCCCAGCGGCCAACTAGTCCCCTCGGCACGCTGGCTCACACCTTGGGATTAGGGGTTGAATGAAATACCCATAGCGTCTCCTTCCAAATGCAATGGGGGGCTGCCCTTAGCCTCCAGCCAGTCCGCGGGTCGCACTCGGGGAGCCCCGGGGCTCGACCTCGGCCAGGGGAGAGGCCCGACAGTAGTGCCCTTTTTACGGGGGCGATTACTCCTGAGCCCGAGAGGCGGTCTCACGCATCAGCTCAGTTTCACCGCCACGCCAGAACACACCCGTATAACGTGCCGGGGGAAGGGTTGGTCAGTTGGTCTCGACTCCCGCCCCGCCGACACGAACCCGGGGCGTTAACACTCCCGACGCCGGAATCGAGATGACCGCAAAGACTCACCGGACGAGCCCCCACACCAGGCCCTAAAAAGCGGGCACTCGGCAATGTGGCAGCCCCTGGTGGACGAAAGTAATTTATTGTTGTTCCGAATACTAGTATTAAGTTGTGAAAAGATTTATTAAAAATGAATCCAAAACTGATTATTCATAAGATTTTTCAATTTATATTGGCCTTGTATGGCGATCCTAGTCTACCAAGAAAGGTTCAAACCGTAATTAGTTTTATTCATAATTTCATTTGTGATGTGTTTATAGCAGACTTAAAAAAAGATGTTCTGAGATTACTGGAAAAAGAAAATATATCAAAGAATACTATCAAAGAAATAGAAAGTTGCTTTGAAAAATATGCTTCAATATTTCAAAACTTCTCAACCGAAGATAAACGATTTAGAATCTTAAGAGGAAAAGGATTTTTACATCACGAAATGTATTGCATTGGACTAACATTCGTCGATAAAATCGTTAACAATCAAGAGATATTAGTATCAGAATACATGTATGGCGTATATGTGCCTTTAAAAAAATCGTTAAAACTATTTTTATTAGAAATACCGGGACACTTCAATAAAATCATAAATTATGTAGAAAAATTAAAAAAAAAGCAGACAAATAATTTCTAATATAAAGCAGGCAGACTTGTGGAGGAACAAGTATGCGAAAAATTCTTCGGAAATAATTTTACCTCTTTTTGCGTTCTACGACGACTTAGAGACCGGATTCGTTGAATCATTCTCGTCACACTTTTATTGCAGGATATGTAAGGCATCTTCAGAAGAACTCGTGATAATTATAAATCGGATTGTCAGGTGAATGATGCATCCAAAACTGGCGTAAAGGAACCGTGTGCGTTAAGTAACATTGAAAACCTCCATGTAACAGAAAATATATCTGTGGACATGATGCATGATTTTCTAGAGGGAGTATGCGCATATGATTTACGAGAAATGCTCGTGCAGTTCATATTTACTAAAAAATATTTAACGCTTGAGACACTGAACAATAAGATTAAAAGTTTTAATTATGGCAACTTCGAAAATCTTAATATTCCTCCAGAAATAAGTCCTAAGCATTTACAAAGTAACCCAGAGCTGAAAATGTCTGCAGCCGAGATGCTCTGTTTTGTTAAATATCTCGGAGTCATGATCGGCGACATGATTCCAGAACAAGATAATCACTGGCAAATTTATAAATATTTGCGTAAAATTACAGACATTCTAACAGCTCCAAGAATATTGCCGTCTGATGCAAAGCATTTGACTGAATTGATAAACCAACATCATCAACTTTACATAAAACTTTTTGGACCATTAAAATCTAAGTTTCATTTTTTAATTCATTACCCTTCATTAATGGACCCTGTATCCATTTTTGGTCAATGCGCTACGAGTCATTTCATCGGAGAACCAAATCAGTTGTAGAATCGAGAAACTCAAAAAAATGTATTAACTACTGTAGCCATTAAGCAATGTATCAAAATGTGTGAATTATTTAATTCTCCGGAGATCAATGATATTGTACTAATGTCTCGTGACGATAGTTACAAGAATAATGCTCATATCAATACGATAGAATCGATAAAGAATTCGGAATGTTATAATAAAATAACTATTTATAATAAAATAACTATTTATTTGTAACATTGGAACATTTATTGTTGTAAACATGGCAGAAAGCGAAAAAATATTTGGAGAGATTATGAAAATAATAAAAATCACCAATGAAATATATTTTTACACGAAACTTTTCGAAGAGATTACATTCGATGAACATTACCATGCTTATATTATAGAAGAAACGAGCAATACGTTTCAATTGGTTAAGTTTGCAGAATTATCATTGATAATGCGTTGTTTATCCATAAAAACACCTAAAGCTCATTTCATTGTTCCACAGTATGGATTGTAATTTTACTAAAAAATATTTTTGAAATCTTGTTCATTTTGTTATGACAATTGTAATAATTAAATAAAATGCACATTCATACATTAGAGTATTCTAATTCTTTTACTTTTACTCATTTACACCTATAATATTCACCAAATTATTTTTATATTTCCTCACAATATTATAATTATAAATAATATTTTAAATAAGTAGAATAGTATTAAAGGTATCGCAAATTACACTTAAATAACATTTAAAACAAGATAGTAAGTATACTTCTATATTAGGCGAATATGCTCATCATTTTTTCTACCAAAAACATCCGAATGGCTGCGCGCCGATTTGGTAGAATTTTTCTCCCAAAATCGGGAAAGCATTATTAATACACATGGTACATCATGCGACTTGTAGAGGATTATCTGAGGGAGCGCACGATCGAATACGAAACCGCGGAGGGACGTAAGAGCAGGCCCATAACGGCAGGGGTGGCGCAGGGTTGAATCTTGGGACCGGACTTCTGGGGCATTCTGTACGATGGGTTACTCAGAGTAGAAATACCGGAAGATGGTAAACTCGTCGGGTACGCGGACGACGTAGCGGCGGTTATAACAGCTAGAAATGTGGAGATCGCGCAGGGCAAATTGAACGCGGTAATGGCCCGGGTGCTAAAATGGATGACCGACCACAGACTACAGCTAGTACTTGAAAAGACGGAGATAGTTCTCTTGACTAGAAAGCGTGTCTCGACCATCATACCGATGCGAGATTGCGAATTGAGATAAAAAATTATTGATTTTCGACCAATAATTTGGTATTTTCCTCATATCTTTAATTTTTCCAGTAAATGTGGTATTTGATATTGATTTAAAATCTGAACTTTCAAGAACAGTAGCTAATAGACTGTTAATGCGGCCATTTTTCCAGTAAATGTGGTATTTGATATTGATTTAAAATCTGAACTTTCTTCAAGAACAGTAGCTAATAGACTGTTAATGCGGCCATATTTTCCTATTCAACGTAGTGAAAATATGACGGTCTCAAGCCCGATAACGCAGACATAAGTCTCTTTAGCACAGTAAAAATAAATTTTACTTTTTTAACATTAGTATGATGAATTTTTACATTATATTTGTGGGGGGGGCGAGTGGGGGGGCTGTGGGGGGAGGGTATCGCCAAAAATAAACTAATATAATATAGGAAGATATATGTAAGTAGTTTTTTTCATTTCAAAAACTCTATCGCACCAAAATTGACGAATGTATAACCGTTATTGAAATTGTCATAACTGATTTCATCTTGAATGATAATTAAGTATTATATATGATAAAACGTGACAATATATGAGTTTTTTATAAATAAAAGTAGTTTCGAATCCCAAATGACCGCAATTGAGGATTTTAAGTAGTTTAAATCAAGGAAAAGCTGATAATTTGCGTTTTTTCTCTTAAGGGGGGCATCCTACGGCAATTTAACCAATGGATTTCGATTCAGCGTGAAAAAATACATTAAAAAATATGTGTAGAAGTCGAATGAAAGTAGTTCCAAAGCCTAAATAACTGCCAACGAGCATTTTAAATATGAAAAATACGATTTTAAGCAATAATGCGCGTTTTTCTCTTAAGGGGGCAATTCTACGTCAATTTAACCAATGGATTTCGATTCAGCGTGAAAAAATACATTAAAAAATATGTGCAGAAATTAATTTTCTCTATTTTGCTTCCTTCCTAAGGAAGCCTTGTAATAGTAATTTTTGGAGTTTGTGTAAAAGCATGTGTGAAGTGTGTTTTGATGAATTTTTAGTCGAAAAATGGTGTTTTTAGAAAATGTCCGTACGGATGTATGTGTGTGTGTGCGTGTGTGTGTGTGTGTGTGCGTATGTATACGCCTGTTTCTCAGCTTCTACTTGGTGGATTTTAACCTACCAAGTTTCATTTTCTTTGTTTTTGCTAGAAGATAGTGGGACGAAAGTCCGTTTTTACAATTTATATACGCGTTTTTTTTATAGTGATTTTTTAGTTTTGAGATTTCAGTTTTTGCCAACAAAGTTATCGGAAAAGTTAATAAAAGTAAATTGCTTAATATATACCTGGAAGAAAGTAAAATTGCCTATGTTTTTACCGTGAAAAATTTATATTATCGTTCGTTGTTCTTTTATTATACACCATACAGTGCAATCTTTTTAAATCGTTATAATTCAAAAACTAAATAGCGAATCATTCTAAAAAATATATGATTATTGAAGGTAATTAGAACTATATACCACTTAAATTTTAAGTCATTTCATGGGGCAGATCCTGAGAAAAACATCAAAAACTGAAAAAAATCATTTTTCTACGTGACGCGACAACTGGATTAAAAGGCTATAACGGTGTTGTTAGACCGGGATCCTAAAGAATGACGTGGTCTGCATCCGAATATAAACGATCAGTGGCGCATCCACTGATCGACAAATAAGCGAGAATATGGGATATGTAGCAGCTAGTTGCAGGCTTCTTGTAGGCTGTGCGAAGCCTGGCCCGTAGCGCAGTTTGCTATACGTGCACGTCCTCGTGCACGTGAGCCCGCGGCGGCGTCGTGAGTGATTGGGCTACGTAGCTAGTTCGCGAGATAGATTATGAGTGAATCGCATGGGAATGGACAGAGTCAGGAACAAAGTGACACAAGCCGAGTAATAGTAAAGTTTCTCTTTATGTAAAGACTCAAAGATCAGTACAAAAGCAGCGCGGAGTAAGAGAGACGGAGCAGAGCGAATAATGCCGAGAGAGAGAGTATTGCGATCGGGCAGGTACTTACAGTGGTGCTTCGTGAAGCTGGACACAGGCCTCGTGGCTTGGACCGGAGCGGCGCAGGACGGAAGACCAGGGCTCGACGCTGGAAAGCAGGACGGAAGCCTCAAAGCCTCGTCTGTGGCCGGGTGCAGCAGGAAGTCGAACGGCAAACCAAAGGGCACGCGGTGCTGAACAGCAGCAGGATAATTCCATCGACAGACGGGGGTTCTGGTCACGGACGCAGCAGCAGTCCTCTGGACGATGAACGCACGCACTGATCTATGAAGCACGGAAACGAGGAGGCAGTATCGGCACGACTGCACTGTACGGCGGTAAGCTTCTAAGTGTCGCGGCGCGAGACACGACCGCGTGAACTCTCTCTCTCTCTCTCGCTCTCTCAGACGGCGCCACACACACATACACACAGCGCGCGGCTCTCTCCNTCACAGCGCGCTGCTCTCTCCCTGTGTGTGTTATGGCTGTCTGGTCACTTACCTGCTGCTGAAAAGGAATGTTATACACAAGAATATTTACAGAGATAATGTTTATTATATCGTGATCATATAATATAGGGGAGAGAGGGACGTAACGAGTGCACACAAGGCAACTCGTTATATTCCCCACCCCCAGACGCTGGTAGCACGGGGTACCAGCTCGATCAACTGTCTCTCTCGACTATAAGAAATGAAAGGTGAAAATCAGAATGTAATGAAATATTCAGATTTATTCACTGAGAAAGATAATAAACGATTAATATAAGAGCAATATTAGTAACTATCAGTCTCTTCGTCTCTCTTACGATTACATAAGGTAGTATTGAAAATAAACAAAAAAAAAACGAGGGCGTCGATGCCAGATACTAGGTTAAATAATACGCTTCTATACAGCAAAAATAAATAAAAGAAACGAAAAACGCTTGATCTCTTCTGATGATCTTGAATGCTGCGAAGCTTGACGAGAGGCGAAGATCTCCGTGTAGGTATGCTTAGTAGCGGTAGCGTGGAAAATCGCCGCTCTGGAACTTGCTGTGGAGGTAGTAGTTGGGACAGTTTTTGGTCCTCACAACTCCTGTCAAGTTACAGACCTGTCAGTACCTGACATACCGCAGATCAGTGCGAGGGCCTTCCAAAGGGCCGCAGGGCTTTTTAGCGTCTTTGTAGGCCATAGCCGTTGGTCCAGGCTCCCTTGGGGGCATCTCGCTAGTTTTTGGAGCGCTAGCTTGGCTTGCGTGAGCCACTTCCAGGTTGTGGAGTTGCTCGCGTATCTCCTCTAGCTCTTGGAGCTTTTTCAACTGCTCCAGCTTCAGAGCTTTTCTCTTCTCCTCCTGTTTCTGGTTCTTGTTCCATTTCGCCTTTGCTCGGTCGAGATACGCCTGTAGATCGACGGCCCTCTGCACCTTATCTACGAAGTCCAGCAAGTCTTTACCCCTGATGTCTTCGCGTTCGGCGAAAGCGAGCACCTCCTTGTAGGCTGCTCTTTCCTTGAGAAGGGCTGCCTTGCGATCTCGGCGGCAGGCCCGAGCATTGGCCTCGATCCTGGCCCACTGTTCCTGCAGTGTTGCAGTGTCTGATGGATTGGGCGTGGTGCCTGGAGGCGGAGATGGAGCAGCCTTCTCTTCGAGTGGTGGTGGCTGCGGAGCTTCTATGCCGCGGGGCTTTTCTGTCGACGGCCCTGGCAGTGCCTTGCGAGGAGCGTCTTGTCGGTCTGGAACCGGAGCGGGCAGGATAGCTGCTCGTGGAGCTGGCGAGGCCGTTGTTGTCCTAACGGTGTCTCCTAAGGACCGCAGGAGGTCCAACAGTGTGGTTGGATCGCCGAGCGTCGGTGGTATTTCGCTGGCCTGTCCCACAATCAGCTGACTCACGAGCTGACTGAGTCTTCTCAGCAGTTCCGGCGAGATCTCGATGACCGTCTTGGGCTCCTTGGCGGGCAGCATGTTTCTAAAATAGAGATCGTAAAGGTAGTTAGATTTGAGCTCCTGGCCACAGGCGACGAGGAAGAGATTAAGCAGAAGGAAGATCTTCAAGATTCGAGAGAAATGCAAGCAGGCAAAAGCGCAGGAAGGAAGTCTAATTATTTTCCATTTCTGGGGCGCAAGCGGCGAGGCGAAGTTTCTGCTGGGACCGTCGCTGTTTTCTTGGAACCTCGCGGTCTACCCCTGCGCTTCGGTACTATGGGAGTTATAATTTGNAGACTTATAATTTGCGCTGGAGAGTCAACAGTTACTTCGGTCGCCGGTGCGGGGAGCACAATTGGTGAGGGCTCGCTGTTTCTCCTTGGTGGAGTTAGCGGGCCTTGTGTCGTGCTATCCACCCCTTGGTCTTCTTGCTCCTCTACTGGGAACTGTTCTTCGTCACGACATGGTTTTAAGTCACATACGGCTACTTTTCCTATGCTAACTCCTTGTTCTGTCTCAAGCTCATAGGAGTTCATCCCTATGCGAGCCGTAACGATAAATGGCCCAGCGTACTTCGGGCTTAGTTTGGCTGCGATAGCTTGAGCTGCAGAGGAAAGTATACGGTACTTCGCCCATACTTTATCACCCACCTAATATTCGACATCGCGGTGTTTCGCATTATAGTACTTGGCTTGCCGATCTTGAGCGATTTTAGTATTTTCTTGAGCAGTTGCTCGGAAGTCGTCTAATTTTTCCATGCGAGCATGCCAATCTTCTTGCGCAGCTTGTTCTAAGCTTTGCTGGGCAGCTTGCTCTACTTCTCTTCGAGTAGTACCTGGCGGCTCTGGATTTCTTCCATAGTTGAGAAACGCCGGACTAGAGCGTGTTGCTTCATGGATAGCAGTGTTGTATGCAAAAGCGAATTCCGGAATGTGCTTATCCCAAGTAGTATGCTTGGTTTCAATGAAAGCGGCAATCATTGTCTTGATAGTGCGATTAACTCGCTCCGTCGGATTCGATTTAGGCGAATAAGGGGCAATGGTGCCGTGATAAACTCCATGTGCTTCTAAAATGTTATCGACAAGTTTATTTTTAAAAGGACTACCATTATCTGATAAGAACCGATCGGGGATACCAAATCTTAAGAAAATTCGCAGATTCAGTTCTCGCTTGATAGTCTTTGCATTGGCCTTCCTTATAGGGATGCATTCGATCCATCTCGTAAATAAGTCGATAAAAATAAGTAAATGTTCGTGTCCCTGGGTTGACCTCGGAAAAGGTCCCATAGTGTCGCCAGCGACTATCTCCCAGGGTCGTGTAACCACGTGTTTGCCCATAAGCCCTGCAGGAGCGAGTTGCTCTGCTTTGACTTGCTGACAAATGTGGCAATTTCTTACGAAGTGGGCTGTATCATTATACATATTGGGCCAGTAGTAACGGAGCGCTATTCTCTGATGGGTCTTGAACCTTCCTTGATGTCCAGAGACTGCCTCGTCGTGACACTCGGCGAGAATCTGTTCTCGCTGTTCGTGGGGTACTACTAGCTTCCAAGCGTCGTCGTCTCGTCCGAGTAGATAGTCTACCGTCGGATCTGGGCGGTAATGGTAGAGTCGGCCACCTACGACCTTCCAGTAGGGATGTGCTTTCGGATCTTTGACGACTTGCTTCGCCTTTTTCAGGTACCAGGGATCCTTGATCGACTCGTCCACTGAAAGCGAGGCTACTACAGCTGTTTCGTCTTCGTCAGTCTCGTACATACGAGAGAGCGCATCGGGTACAACGTTGTCTTTACCTTTACGGTGAACGATCTCAAAGTCGTAGGACTGGAGACGAAGAGACCAACGGCCCAATTTTCCGTTTGGATGTTTCAAGTTCTGTAGTCACACAAGGCTGTGGTGATCCGTTACTACAGTGAAATGGTAGCCTTCGATGTGAGGTCTAAATTTTTCTATCGACCATATAACACTGAGACATTCCCTCTCTGTCACCGACAGCCTGCGCTCCGTAGCAGACAGACGCGGCTCGCAAAGCAGAGCACGCGGTTTTCTCCCTTAATGCGTTGCAGAAGGACGCTTCCAAGTCCTGTATCTCTGGCATCACATTCTCCTATGAATGGAGCGCTGAAGTCAGGCCTTGCTAAAGCTGGAGCGGTTGCAATCAGAGCTTTTACTTGCTCAAAAGCTACCTGTTGTTCGTCCTTCCACTCGTATTTTACATTTTTGCGAGTGAGTGCGGTGAGCGGTTCGCATAGTGTAGCAAAGTCTTCTAGAAATTTACGGTACCACGAAGCCATTCCAATGAATCTGCGCAGTTGCTTTAAGTTCTTGGAAGCCGGGTACTCGACTATAGGCCGAACTCGTTCTGGATCGGGGCGACAGCCCTCACGATTCACAAGTACGCCTAGGTAACGCACTTCGGACATGCATATTTTCGACTTCTTCTGGTTTATGGTGAGTCCAGCTTTGTTTATCCGTTTTAAGATTAACGTTAGCCATTTGACATGGTCTGAGGACGTATCGGTTGCGATTATGATATCGTCTAGGTACGCAAAGGCATACGGTTCCATTTCTGGCTGATGATCAGCTGGTCAGCGAGCATCTGGAACGTAGCTGGCCGTCCTGCGAGGCCATATGGCATCCTGACGAATTCAAATAATCCAAGTCCAGGTACAGTGAAGGCTGTGATAGGGATGGATCGCTCTGTAAGAGGTATTTGCAAAAACGCTCCTGAGCAATCCAGCGCCGATATATATCTAGCATGCTGTATCTTCTGCAATATCATATCCATGTAGGGTAGCGGGTAAGCAGCTATTTTTGACATGGCGTTCACTTTTCGGTAATCGACGCAGAAACGAAAACTGTCGTCAGATTTTCGCACCATAACTACTGGACTAGACCAATTACTTTTAGACCTTCCAATTATGCCGGCACGGAGCATCTTATGCACTTGCTCGTGCATTTCATCCTCTAAAATTTTCGAAACAGGGTAATACCGCTGTTTGATAGGGCGAGCACTGCCAACGTCGATATCGTGGTATATCCATCCCGTGCAGCCCAACTGTTCACAGGAAGGATCAGGTAGCAGTTCGTTCATCAGATTGTCGATTTCTAGGCGCTGCTCATCGGTAATTGCATCAATTCCGAGAGAGGCGAACGATAAAAGCTCCTCAGCACGCATAGACGAGAGGACGGCCGGAACCTCAGCATCTGTGCCTTTGAGCAGTAGCTTATTTGCTACAGGATCAAGCATCGCCGAAAATGCGCGAACGAAGTCGGCACCTAAAGTGCACTCAGTGTCGGCTACATTCAAGATAAGAACGTCAATCGAATGAGTTACTCCACCGATGGTGAAGGGCAATTTAACGCTACCCATTATAGGCACTAGATGGCCATCGACTGCTCTAGCCCCTGGGCCCACATATGGTTTCACGCGCCTATTTAATGAGGCAGCGAGAGATATGCCGATGGGACTCGTTGCTAGCGGTGAGTCGCTCGCCGTGCCGTGAAGTATTTGCGCTACTCCTGTTACGCTTTCAGCGTCGAAGATCCGCGGTTGTTCTAGAGCGGTAGGGACCTTATCTATTCGCTCTCTTTCCCGTTTTTTGACTGATCTTGGGCACATTCCGGGCAGGTGAGCTTAGTGTAAACGGGCCAGCTGCAATTCCAGCACAGAACGTCCTTACCGTCCGGACCTGCCGGCTTATCCTTGTTTTTGTCCGACTTGGGTGTAATTTCGTCTGCACGATCCCCTTTACGACGCCACGTTTGCCACTGCGAGTCGGCGCTTGGTCGTCGCCGCACTTCTCCTTTTTCGGCGAAGTTTCTGCTTCTTTCGAAGAGTTCTTTTTCGCTGAGGAATTCTTTCCTGAACCAGACTTCGTGCGGTTGGGAGAGTCGAGCTCTATAGACCTCTTCTTGAGGAACTTCTCGAAGTGCCTCTCCCATTTTGCCTCTGACATGAACGGCGTGTTCGAGTTCACCGAGGAGATGCTGATCTGCTTGCTCTTGGGTTTTTTGCCAGGCCTATGTGCCGTTTCCGGTAGCACCGTTTGGTCTACCGGAGGCGGTGGCCTCCATTGGCCATCTTCATCGTCTTCCACTTCTTGGGCTCTGTCGAGGAGTTCTTGAGTATTCACTAAATTCCCATAATATTTCTCCATCCTCTTTTTGAGTTTCGGAAGCATGTTATCGATGATCAGATTAAATTGTTCTTGCTGGCTCCATGGATTCTCAAACCGATTTAAGATCATGAGGAGGAAGACAATGTAGTCTATGACAGGCTCGTCCTCCTTGCGTGCGTAGATGAGCCTCGACTATCAGACTCCGCTTATTCCTTCTAGACTTGCTGTAATTATTGAGAGCTGCCCTCTTGAAGTCTTGGTACGTTTGCCAAGAGGGCCTTAAGGCACGATACCAAAACAGCGCAGGTTTCTCTAGCATGGGGAACAAGGAATCTAGAAGTTCATCGTCGGATATACCCTTTAATCGCTGATTTGCCTCGACTTGTACCAGGAATTCTTCAATGCTAATGCCCTTGTCGCCAGAGAATTTTAATTTCCACTCTCTAACCGTCCTCCCGAGATTCTTTGTTCTCGGATGGGAGTTGTCCAAAGTTTTCCAGGTGCTGCTTGGCGCAACTCCTGCGATTTGATTTGCCACTTGAGGACTCGGTTACGAGAGCGAATTCGTAGCTGTTTGAGGCCAAATCTCCCCGTCTCAGCTCGAGCGTACACTCGCGATATCAATTTAATTCGATTTATTCGCTTTTAAACAAATTTCAAATAACGTTCGCTCGCAACTAACTAAAATCTTGCTCTGATTATAATTCTTTCAAGAAAAACGACAAACGACAACACGACTTCTGAGTCTCGACAATTTACAAGATCTGAGTTGATCGTAGCAAAAAAATTCTAAGTCTTGATGATGACAAAATCTTCAAGTGTCTATAAGAGCGAAAAATTTGAAGTCCGAAAATATCGAAATTTTATAAGTCCAGTAAAGCCGAAAAATTCTAAGTCCCGAACGAACCGAGCTCCTGCAGAGCTTACGCAAGCGACGAATTTTTTGATCGAACTGGAGTCCCGCGAATCTGTTGCCGGGTCCTTATATACCTTTTGGACTACGGCGATCTGTTGCTTGCTTGGTTCCTACGGAATGGCTTTTTGGCCAACAGGAGGGCTCGGATGCATTACATCCCCTTATTTAGTATTTTCTAGGACGCGATCGCGACTGCGTGGTCCAATGAGAAAATTCGATGGATAATCATTCCGTGTACGCGCTCTAGGCCTTTCTGCTCTTGTTCGCTGTCAGAGCCATTGTAAATTATGGCGGACTACTCTCGAATTTGTCCTGTAAATTTGGAGAGTTGCACCTTACTTATCCGCCGCGCGGTGTCGTTTCTAATGCCGGCTTGAATGGTTTTATTTGTCGTGCGGCAACTTCTATCCGGCTTCGGAGTTTTATTTTGCTTCCTTCCTAAGGAAGCCTTGTAATAGTAATTTTTGGAGTTTGTGTCAAAACATGTGGGAAGTGTGTTTTCATGAATTTTTAGTCGAAAAATGGTGTTTTTAGAAAATGTCCGTACGGATGTGTGTGTGTGTGTGTGTGTGTGTGTGTGTGTAGTGTTGGTTGTTCTAGGCAGCCCGCAACTGGCGGCTCTTTCACTTTTTTTATGTTGCCGAGCTGCGTTCTCCTGCTAAAATGTGCGAATGATGATCTAGTTCACTTTTTCTTCTTCTTGCTTTCCGTTGTTCTGCTATAAGTGATTTCTATTCTTTCGTCGATGCTGCTGAGCAGTGCTTGTTTCTTAGCATGTGTGTGTGCATATCGATGTGCCTGTTTCGCTTCGCCTTTCGCTCCATGGTCATAATGTGTGCGGCATATCTGTGTGTCTCTTTGGTCGCGTGCCACCGTTGTAGTGCCGTGGTGTGCCTGCGCGTAAGTGTGCTTCCTTAGTGATGTCCCTTTGCCATAGCTCCATAGTGTGCGTACGTATAAGTGTGTCTCCTTAGTAGCGGTCTTCTGCTATAGCGCTGTAGTGTGCGTGCGTATAGGTGTGTCCCCTTAGTAGTGGTCCTCTGCTATCGGGCGGTAGTGTTTGCTTGGCCTTTCACTTCCTACTTCTCTTGCTGTATTGTTTCTATGAATCGATGTTTTTTTGGCTTTGATTCTACTTTTATACTTTTTCGTGCTTTTAGTTATTCTGCGCGTTCACGTTTATGTCTTGTTTTATCGTCATTATTATAAGTGAGTCTATGATTATTATTAATCATTAGAAATGATTTTACTTATTAACTCTTGAATTAACTTATATTTTTACTCTTACTTCATATTACGTTGTCGTTTCTCGCTTTTATTTAATTAATCTTTACTGTCGTTCTCTATTTAAAATCTTTTCTATTATCAAATGGTAGCGTTTTGATGTCAAGTATAGTATTACTTTGTGCTGTCGGGCGTGTTTCCGACTTATGTGTTTTGAATTTCCTAAATCTCATTATACGCTACATTCTAATGGGAAGGTTATTGATTGACTTTTTGTATAACAATTAACTTTACTATTTTTAATATATCAAAAATGCGAAAGAAGTGAGCATTTCACACCTTCCCCCTAGGATGAGCGTTCTGAGGTGAGCCTCTGACGCTCACAATTAAAATTGTTTTTTCCGTGAATTTCTATTCTTAATCTTATTTCCCTATCTTGCGAACGTTTAGATTGTCTCTTAATATATAACATGCTTTATAGTTAGGGGGGGGNCTTTCCTTGATCGTTAGTGTTTTATTTAATTCTCTGCTTATTTCTTATTTTGCTACGATCTACATATACAAATTTGGAGTTTACATACGTGAAAATATTTAGTTTCTCTACTGGTGAATTCTTCGTGGGTAGGAATGTTTTTTCGTCCATTTCTTCTAGTACAAATAATTTAGGATGTTCTGTACGAATTAATGTGTGACCGCATATCTTTAACTTCCCTATGCTTGTTAAAGCGAACTTTATATCTTGAGTTTCGAGCATGTACGTGGCAAGCTCCGATCTGGGTTCTTTCGTTTTGTTGGCATATCCCTCATATAAAGCTGTATATCGGCGACTTCTACAACTATCCTCAGCAATGGTTCCCAAAAAGCATATCCTTCTAAAACATCCCTGCACTGAGTGTCCGTTAATTGACAACTGGTACTGGATCTTAACTGTATTCTGTTAGAATTTCAATTGACAGTTGCGTAGTAATCAGAGAGGTAGATTTCGACAAATCCTTGAGCTAAAACATCATTCCAATGTCCGTAGGGATCAGAGTATGATGTCCCTTTGCATTTCCCATCTGAATCTACGCTACCCGCGGAGGTGACTGGGGTTGAAAATGTGCTATTCTTTGGTAGATTTTGTACAACCGTCCCCGCAATATTTGCATATCCGCCTTTGAACATTCGCATGCATTCATCTCTCCGTACTTCTTGATAGTAACTTATCTCTCCATCAATCACTCGGGAAGAGTGCGAGTGCATTCCACAATGGGTTATATGCCGAGTAATTTTGACTGAACATTGAACTACATGGGTTTTAGTGAATTCATTAACTTGTAATAGTTGTATGTATTGTTTGGTAATATTCAGCTCGGGAATCTCTATGTCGCACTCCCCTACTTCTAATAATGATATAGTTGCAATGCTTCCATCTTCCTAGAGCCGTCTATTTTGAAGGCCCAACTTAGAGCGGTCTCGCCCAATTGCGATCTTTCGTTTGTAACAGTTCGACTTTCCCTGTGTGTTCAGTAGTCGGCCGGACGCCAGGATTTGGTTAGGGGAAAGGTTAATTGAAGAGACTTGTTTATACAATTAATAACAAAATAGATATATTCTAGTAATTATGTTAACAAGTTGATAATTCAATTATTAGTCTCCAGAAATCGAAATCACCGTTGTTTAGAATATTTCGCCTTCACAATCGGTTTAGCTTAATCTATAGCGGTTTACGGTACATTAACACGACGTTGCCGGACTTACGTGGTTTCGGTGCGGTTATCGGTTTTACGGACGCGGTATCGGAGTTTCGGACGGTGAAACGGGTTCAGGTTAACGACGGGTTTTCGGAGGTTAGGTTTCCCTCGAGTCCATGGAGTCGTGAGCGCACGGCTCTACGGATCGAGGTCGCTCGTCTTGTTCTTCACCTGGTCCTGTGTGCTCACAGTGACCAGGCGAATCTCGAGAGGTCGGCGGGTGGTCGGTTTCGCACGGGCAGGAGTTGGCCGGTGTTTCACCAGGACGTGTGCGCACGACCTGGGGAATCGTCGGCGGGGCTTTAGTTATTTTCTCAGCCCCGTGTGCTCACGGTGGCCGGGAAAACAACCAGTCCCTTGGGACGGGTGTTCAGGAGCAGGTGGCAACGTCGAGTATCGGCTACGTGTGCTCACGTAGACGAGACCCGGGGCTGTTCGGCTACTCCTGGTCGTCGTTGGCGTCGGTCTATCTCTAGCTGTTCCTCTCGGTAACGTGTGCGCACGATGCCGCCAGGAGCTCGAGTAGAACTGCCGCTGCGCTGCGCGGCCCGCTTTATATAGGTGTGCCCGCGGTGCGCTGCTCGCACCGCCTGGCGCGTCGCCGCTGAGTTGCGTGCTCCGCGGTCGTGCGGACTGGCCTTTCGGTTGGTGCGCGCGCGCGCTCACTTCGCTTCGTGCGGACTCGCCTTTGTTCGCTGCGCGCGCGCGCTTGCTGGCGTCAGCTGACTGACTCGGAGCCGTGCTTGTTTACTTCATGTGCGAGACTTACGTCTCGTCACACGTTAACATCACATTCCTCAGTGCTCAAAATCATTTCGACGGCTTGTGCTGTTTCGAACCTGACAGCAACATGTAGGGCATTCTCTCTGTCCCTAGATGTAACTTTTAGATTAGCTTTATGTTGTATTAATATTCTTAGTACTTCGTCATTTTGATGTACGATAGCGGCTACGACTGGACACCTCTTATTCTGTGATAACGAGTTCACGTTTATCCCCTCCTTAAGTAATAATTTTACATTTTCCGCTGCATAAGTACAAGGCGCCGTAGCTGCTCTTTCGAGTAGCTGATGTAAATTATCAGGGAGATTTTGCATCCTCTTAGTATAATCTATTAGTAATTTTAAAATCTCGGGACTTCCTCTAGTGGCTTTTCCTAGGCGTGTTTGGTCGAAGTGATCTATTACATTCGGATTAGCATTAGTTTCTAAGAGTAACTTAATGACTTTTAACTTGCCTCGAGTCACGGCATACATTAATGCTGTTGTTCCGAAGAAACTTTTCCATTAATATCTATGCCTACGGTTATTAGTTGGCACAAATATTCAAGATTTTCGCATTCCATGGCTTTCTCTAGCAATTCATATTCTTCGTACAGGTGTAGATTTTTACATGCTCCTAATTTAATTAGCCGAGTAAAAACATCAAAACGCCGATATAAAATCGTTGTTAAAATGATTGATGATCCTGATATTTTATGTTGCTCTGCCCAATTTATGGGAGGTTGCAATAATATAACAATAATCTCTTCCTGGTGCCCTTGTACTCCGAGTACTAAAATTTCTTCTAAATCCACTTCCTCAATCCTGGGATAGGACTCTAAACATACTTTGATAATTGATGGCTTATCAAGAAAGCTCGCTTGCTTCATGATAGTAGTTACTTCGAACGGTGTTAAGAATAACGACCACCTAACGAGTAGTTCCTTTGCTTCGTGTTCACGTCCTTGTGCTAGCTTGGTTTCAATGACTCGGGCCGTTTCCCCTTGATTCGGCGTGATTTTTAATAATAATCTGTTAATCCATTTCCGAAGGTATACAGCCATTGTAGAGCTGTGAGACAATAGAGAATTCAATAATCACTATACGGTTTCTCTTTTATTTTCTGATCGAGATATTATTATGAAATTTAGATATTTCATACTCCCAAGAGTGCCCTTAACTCTCCTAATTTTAGGTTCCTGACTATCAAGGTTCAAATGTGTATTCTAAGTTTTTTGAGATTTTGCCTTAGTGATTCATATTCCCAAATAAGAAAAGTATGATTTTAATTATTTTTATTCGTTTATCCTCTTTCTACTTCTATTACTTTACGTGTTAAAACGGTCCTAATCGCTTCCAAAGAGAAATCGCGAGACCGAGAGATAAAATAAACCCGAGTGGATCGAAATGAGGGTACGTGCGCTAGAAGTCGGCCAAAGATCCGTGGTCAGCGTGTAACAGGTTGCGCTGATTCGGGATTTTCCTACTCTCATCCGACTACGAAAGCAATGTAGCCGTAAAGAGATTGCTGAGAGTCATGTACACTGATCCGTAACGGGGGGCGATATTCCCCTAGATCCAAACATAGACTGCTGCAGCTAGACAGACGTCGAAGGTGTATCAGGGTGCCTTCTTAGTGTGTCTGAGACCGAGCTCACCCTAGATAGTCACGGGGGCATATTGCCCGCTTTACTAGAGGTGATTCGGTGGGGGTTAGGAGGGAATGATTTGACACAATCAAGGTATTAAGTATTCACTAATATTTATTGATACTTCTCTGCATATTGATAGCAAAAGGAGGGGATGACAAACTCGAGTATCCTTCATACGTATGCTTAAGGCATATGTATATACTAAACGCTCGGTAGTCGGAGCTCGCAGCTGAGTAGTATGATCAGCGTTGAGAGTATCTGGAATGAGAGCCAGTCGACGAGCAGAGAAGGAATAACTAGCTGCTGTTCGCGGAGCTCCTTATATACTCGAGTTTGCCCTCTATGCAATACATTATGCGCGCCCACGCCATCTGTGTCGGGTTTACTTATTATGATGACGCTCGCGTGTAACCGGCCGCGTCGCGTAACTTATCGGTTGTCGGTCCTTTTACCGTGTAGTGGTGCGGCCGTCTCATTGCCCCAAAAAAAAATTTTTTGTTTCACTTGGCCAAGAAAAGAAAAAAAAAAAATTTTTTATTTGCT